>JAYKKM010000263.1:3920000-4275000 GCA_035772405.1 Chrysogorgia sp. JL179-B06
TACAGGAAACAATCTTAATGAAAACACAACCGAATAAAAAGCTACATTAAAAAAAAACAAAGAAAACAATGTAACTTCTGATAAACATTTAAAAGGAAAGTGTTATAGTGACAGCACCCGAAGCAGCCTTGCCCTTTAAATTTTCCCATTCCACAGAACCACTTCTGAGGTAACTGATTTTCTTCTAACAACAATCCAACACACACTAAATGGTACCGCTTAAAACAATCTGGCGAATCACATTGTATCCATTTCATTTCATTTGAGGGAGGGCACTGACAAGTCAATGATTCGCACAATTCCTCTTTTTCGACGTTGGTTTTAAGGCATCTGCAATTACTGAATATTTTGGTATTCACCAGACAACCTACCCCTTTATCGCAGTTGGGATCTTTGGGAACGAGCCTGATAAACGGACAGATGATGTACTCTCCTGCAACCATTTCTTCATCATCAATGCAATCTTCAACGCTGGAAGCACTTTTCACAGCTCGCTCTTTACTATCTGCAATTACGTGACATTATGTCTTAACCATATACAGGTATGTAACTCGGCGAGAAAAATCGGCATGATCACCGTGTACCGGTCGGTAAACAATGGACACAGACTACGTCATACGCCTCATCAAAGTAATTTTTTTCAGGATTCAGAAGCACAACAGCATCCAAAAAACTCTAACCATAACCCAAATAAAATTCTAGTCCTAACCCTGAAATAAGGAACTACTAACCCTACTTCTAAACCCAACATTTCAATGATGCAATATTCTGTGTTCCGGTACACCGTGAGCTGACCGGAAAATCGCAGTCAAAATGGCCATTGATATTGTAACAAGATGCCCACTAGGCGTTAACTCGGGCTAAACACGTAAAAACGCCAGACCTGATACAGCTATGAGATTGTTGGATCTAACAGACGGTTACAGCGCTTGCATTTATGTGCGCAGTTTTGGGCTGTTGGCATGCCATATCTCTTTTTTGCCAAATTTGGCAGTTGTCAAGTGTCCGGTTAACATTGTTTAGCTAAACTGGCCGTTGTCTCTTGAGTCTTAACTACAGTTTAAATGCTGTTTGGGTATTTAAATTGTATTAAACTTCTCAAACTGAGTTTCTGGTCCTGATTGGCAAGAATTACCCTGTGAATAGCATAGCATGTAATGCCACAAACTGATGTTTATAAAACAACCGAGTGTTTGAGGTAAACGTTGTTGATCTTTGTTTGGCCGGTTCCTGAAGTTATATAAAGTTCTATGTCCGAAATTCTCGAATATTCGAAGATGGATGGAAATAATCGATAAACTTAAAGAAGGCTTCAAACGATAAATAAGAGTTGCACAAAGCTTCGTTGTCAGCTCTGTTGTTTATGTTGTAGCTAAATTACAAAAGCCGTGTTAGGTTAGCTCTCTTTCTGGATATTTCCTCACGAAAAGAAGAAAGTTAAAGGACTATCGTTTGCTTCAAACTATCGCTTATATTATGGTTATGGATGGCATCAATGGAAGAACAGCGTAAACATTGAATGCTTTGCGAAAAATTTAATATTTCGAAGCTCAAATATTTGTACATCGATGGAATCGTTAAGTGAATGGTATCTATTGACAAACTTTTACACAATTTACGAATTTCTTGATTGAATGTAGCCTGCGTGCAGACTAAATTGAATGCAGCTCTCTTCCTGGAAAGTCCATGGTATGCTGGCACTTGAAATATATTTTGTTTCAAAACCAGGAACGATCACTCCTTCACCTACAACCTGGCATCTTCTATCTTTGATAAAAACTTCAGTCCAGAATGGATAAACTATTAAAGCAACAAAACAACGTAACTGTTGCAGATTGAAGATTGTGACATTTCTTTTGCAACATATACATAGCACAAACAATGAGTCTTGTAAACAACATGTACTACTTTTTAAAATTTAAAAAAATTTATATACTAAAAATGTTATCTCTTAGTGCCATGTGATGTACATGTTGGTTGTGCACGATTCCATGTAAGATAGCAAGTACTATTAGACTCGAAAAATCACAAAAACAAACCGCTTTCCTCGCTGTCTTGGTCTGACATGCCAAGGTCTGCTACTATTCATTGAGGATGAGTCAGAGTTGGTGTCATTCGAAGGAATAGGGGTGGTAATTGTCGCAGATGTGGAAGAAAGGGGGTCAGGATAGGTGTTTTTATTTATTTTATTATCTTTGCCAATAAATTACAATGGATGAGGAGTAAAAAAGTAATGGTGGCAGGGGATCCGTAACAGCATGAGCCAATTACTGCAGGCCCAAAGCAAAAAAATATCAAAATATATAGTAAAAATACAAAACTAAGAACAACAAGAGATAGTGGTAATAAGGCTACGTGCAATATTACATTTTAGACAGATTGTCCCTCCCGGACAGGATCATAATTTAATCAAGCATTTGATTTTTTATGTAAAGTAATAGGAATAATGTTCCATATTCTACAAGCTCGAATCATAAATGAATCTTGATACGTTTTAGTTCGACATAATGGTTGTTCAAAGGTTATCACGTCAGCAGGAACTGATGAACGAGTTACTCTAGTAGGTTGTTTAATTTTCGGTAACACTTCGGGATTGATGACAACAAGACCGTTTATAGCTTTGAAAAGCTGAACCAATCTAAGAGCTTGTGCCAATAATAGGAGATTGGCAGCAGATTACATTTGATTAATCTGTTTTTATACCAATAATAGGAGATTGGTAGCAGATTACATTTGATTAATCTGTTTTTATAGGATATATTGCAACAGATGGGTAATTGCAGGATGAATTTAGTTGCACATCTTTGTACCTACTCTATTCGTTTATTAAGTAGAATTGTTTGTGGTGACCATATTTGTGATCCGTAACCAAAGTGGGATCTTACAAGGGCAAGATATAGCGTGTGGCGAGCAGAAAAACTCTTTATTTCCAGTGTCGGTCTCCTGACACAACCCAATAATCTATTAGCTTTGACATACTGAGCTACAACTTGCGTTTTCCACCCAAGGTCACTATAAATCCATATTCCTAAGTCTTGTTGAGCATTGCAGTTGCTGATTTGCATGTTACTTAAAGAATATGGTCAAATAATTGTTCTTTTTCTGCAATATGATTTGAACTTTACTCTTTTTGTTGTTGAAAGGTATGCCAAATGGTGAGGTTGGCAAAGTAAAGGTTGATTGTTGCACTCCCGAGCGGCTCTGCATTATTATCTGAAGTATCATGTGTAAAAATCGAAGCGAAATATCTATTGATAAGATTTGCAATGCCATTTGGTGCATCAGTTAGGACTCTAGAATTACCTTTGAAACATGCAGTCATAGTATGAGGAATGGTACTCGATTTAGTTTTTAGTTTAAAAAGGGACCAGAATCGTTTAGGATTTACTTGCAAAAGATAACCATTTCTCATAAAATTCTTCTCTACTTTCTCTCAGCAATCGTTTAATAAAGGTTCGAAGAGATCTAAATTGATCTGTTTATTAGTTTGTGGCATAAAGTTGCTTTCTTCTTTAGCAGATGTGTAATCTTGCTATTTAACCAAGGGATATGATTTCTTTTCTTTAATAATCTAGATGGAACATAATCTTTAACCGCTGCAAGGAAAGAATCTTTCCAGCAGACCCACTCTTCGTTTATATCCCAATTGCTTGGACAGATGTATTGACTGGAGTGCAGAATGAAGTCCATCGAAATCAGCTCTGCAATAATCACTTTTCTTGCCTTCTCTTTCTTCCAAGTTGATTGACCTAGCCGATTTTAAGCGACAATGAAGATGTTTTCTAGCAGCTCGAAATTTACCCCAATCGTTGGTCAGACCAGACTTTTTAGCCTTGTTGTATAGTCGTTGCTTAGCTTTGACTAGTCGTATCAGTGATCGATTAAACCAGGGTAGGTTATGGTGTGAACTACTTATCCTATGAGGAATACAAGTATCCATGATATGTCGAAGTTGTTTTTCAAAGTCGTTCCACTTCTTGTCAAACGTTTTATTCATGTTGCAGGACCTATGTTGTGCGTAAAGCTGACACTTGGTGTTGGACCGACTCTTCTTCAGTTAGTGCACTTGGTACCAGACTTTCATCTGATTCTTCATAACAGATCACAAATCGTCTAACCTTTTGTTTACCAGAGGGACAAGGCATAATTTAATCTGTGAATAGCCGAAACGAGAAATCTCCTTGTATCTACACAGGGTAAACAGCTCTGGAGGATCAGTTCCAGGAACAGTGTTGGCTTCAGTCCCATCTTTGAATACAAGTATTTAAGTTTTGAGTTGAGACGTTTATTAAAAGCTACATGCTTCTCTACTGCAGCATTGAGAATATCGTTTGTAGTATTTGAGGCAGGCACTTTCAGCGGGAGTGAGTCACCTCTTTTTCCCCACAAATAGTAGCTTTTCTTTCGCATTCTTAAACACACTGAAACTTCCCAGTGATGTTGTGGCCAATTTCGTGGCAGGCGCAACACGTGTTGTCATCGGGCCCAAAGGTGAAGTTAAAGTATTTGCAGCTGTTGTCTGGTTTTCATTCGAACAATGAGCAACTGCCAAAGAGCTTTGATCATCGTTCCGAATTACCACCACTTCTCCGCATTGTGGACAGAACTTGAAATTTCTTTGAAGAGATGAGCCATGTTAATTACTACATACATACACATACATACACACGCACACATACAAACATATACACACATATACATATATATATATATATATATACATACATATACATGTTCCCATGCATTAATACAATTATGGAAACACAAAACATATTCATATACATAATAAAAGTGGCAGGATGGCCACAACAGCATACACGATTAAGTAGTTAAATTAAAGTAAATTAAAAACTAAAGGTATGAACTTCAAAGTTTGTGGAAGATGCCGAACTTAGGCAAATTCGCGCGTGATTATTATAAACAACTGAAATCATTTGCAATAACCCAGGGTCCTTGGCTTTAATAATAAAACCCGAAAGCGCAGGAAACTTTAGAAAGTGGTTGCTATACCTGAAAGCAAAATGTTTGCCAATCTTTCCGAACTTCGGGACGAATATCTCAGCGCTGTAATTTCGGTGCAACGTCAACGTCTTCCCAATCAGTAAATGATGTTCTCCAGCGGAAAGCCTTCGACGGTTACTAAATCGGGATGTCAAATCATCGTAGATTTCTTGCAATAGGTCCTCATTGTTGCTTTTAAAAGCGCATGCTGTACGTCGAACTTAGACATAATTTAACGAATCCAAATAAATATTATTTGACGTCGTCTACATCACACGACTAATCTGGCGTGAGGGACAGTTCGTCGGAATTTAGTAAACCAATAGCTGCCCGTAATTAACAAGGCATTCGCAAAGCATTAACAAATCGGATGGCTAAAATGAGGTAGATTAGTCACACATTAGTCGGAAGTGAGGCAGATCAGTCGGAAGTCGACTAAAACACGCATCTAGACCAATCAACGCTCGTAATTGAGCACTCGATGAGGGCGTACATCAGTCAGAAAACTACAAAGTAGACCACAATCGTCCATCGAGCCAATCAATAGATTTCTCAAGAAACCTTGACTGAAGTTTGGCTGAATGTGAATAGCAACCAAGGTTACCTTCGTCAGTAAGCCCGCAAGAATGATGCAATAATATCTTGTTTTGCTTTCATCTGGCAATTTTTTACCTTAGTCACATGACTTATTTGATGTACGTTATAGTTTGAAATTCCCACTCTAATTAGTTGAAAACGTGCTTTGATGGCAAGTGGCCATTCCGTATTCATTTGTTTATTCTTCGTTTCCATGGAAACTTTTTTTTAATGCAAAATAACGTGTTTTTTTCATATTTCGAGATGCGCTTTTTAGGAAGCTCTAGGTACGAGTTTAGGGTACTCAATTAAGCCCACTAAGTAATATATTGATACTTCCACTAGTACCCAAACAAAAGGGAGACTGTTGTGCGTGAATATTTATAGTTGTCATTTGTTTTCTATTGCGTTTTGACCCGTGCTACTGATCTGAAATGGTAACGCCGAAAAACCCGAAATTCAAAATAATTCCGTGATGGCAGAAGTCGGAAAGCAGCGAAGAGATTCAACGACATCAGTTGTGGACAACCAGATATCTGCCAGAATTTCCTGGTTTTGAGGAAGCTATGTCTGCTTCGGCTCGTAAATTGGGAGTCTCCAAGGAACAATCTGATGAGAGAAATCTACTCAATCCAGGCGAGCCTGTACAAGCATGGATTATGAAGACCCAGATGGGAACATTATCGTTGATCTCCTGTCCAGAATCTTAAATCAGCAATGAGGCTCATGCACAAGTGCAAAACTGGAGATATTTATACTATGGAAGACCATTCCAAGAGCTGTAATTTGAGTAATTTCATCTGTTTTTAGTGTACATCATGTAAACATCAGGTTCACTTAGAAACAAGCCAAACATGTGGACAAACCATTGAAATCAACAGAAGAGCTGCTTATGCAACGAGATGTATGAGTGAGGTTGTATTGGGACATGAAGCATTGGCCACCATATGTGAAATTATGAATGTTCCTTCACTGGTCATTGATTCTAGTTTTCAGGAACACAACAAAGCGATAAACAAAGCTACAATTGAAACTGATGAAGCAGAATTACAAGAAGCAGCATCATAACTAAGGAATGATGATGGCAGAAGATTTACACATTACTGAAGACTCTGTGATTGATATCGCAGTATCTTTTGACAGTGCTTGGAGTAAGCGTGGATTCACTGCAAATTATGGAGTGGGTTTTGTAATTGCTGCAGAAGCTGGCAAAGTTCTTGATTTTACTGTGTTATCGATGGTTTGTGAGGCATGCAAGCAAAGCAGTAAGCTCAATAACAACCCATAAAAAGTAGAACAGTGGCAGCAAAATCACAAAGCCAGTGGGGAGTGCCAAAATAATTTCAACGGCTCCAGCACTGCCATGGAAATGGAGGCAACAAGAATAATTTGGAATCTTTCCATCGAAAAACAATTTCCAGTATGTAAATATGATGTGTGATGGTGTCAGCACACAGAGGTGTGGTACACACATGGAGTATGGGATACATGTACAACATAAGAAAGGATACAAGAGGAATATAAAAAATGGATGAGTTCTGAGGCTTTTGCCAAAATGGAAACTGATTATGAACTTTGTGAAACTGACTGCAAGCCTGTCAACAAGTTCCACTGCATTGTCCATGTCCAGAAACGGATGGGCAAGAACCTTCTGGACATGGCAAAAGGGAAAAAGCTTCCTGATGGCAAGTTAGTTGGTGGATGGTCTCACACGGCTAACAAGAGGGACCATTGACAAGATGCAGAAGTATTATGGAAAGGCAATAAGAAGTAATGTGGATCCGAAAGCCAAGACTAAAGCTGAGGTTGACATGGTAATCAGAAACATACAGAATGCCATAAATTCAGTACTTTACCACTCTGCGAAACTCCCAACCCCTGAAGAAAGACACCAGTTTTGTCCCAGTGTCAGAATCCTGGTGTGCTTATCAGCAGGATAAGACCACCACCTTGATCCGGTATTCCTAGATTATTTGGCTCCCTTATATAAGTGACTGAGTGATACCCAACTCCTAAAGTGGTGTGTACCAGGGTATTCATAGAATGCCAATGAGTCCTTGGATGCTCTGGTATGGAACAGAGCACCTAAACATAGACAACAGGGATTTCGCGTTCTGTCCAAACAGTTCAACAGGTCGTCATGCCACCATGACTGTACTCAAAATTCCTGCTAAAAGGAGACACCAAGATTGGAAGTAGGAAGAAAAACCAAAAGAGTGAAGCAGTCAGACAAGAAATACAAAAAAGGTACAAGAAGCACGGGCTAAGATTCGGAATGCGAAATTGAGAGAAGATTAGAAGCAAAAACAAGATGAGGGTGTCACAGAGTGGAGCTTTTAATGAAGAGCTTCTGAGTGTACCTCTTGCCAAACAGAGAGGAACGAAATCCCAGAACACTGAGGCAAAAAACAACAAATAAAAGTTCACCTAGAGGCTTTGAATTGCTGTTCTAGTACTGTTCAAAGGTACTGCAACGTTAACGGCCGTTTTCTCAACAACTGGTTTTTGCACATTTTATGATTGAGAAACGTAACTTGTGATTATTCTTCAGATTGAATTCAAATTTTGACTGAGATTTTAAATATTTATTTTACATTGAAAGTTATGTTTATAAATGTTGATGCTTTTTGACAATGGTTTCGATGGCAACGGGTGATCAAAAGCCAAAACTGAATCATAGGCACCTGCAATATGATGTTATATTTATTTGTATTAAGTATTGGCATGTAGCACTAATTGTATTCTAAAAAAAGTGTACTAGCAGTTTTGAGACTACATTTTGTTACTTTTCAGTAGTTGTAATTTCATCCTGGCAAAATGGCTTATGCCGAGTTGTGTCACTAAATTTATACCTGCAAATAATACTGATTCAGAAAATATATGGTTTGATATGATTTGAAGTAAAACCATTGCCACAATTTAGCAATAATTTAACCAAGGAACTTTCTCCACATGCCAAATTACAATTTGAATTGCTTTAACCAGGAAATAAAGATTCTTTTGCAAAGATAACTGTTGGGCATTATTTTGATTTTACTCAAAAGATGTATACAAAAATATGGCTTAACTAATTCATTAAAGATGTAAGCTTCATTATTATCTTACACTGGTTCAGTTACTTAAACAAGAGACGCACCATCTGTTTCAACCACTGCACTTTATTTACTATAAGAAACAAGTGTTTGTCCGACTAATCTGAGTGGTTCGAAAGACAAGTAAATAGAATGTACATTATTACCAAATCTAGTCAGATAAAACTACATTAGACAACAAATGTCAATATTGTGAAATTCTCTACCCTGCACCTGACGTCAGAGACCATCTCATTTACATATCAAACAAACTGAAATATTTCAAAAACTAAGTAAAATACGGAAAAGTTGTAAAAGGTGTTACTCTGTCATTTTACGAGTTCTTTCATATTAGACAAACTTAATTTTTGTTGCCAATGTCCTTTAAAAGTAGATAACCCATTGATTTGCCAATCAAATGGACTTATAACAGACACTACATGTATCTCTGAGAGCCTTAAAACTTGTGTTGTTCTGAATTTCATTGTTTCATAATTAGACATCAAACTAAATTATTCAAAGTGTTTACTTTTTGGGTGCATGAACCTGCTCTGATTAAGTTTTTTTGATATGTAAAGGCCGGATCCTCACTGTGATGTCACACCATGGTATTCCTCTGGGGGGGCGCGATCGCGCAAGCGCGGGTCAACACGCGCCCAGATGAACCTAGGCGCGCGATTCATGACGTGAAATGTCAAGAACACTCAGTTCAGTCGCCACTGGAAACCTGAGTCATTTGACTAACTTGACCACTCAAAACTCTGAGGTTGCAGTTCACTCGTCGACCAAAAGCCAGAAAGCGACAAGCGAACACAAAGTCGAAAAACAACATGCTATGCCGGCGTTGTTTTCTAACGCAACAGTAAGTGGAGGGAATATAACTATATCAATAAACACTCTCAAGCAGTCTCCAACACTTTCTATAACAACTGTGGATAGCCCACCAAAGACATACAAACGTTCAAAACTTCTGAGTGATTCTGAGTCAGATTGAACTATACTTTTTTGAAACAATTTATACAGTATTAAGGCCTGGCGACAACTTGTCTACTTGTTATAACATTCATGGGATTTCGTATTCCGTATTTTTATGTGTTGAGTTGTTCAACAAGGATGTTTTCCTGATGAGTGGAAAGGGGCACTGGTTAAACCTAAGATGAAAAAGCCTGGTCTGGAACTCGAGTATCAAAGCTATCAGCCTCTTAGTAATGAGTTTTACCAATGTGCGAGGCATGCGAGAATCTTGCTAGGCAAAACAGCGTGGCATGCGAGAATCTTGCGAGGCGAGGCAGTATCAATCTCCAAATTGTAAAAAGTATGAGAATCGAGCTAATAATTAAAAATTTTAAAGTTTCTAGTGGGGGAAATTATTATAAACACGCATATACTCAGTCTCAGATGATTCTATTTTTTATTGTGAGAAATCTAGCAATTCATTAGCGAAACCAGGGAAATGATCAGTGAAAACGTTCGATCAAACTACATGTTGAAAGGATTTATGGTGAAGGAAAATTTCGAGTGTTGGAATACATACATTTTAAGACCAAACCGGGACCAGTTGCGAAAAATGCAACTTCAAGGCCTTCCGGCTGGAATTGAACCCGCAACCCTGCGATGCTAGTGCTCTGACCACTGAGCTACGGAAGCCGTTGCCGAGAGCCTAGTCACTAGTTCTGTATATATGGTGGTGGTAATGCCGGGATAGGATTCTGGGTATATTATAGGTAATATTATATCGAGACTTGTTTGATATGGATATGAAAATGATCTTCACTTTGATGTCACACTGTGCATATCTAACAAAAAAACATGTATATTACATTATCATTAAGATTGTCAAACCATGCTAAATTACAATGTAAACTAACATTTAGAATGTCTAATATGAAGTCATTAAGTTTATAGGTGTCAAAAATTTTATCCCCCTATCGAGCCACATTAATACAATCAGGAAATGTTAATCATCTTTCTTTGTTCGTCAGTCAATTGTTTATCATAGACAACATTCATACTAACTTGATATGGTTTGAAAAATGAGTTTCTTGGCAACTTCGAGATACATTCAAACCGAGGGCAGAAGTAAAACGTCCTTTTTATCCAGTTTAAACTGAAAGTCCTATAAGGGCCCTCAGTGGAAGCTTGCGCATTCTCAAATACGATTGTCCGCTAACAAGACGGTATGCCTCGCAAGATTCTCGCATGCCTCGCACTTTGTGCATACCCCTTAGTAATCTACAGTTTCTGTCTAAGCTTACAGAAAAATCAGTCGTTCAACAAACAACCTCCCACATAATCACACATAGACTTTTCCCTGAGATGCAGTCTGTATACCGACGACACCACAGCACTGAGACCGCATTACTTTGTGTTCTAGCCTGCGTGGCGGCGTTAGGGGGAGAGGGGAAGCGAAAAGGCGAAATGAGGAGGGGGGAGGTAACGCCTGCACGAAAGACCCATATTTTCGGATTTCCGCCCACATGAAAAACTGTCAAAAACAACCAATCAGCGACTAGCAGGCTTTCCTCGATGATTACAACATTTCACTTCGGGCCGAATCGTGAAATATCCATGTCTGAAACTCCGTAAAAAGCTTGACTGCATCTGGTGGAAACAAGATTTATTTTGAAAATTTATTCAAGCAATCGTATAGACATGGAAGCACAGAGTTGATTCTGGCTGAGGCTTGTGAATCAATCGACTTTGCATTACTACGCAGTGAAACTTTCTCCGAGCGGGTTTGTAGGTCTTGCGGCAGAAAAAAAAAAAAAGCTTTTGAACTTTATAACTTTACGAAATCAATATTAACACAGCGAAAGGAGACAGCAATGTTCCACCAACCGATGACATTAATAGCCCTGATAGAATGAAGCGACATCTGACTACCGAACACCGTAACTCCAGAATGGGATTTGGCCAAGAAATTTCATATGCAAGACAACAAAGAAACCGTCGCTTCATTCTGAAACGTCGAAGGAATTCTCCGAAGGTTCAGAGAGCATTGTTGAAACACCTGAAGACAAGGACAAGGTAGAAATCACAATAATATAGCTGCTTCCCCTGCCGACTGATAATCACGTGCTCGCATGAACGTCTGGTAAATCCACCAAATCCATAATTAAACTCTTGCCAAATCCCGTTGGTTATCAAAACATCTTTTCCTACCAGCAGCTCCCTCGCAGCAACGAACTGAAGATCGGTTAAAGCTTTCGAAAGAAAACAATCTACCACACGGTTTTTCTAAAGTCGTCATTTTTAAATGTTTATTTCCTGACAGGAAACCACTGAATACTAATGAGTTGAGTTAGCCAATCAGAATTTAGCGTCCTCTGGTGGACGTAGAAATCCAAAAACATGGGTCTTTCGTGCAGGCGTTCCATCCGCACTCACCCCAGTCCCCAACCCCCTCCCTCAATCCCTAAACGGCTGCATCGCAGGCTATTTGTGTTCGAAATGATATCCTACTTAACATGAATAAACAGCATGTGACGTTACTGGTCTGCTTAGACTTGAGTGCCGCATTTGATACGATTGACCATACAGTACTGCTTCAACATCTTGAGAATAAGTTTGGTATTAGTGGGACAGCTCTTGAGTGGTTTCGGACGTACTTGTCAGGTTATCATTATTATTATTATTTGTTATTATTATCAACCCTTGTTAAGTTCTTTATTAGATGCCAACAGGTTGTAATTGATGGTGTCATGTCTGATAAGTTTGACATCAATTTTGGTGTACCGCAAGGTTCCACTATTGTTTTCCATTTATATGAGTGTCCTATTTGATATCATTAGTGAACATTTACCTACAGCGCACTGTTATGCCGATGATACTGAATTATACCTGGCTTTTCGTCCTGATGATCGCGCTTCCCAAGACATGGCTGTCACTGCGACAGAAGCATGTATACAAGATATAAGGAAGTGGATGATCAGAGACAAGCTTAAAATCAATGATGATAAGACCGAGTTTATTCTTATTTGTACCTGTGCTCAACTGGAGAAAGTACAGATTAACAGTCTAGTGGTTGGATACTCCGTAGTTTCTACCAGAAATGAGGCCATAAGAGTACTTGGTTCATGGCTTGACAGCAATTTCACCATGAATACACATATTACAAAAACTTGTAAAGCTGGCTTCTTTTATCTCCAAAATATTAGCCACATCCGAAAGTTCTTAAGCAGAGAAATTACAGAAACTTTAATACATGCATTTATCTCTAGCCGCTTGGACTATTGTAATTCGTTACTGTATGGGTTACCGAACTCTCTTATTTCCAAGCTTCAACGAGTGCAGAACGCAGCTGCCAGACTAATCTTCAAAGCACCCAGATATTGCCATATCACACCACTTTTGATAGAACTTCATTGGTTGAATATCAAACATAGGATTGACTTTAAAATAATCCTGATCACATATAAAGCTCTAAATGGGGCCGCTCCAGAATACATTTGTAAACTAATCTCTCTAAAGCCTAATTCAAGCTATGGCCTCAGATCCAACAAGTCTCTCCTTAAATCTCTAACAGTTAAAACGTCGCCCACGTTAAGGAGATCGAGCTTTCGCTTGCGCGGCTCCACGATTGTGGAATTATTTACCATTGGAACTTAGGGAGGAGCAGAGTATCGAAGTTTTTAAACGGAAACTTAAAACGTATCTTAAGATAGCCTATATTACTAGTTGTATTGAGTTTTTTGTTTTTTAAGTAATTGTTACTTGTTTGATTATTTTAATTCTGACATTCTATAACTTGTGTAAAGCGCTTTTGAAAACGGTGATGTTGAATCTGCGCTATATAAATTAATATTATTATTATCTAAACATATCTGCACACTCCTGGTCAGAAAGACTATCTAAATTGATCTGAGGACAAAGGATAAGTAGTTCTGGCCATACGCTTAACAGCATAAACTCTGTCCTCCTCGACCTGTATACAAATCGCATACAAATCCAAAATAAATTCGATATCTCTGCTAAAACATTAGTTATTTAGATATTTTTCCTTACGTTTCATTCCTTAAAAAATTCGATCTAATTAGTTATTTGAACATACTAACCTGGATTGTTTGACTGCCATCTTTGATTAGCGGGGTTTTCCTGAAGCCTGGGAACTAGTAATGAACGTTTCGTTCCAGAAACAAATCTTAAGTCCCAAACCTTAACCGGTAACGTGTGGTTTCAGGTTTTGCCTATTCTTAACCTCTCTACTAATACAGTCGAACCTCTATTAAACGGCCACGCTCTGTTAAACGCCACGTTTCAAAGTCCCAGAAACATTCCCTATAATTAACTGTAGTTATCTCTCTATTAAACGAACACCTCTTAAGCGGCCATGGCCAGCTATGAGCGGTACAAATTAGTTTTTTGGATTGTTTTTTAACCTGTATTAAACAGGGAGCGTAATTATTAGACACAATTTTTACTGCAAGAGGAGCGAAACTAAAACTTGAGAGCATAGAACACTTGGTTGTTCGCCCTAAATTGGTTTTTAAGTTATCTGTCGAATAGATACCAAGCAGTTCGTATTAACTCTACACTTTCTGATAAACTAGCAGTACATAGCGGAGTTCCACAAGGAAGTATCCTAGGACCCATTCTTTTTAGTATTTATGTTAATGACTTACCAGCAATTCCTCAAAGTTGCTCATCCAAGATTTATGTTGACGATAATAAACTTTATATAACTTTTCCTGTTCAACAATGTGCTCTTGCAGTAACTAAGATGAATGATGATTTATGCAGGATTCGTGATTGGTGCTTCGACAACTCTCTCCTTCTTAATGCACCTAAGACAAATTAATGCTTTTTGGCAGCTGCCAAATGATCACGAAAATCCCTAACTTCCGTCTGTCTTTACTTGGTAAGGAACTAATACCTGCACAATTAGCCAAAGATCTCGGAGTAATTTTTGACCCGAGCCTTTCTTTTGATCCTCATGTTGTCAAAACTGTTTCTTCATGCATGTCAAGTTTAGCGCAGATTAACCGAGTGAAACTCATTCAAAGTTTGGTATTCAGCAAAATGTATTATTGTTCATCTGTATGGGCTAACACCACTGCAAGTAATATTTGTAAACTTCAGTCAGTACAGAATTTTGCCGCCCGAATAATCACTAACTCTAGGAAATTCGACCATATTAGCCCATTGTTGAATGAACTGCGCTGGATTCCCGTTCAACTCCACCTTTTTTATCGTGATGCTATTTTAACTTTTAAATGTATGAATGGAACTGCACCTGACTATTTATCCAAGCAATTTGTGAAGAGAGGCAGTATAAGTGGACGTTGTACCCGAAATTCGCAATCTTTAAATATTCCCTTTTATAAAAGCGCCACTGGCCAAAGAACGTTTTATTATCGAGCTGTTTCTCTCTGGAACGCTCTTCCAGTGAACATTAAATCCAGTGCGTCAATACATATTTTTAAAAGTAAACTTCGTAGACATCTCTTAGAATCTTGTTCTTGATTTTTGACTTTCATTTTGAATATCATAGTATCTTATTTTAAATTTAATTATTTATAATTCATAGTAACTTATTATGTAATATATACTCATAAGCTTAGTATTTGTAATTGTCTCTGAAAAGCCCCTTTGGGGAGAGTTCAATAAAGTATTGTATTGTATTGTATACATGGACGATCATTATGGTCTTATCCTCAGAAAAATTATTCTAATTCCTGGTTGATTGCTATACCACACATAAGGCCCATTGTTGGCATTCCTCCATTAAGCAGTCACCTCTATTAAGTAGGGATTAGCCAATAGAGAAAAATCCAATTTAGCAATACGATGAATACGATATACAGGCTCACCGGCCGGTATTGGTCAGCAGGAATTCTTAGCATTTGAATTTATGGCAAAACGTTGGTGTTACTAGTAGACAGAAACGTCTTTACGATAGATTGGATTTAGTATATTAAAAAATTTATTTTGAAAAGTATCAATAAATAGCTAATGTTTCATCACTCACAACATAAACGATAGGTAAGAAGTTGTAAAACTTACCAGTTTTGAGGACGATTGCGATCCAAACAATAACTGTTTCTGTCCAACCAGTTTTGATAAAGACATCTGCGTGACCAAGGGGTGAAGGAAAATATTGATATGAAGCCAATGAGAACTGTTGTTTTGCGTTGCTTCATGCTTTTGGCCAAGTAGATCGCAAACCTGTGAATATAATGTCATTTATTATTTATTGGTTGGTTGGGGTTAGAACTTGGAATGGAAAGCGAGAAAATAGTTATTTTTTGTGGAAAGATATTGTTTGGCATACCTCAATCAATCTATCAGGGAAAAAAGTCCAGTCGATGTCCATATCGTAACAATGGTCCAAGTCCTTCTCAATTTGGAACAGACGGTTCTCTGATCTAGCCATAGTGTTTTTCGATGGAGAAGCGAAGTTAGAATTGAATTGATAAAGGAGGTGTTCGCGATAACGTTGTGGCAAACAATGTGTACGACCTTTGCAGCGATGGAGAAGCGAAGTTAGAATTGAATTGATAAAGGGGGCGTTCGCGATAACGTTGTGGCAAACAATAGACCTCTTTCATAATGGAACCCGAATTAAATATTCTTTTATATTCATTTAAATTAGCCTTTCTGACCTCGTTTGTGTGTCTGTAATTCCAAAGAATCTTTGCTTTGTAACGAGGCCAGAAAGGCTAATTTGCATCATATAAAATAATATTTAGACTGGCCCCCATTATGAAAGAGGTCTATGTGTATCACCTTTGTGGCGGTTGTTTGCAAAAGGAAGCGATTGATAGGAGTGAAAGAGAGCTGTCATGTTTCCTGCAAAGCGTTGTTATTTGATGAGTGGTGTGACATTGCGGCTGTGAGGACAGTATTTGGCAGGCTTTGATAAATTTTGTATATAGATGAGAGGAATAATGAAATGTTTGTTTGGGTTTGGACGTTGTTTGAGACGTGCGATGGCAGTTATTTTATTGTTGGAAACATGGGTGTTATATACATGGAGAAAGCCAGTAGGTGGCTTTGAGGAAAAGGAAACGTTGTGGAATATGACAAGTGTGGACTGCTGCGGAGGGGGTTGGAGGTGTTGTGCGTAGTTTGCGATTTGAGTGTTGTAAAGTTGCAAATGGAGGGTTCGGGTGATTCAACTGATTTCGTCATGAAGTGCTGCAAGAGAAGAAATAGGAGAAAAGACGTGATTTGTTATTGCAGTTTGATGGTGAGACTATTTTGGAAGAAACCGGTTTGTGACGAACAAACTTTTAAGTTGGTTTTGTTCCTCTCAAATAATGGTTGTCCGCAACATACAATTGCGGAATAGATTCTGACATCGATGAACTGGGAAAGGAAGAAAACGAAAAAGAGAGTTGATCAGATGAAGTGGATTTAAAAGTTAAAGGACGATTGATTATTAAAGATACTTTTGCTCAAGTGACATAAAAAATGTAGAATAATTAAAGTTAGTTTAATTTTGACATTTGTTAATTTTAGTTTTAACGAAAGTAAGTTTTCTTGAGTGGACGAGAAAGATAATGAGAGTAGTTATGAAAATAGTTATTAATGGAGTATTAGCATTTAATGGAAGATTTATATAAATAGTTATTTGTGTGATTTTGTTACTCTGCGGAAGTGACGAAAGGTTTGTTTTGATTAAAGAATTGTTTTGACTTAATAATTAGATGATGGAGAGCAATATTTATAACACGTGTTTTGTGTAGTATCACATTAATAATTTTTGGAAGGGTTTTTGTTAGGTCAGGAATGACGGATTAATTATAGAAGGATGTGACAGATTAAGGTGAATATTTATAAGCTAATTAGTATTACAGGATATTGGGATGTGACGAAGTGGGGAGAAAAGAAAGGAATGTGGTGTGATATTTTTTCTCCCCAGTTTGGTCGTGAATTGATGTAAATAAAGGCGAGAAATTTTGGGAGAAAATAAAGATACATGTTAATAACAAATGGTAGTGATGTGCATAAATTGTTTGTGTTAAGAAACTTTAACGATCGCACCTGTTTCCATATAATCGCTGCGATCGCGGAAAAACAAACAGTCAGTGCGCTTTGTCGTGTCACAGCTAATCAAAGCTATGGCTATGGACATAGTATATTGTGTTATCAGTAAGGCCTATTTGAAACGTCGAATTTATCATGTGTCGAATATAATGTGTATTAGGTTCGACAAATTGGACATTTTGTGGAAAGTAGTGGACCTCCCGTAACAAGAAGTCGTTCGGATTGCATTTTATAAGTACTGAACTTAAATCTCGTCCCAGTTTGTTTGGATGAACCGTATTACATTGGACACATGATAAATTGGACGTTTGAAACCATCGCACTTTGGTCGTTATATTCGACCGTGGATGGAAGTGGTAGAAGTAATGTAATATACATCTGTATCTACAAACTGGTGATACAGTCTTTAAAAAATAAGAACCTATTTAAGAACCTAAACAGCCTGATTTCTTCTTATGCATCAAATATATAAGAACCTATTCAGGCTGACCTAGAAAAATGTAGGTTCTTATACACAGGTTTTTACTGTACTTAAAAGATGGGTACATTCTCCTTCGCCAAAGAAATACAACATTATTTACAGTCAGAACAAACAGTGCTCTAAGACTAAAGTAACTTAAATACTGCACTTTTCTTCTTTAAATTAATTTTAAATTTTCTATATCGAGTTCCAGGTTGCTTTCTTGTATTTCTTTTCTCTAATTTAACTTTAAAAATATAGCTAGGGCTAATTAAAACATTACGGTTCACTTAGCATCTAAGCTCAAACAATTATATTAACTTTATTATGTAATACCATGATCACCTCAGTTTCTTTTGTTCTTACCAGAAATTTAATCTCTAATATCCATTAAACAAGGTTAAAACGATTTCTAATTTTGCCCTAATTTGAAATTTAATGCAAATTTCTAAGTTTTAATTCATTAGCATGCTCGACCAAACAATACGTCTACACAACAAAGAAATGCATTAAGTTAAATATTATACCTCGGTGATCATGGTATTAAACTAATACCATGACATGTTGGGGAATTAGTGATTAAATGTCACCTCAAGCCTTGGGAGGATTTGTCACAAATCCAAATCCTCCCTTGCTTTTGGGGACATTTAATCACTAATTTCCCTAATGTCATGGTATTACTTATAATTATCTTTATATTGTCTTAAACAAAAATTATGTGAAATTATGAAATTATGTAAATTCAAAGAAAACGAGCAAATAAAGATTATTGTATGCTAAAAGGGGCGAGTAAGTCGAAAGCAGATAGCGAATTCAATGTACTGTGTTGATTGGCTATCTACTTTCGATTTATGTCATCCCTTTTGGCATATGTAAGACCATTTTTATTTTCATGTCATCACATTTACTGTGCTGAAGGGCTCAGCTCGAAACGTGAGTAGTTCGTTCCTCTATAAATTATCAGCAGTTTACTATATTCAAAACACTGCCTATAGACGACTTTCAGGGTCATGCGCAGTAGCAATTTATTTTCAAGTTTTCATCAGAGTAAAAACAACTGTTATAGCAGGAAAGGGCAGCAGGGCAAAGTTTGAAACGAATTGCGTAAAAAGGAATAAGTTACACAAGCGGAATCCCTTCCAACAGGGATTGTCTCAAAACTCTGCAGGTTTACTATTTTTAATATGATGTTTTCAGCTAAAGCGGTTGTTTGTACCTCTGACGTGAATTTAAAAATTTATTGCTACTGTGCATGACCTTGAAACTTGTCTATATGCAGCAATATATTTTTATGCCTGGTTTACGTGCACTTGGAAACTACTACTAGTAACAGTGATTGGTGTGATAGAGTCTATATCCATCTCTGCATGCGATCAGTTAAGACTGTTTTGCAAGCAGCAGACAACAAAATAAATCTAAATAAATTTGGCCACCATGAGCAACAGCTGTAACCAAATCGCTTAGAAATACATAGAGAGTAATGCATGGGATGTGCTGACCAGGATATCTCTTGAGTGAGGTAAGCGACCAAGTGATATATCCTGTTTAACACGAGAAATAAGTTTCATAGTTAGCATCCATGTATTGTTCTGTTTATTATAAAAAAATTGTACTATTGCTTTGCCAAAATAGCAATAAACTATAATGCTTAGCAGCGATAATTATCACGTGTGATACTATTGTGAGATCATCACTTTCATTAGTGGAAAAAATTAATACAATCTATTAGCATATAATAAACAACTGTAAATCACTTTTTGCATGCACAGCGCGATCCACTTTATAGAAATCGTTAAGCAGAACTTGCTCAAGTTCATTTGATATCACCAATATGTGAAAAATATTGTTTAAGATTTTGATATTGTCTTTGCTGTTTCTATAACATATTTTCCATGACAAAAAAATAAAGATAAGCAGTATGAAACGTTCTTAAGTAACGTACATGTATGCTCAGAGAGAGTTCTAGAAATTGGCACCAAATTCAAAATAGAACAGTTTCACAAAAACGCCCAGAAAAAGCTAATAAAAAGTATGCAAATGTTTTGCTAGTTCATTGAGTGCTGTTATTTTTTCTATGCAATTAAATGTATTTCAATTGCTCGTAAATGTTTAAAAACTACCCAGAGTCATTTGTTATAAAGGCTAAGCCATGCAAGTCTCTAATTAGTCGAAATTAGAAAATATTACTTAAAGATAAAGATTTCGAAAATATTAAGTGTAATACGTCTCAGAATACAGTTCTGTATATGTGGTGGTAATGCCAGGATAAGATTTTGGGTATATTACAAGTAATATTTATGATGTTTCCTATAAAAATTAAGTATGTTAAAATTTATACCAATTGCCTGTTTCATCAATCAATGTGATTGGCGTTGTATACTTCACATTACAAAAGTACATGGGCTGTGAAACATTTTGGATCAGGTACCTATAGAAAAAATTATATATAATTTTAAGTCTTTATTTAAAACTTGCAGTGAGTAAAGGACAGGATAATGTTATTATAATTCTTCTTAAAAAGTAGTCTTACTCACAGGACTTCAGGGATTTGAAATTGATGTCTCAGATGGTGAACTTCATTGCAGTAATATGAAGAATAGCTGCAATCCCGACAGTGAGTTTCGGCTAACCCAGAACAATTCTCTCAAACACATTTCTCTGGAACAAACGCTTCCAGTTACATACAGTATGTTTGGTAAGTAGCCCTATCCTTATCCTTTGCCAATGTTTGGCCAACCTTTCTTTACGAAATTGCTAGGAAGACTTATTTTTCACAACCTGATCGTTTTCTGTTTCGTTTAAAATACCAATGCATTCCTCGCCGCTCCTATTTTTTATTTCGTCTGTTTGTTTGGGTTCTGTGGCACACTCGTCGTCTGTTCCACGAACACGGTTAGTATTCAAACATCTCGGAAGATTAACGGTAGATGTACGTATTCGCCCAGCAACATCGACAATTCTAATAGCAGAGTCTCCTTTCTTCTTTCTTGACTGGAAATACATAGTTCATTTTCCCAACACTAAACTCTATTCATCTCGGCTATATTGTTTAGCCATGGATGGACAAATAAAAGAATCTTTACCTGATACTTTATTCGTTCACACACGTTTCACAAGCCAATAATTCACTGCATAGAATACCATAATAATCTTAGTAATTACTGTTTTACAATAGGTGGATTATGGGTGGGTTTGGACGTTTGTTGTGTCTTGCAACTGGTGACCGCTAGGGCCTAAAAACCCTGAAAAATACCAGAATCACATATTTTGTAACTTTTTTTCCTTTTCAAGGGTTTTCTTCGATATTGATATAGTAGACTGAGCACCACTAATCTACAACCCTATTTATACTACATTAACTCAATTTCTCTATATTAAATGTTATGTGTACAACACTTAAACTTAGACATCTTTGCCCAAGGGGACAACACCAGTGGAATCACAATCAAAATAATGGTCATATGCATACAGTGAAGACGATAAAGGTCTTTCTGGATTATCTGTAAAAATAATTGATAAGACTAATATTGTTCACTTAGGATAAAGTTAGCCTCCTCTGCAGGCATCTCTCTATGTTTGTATTCTTAAAAATGTTCGCAGAACAGGTCACAGAACATTATTGAACCCTTTCGTGCTCGATTACTGAATGTTTGTTGCTTTCACTTTGTTCCTCTTCTGTTCTTCTGAATGATTTTGTAGGCTGTAGCCAAGCCAAACCAAACCAAACCTAATAAAATACAAAGAACAATGTTGTGAAAAGTACTGGAACTGACGTACAAGACTGCATAGTGACTGAAACTAACCTACTATTTGGCCCATTGTATGCATTTTGGCTTCACTTTATGCAAGCTGTCCTCAAAGGATCTTAATATTAATATTGGACATCCGCTGACCACAAACATTTCATACTCATCCTTCCCTTACAGCAAAAGTATATAGGTATCTATAGGGCACTTATAGTTGGATATAATAATAAGTTTCTCTATAGGTCGTCTATAGAAAATCATCCTATAGGTTGCCTATAGACTTTTTGTTAGGGTTCATCCAACATCCGTTTATGTGCGCTTTCACATTTGTCAGTTTCCCAACTTTCTCAGGAATTAAATGTACAATTTTAATATTTCAGCCTGAAATTACGACTTTATAATTTCATGAAGCAGCACAATAGCAGTATTCTGAAGATTGTAGTGTTTACAGTAAGTCGATTTAAAGTAAGTCGAAGTAAAACATTTTCTGATGTCTTCCAGTAGCTGTACCACCAAGTCTAAACTGTACTGAGTACAACTTACTATCAATGTCACATGTTTCTTCCTCATGTTCAGGAATGGCGGCAAAGTCTAGTAAAATAAGTAATTTACGTTTCATCCAAAACTGATTTAGAGCAATTAGAGGTACTGTTGACAACTTTCCACAAATACCGGGAAAAGGAATGTTAAGTTTGCTGTGGCTTAATAAAACTTACCAGTGTCGACAATTTGGGATATTTGACATTTAATTAAATTTTGGAGTAAAGGCTGAGTACTAAATATAATAAATAATAATAATAATAAATAATATATTCCAACAGTTGAGCTAAGATGTAATGAAATAATCTAACAGAAAACTATCCATAAAATTTACCAAAGCAAACATTTATGAAACAAGACGCCCGCTAGGTGTTAACTCGGGCTATATATAGGGACATGGCGCGCATATTGCCTGCGGAGATTGGTATGCATTGGTGGCATGTTAGACAGTTGGAATTAGAAAACCCGCTCACTTGTCTTATATTACGAAGGATAGTTTTTAATGCATTGATTTCTGTAATCAGGCACTCAAGGCATTGTGCAGCGCTCGTTTAAAGTGGGAAACTTTTAGAAGCAAGTTGGGCTGGAAATGAGGACGAAGAAAAATCAGGCAAAAATCACGCAGACGAAATTTAATGTAAACAACTAATTAACACGGCAATGCTATTTTTTCTAATATCTGTTCGATTGAAGGTCTTTGTGTGTCAAAATTTATATAAATATCGGAGCAATTCTAGAATACCCTGCCACTTTTGAAACCACATTCAAAGGCAGAAATAGAAACCAGGTTGCTCTAAAATCTCTTTAAATATAATGTTGAAGGTTTATATTGTGTGTACTTGTTGATAGTTATCAAATTAAATGGGGTTTTAAAATAGAATGAAGCAATTGTATATGATGAACTTTCCGCAATTTGACTCTTTTACTAACTGTCAACAGATGCAAATAGCTAAAGTGGACAGGTATTCTAGAATTTAGCCTAACAATCAATGGCAAGGTATACGAAACATATCTTTTACGAAATTACATCGGTTTAATGGGTAAACGACGAATAGATCTTGAAGCGCTGCCATGTCCTTTGATTTTAAAGACGAGTCTCGCTTAACAATCGCTTACGCATTTTCTCATATAACAACTGATCTTCACATTTTAAGTAGACGAAACCTACAGCGTTCGATTCGCCAGATTCAAGTGATCATTTCGATATAGAATTGATTTAAATCGAACAAAAACACAACGTTTCATAATGATTAATATTATGGAGTTTCACGGATAAATGTCAACACATGGTATAATAATATTTCCCTGTCTTTCGGCTGTCCATTCCGTGTTCACGATTGATCTCTCATCTGTGTTTCTCTCGTCTTGGAGAGAATCTTTGCAATGGTTTGCATGTTTACAGGTTTCGGTAAACTTTTCCAACTACGATTCATTGCCAATAAAACGAAAGTAAAAGTTCGAACTCGCTTCAAATATTCGCTCGCATTGCCTTGCAACGACTATATGTTGTCATGTTGACGTTCCGCCTACGGTTCTGCGAGTTCTTTCTTTAATCTCTCCATCTGTGTTTCTCTCTTCCAGTTATCCTGGAGAGAATCTTTGCATTTAGTTTGCAGGTTTACAGGTTTTGTAAAATGCTTTTCCGACTGCGCGATTCATTCAAGTTTCGCAAAGCCTATCGGTATTGCAGATTGTCGACATAAAAAGGAAAACAGAGCCCATTTTAAGACTCTGGTAATAACAAATTGATAAGCTTGCTTACCAGTAAAATTACCTTAATTATAATATTTAAGCCTACGGCTGATAAAGTGTAAGACAACATACCATTGTTACTACATATGTTTTCCTCAGACTCCTGAATGTTGACAAAGTCTAGTAAAATTAGGATAATGCATTAATTTTTCAACACTATATGAATAATGAAATTAACCGTTACATAAAACTAATCTTACTTAAATTTTAGTTGTTTAGTTATAATCACCCTATAAAAAACACTTGCTGGTTTGGTTTGTTTGTCCAAGATTGGCCAACAGAGGGTTTTTATCCCATGCCATAAATGAATAAATATTAAAGAAATAGCTCATACATTGGCATGCCCAATCAATAATACATCAAAGATGAGTTTGGCTCGAGCTCATCACCTGTTCTTATATGTTAGTTGGCAAGCTCACTAAAAACTCACCTCCTTGGAACCAGTAGAAAAGCCACTTTTATCCCTGGTATATGTAGGATAATATTTTACAATTTAAAGGGGCAGTAGAATAAAAAATTTCTATTTAATTTTGATGTTATCTGGAAGTACTTCTCATATGGGAAAGAATAGTGTTCTTACTAAATTGATATCTCATCGTGTTCCAGAGATATTCTGGTTTTTGTAACATGCAAATGAATGTCTTGTGACGTCATCTACTCAACACAGACCAAAAAAGTTCCACAAGTAAGGAATATATCAATTAATAAACAGTGCACATTACAATGTATCATTCTTATTAGCACAGCAGTAAAGTTTCACTACAATCTAGTTTTTATATCCATAGATATTCCCACTTTACGGAATTGTGAAGTAAATGACATCACAAAATATCTCAATGAGAAATTGACTAAGTGAGAAGGCTATTTGTTACTATTTTAAAAGTTCTTCTGAATAAAATCAAACATGTGATAGAGAATTTTTTGACCCTTTAATATAACAGAAAAAATGATAGAAAGGAATTTCTGAAACCTACAAATACGAAAATAATATTTTCATACCATCTACTGTGATATCACGTAGATTTTTCCCTTTAAATTGATGGGTGGAAGCTTCATCAATGGCAACCAATAGGCAACCACATCCATTTCTAGGGTGCTTTCCTGCATCCGATAAAAATCTTTGTGGACGTGAATGCCATGTCCAAGATGGTTGGCCAACCAGCCGATGATCTCTGTCTCATTCATGCCCAGCAGCTGAGAGATTGTGGCAACCTATTTTCGGAGGTTGGTTGATAAGCATGCTGCAAACATTCCTCATCACATCATTTCCTCTCAGCGAATTTATTGATTTGCCATCATTCATAGTGAAGACAAAGACATTGTCTTTGCTTACTTGTGCCTTTTCCTCATTAGATTAAGTGCAATGATTGCACTCTTGATGTAATATTTATTATGTCTGGTGAAGGTATATATTTGAAAGATGCTCATGTAGCATATGTTGTCAACGTTACTATGCAATATGTTGATAAACCAGCACCGCTGACGATATATCCACCCATTGAAATGATGGATCCGTCAGATCAACCTCCAAATGCCTTGAACTACAGTAAAAATCCACTAACAAGAACCTACCAATATTAAGAACCACAGGCTGAATTTTAAGAATTTGTTTATATAAGAACATATAAGAATATAAGATCCCAGACTGATCAGGTTCTTGTTAGCAGATTTTTACTGTATCTGTTGCCCGTGCTTCTTATTTGGGATCCTCTCACTCAAGTACCTTCGTTTGCTGGGGTCTTAAATTGTCCACGTGACGGATGCAAATGAGTATTTTGCGCCTTGCCCATTGGAAAAACGGAATCTGAGAAACGTAATATTCCTCAGAAAATGTTTGATTTCTGTCAGTTCTTAAGTGTTCTTTCTTCATATGTCACATTGCCACTACTCAAGCTGTTGAGCATTTGATTGAGCAACCTAATTTTAGTGAGCCCACAGTAATTGGCACATGCTGTTGCAGTTACACTTCTTATTCCTATGTAAATGTGTTATAAACTTTAGTGGCAAAGCTTGATAAATAAATTTGATCATTTATCGAATATCATACATTCATATAGGCTATCAAAATACCAAATCAATGCAGAAAGCTTAAAAATAAAAATGGCTAACCCCCAAATAATCTTTTTTTTCACATTAAGTATTAAGTAAGGGGAAGGCAACTCCAACAACAATGGTTACTTGTCAGCAAGTTGCAGCAAGCACTATTCTTTTGATTGACAATGACAAATTGACAGAAAATAGTCTTATTAGTGAAACTTATTGCACTCATACCATGATACGAACCTTAACTCTTTCCTGAATTGAATTAAACAATAAACAGTGCAAATTAGAAACGTACTACATAGAGATCTTCCATAAGTTATCTGCTTTCAGGGTAGCAGTGTATTTAGTATTTGCATTCAAATGTTTAGTGAAGTTAAATCCGGGAGAAATCGAAGACCACCATTTTAAAACTACTTGACACTTTACTGCTACTTCATGATACACCCAGCTAATGGTTTGGGTTCGGTTAAGGGTTGGCCAGTTGGGGTGTTAGCTAATATTAACCCTAACAGTGACAATGATCCTAGAGCTAGAACTAAGCCACAACATGCTCGTTGCTAGCAAGAATTTGGCTGTGCGAAGTAAAATTAAGATATCTGGTCGATGAACGAGACTTGTATAATCAATATAATCTTAGTGTTTCACCCTCTCATAGTATCTAATTGTTTTTATGTTTACACTTTGTGCAGAATACATTTCTTTAATGCTTAACACAATGTAAGATCGTAGTCCAGTCAATCTATGATTTAACATCAAACAAATTGCAAAATAAATTATTTTAGCTTTTTCATTACCTAAAATAATATACCAAAAGTCCCTGGAAATCAACCTACAAAAGAAGTGTTATTTTCTGCTGGCTGAGGTACGAAATAGGCAGAAAATGTTTTCTCACGCTAGGCTGGGAGCCCGACTGTGAATCGGGTGTGTCGGGTGGTGCAGGTTAAGCCAGCATATGTTGTTGTTGCTTCGCAAGCTTGACTTGAATTGTTTTCGCTCTGCGTTTTATTTAAATTTATTCAAATTTATCTTTGATTCCTTCGCTGTTTTTTCCATCGTATTACACAATACTACTATGGGGAAGTCTAACGAACCGACTTCGAAGTCCTCTCGTGTGTTGAGAAGACTTGAGCCTCACAACAAAAGCCCGAGTATTCAAGAATCTGCAGTGGAGAGGCGTGCTGGCGACGAAGAAGAAGGCCACGTCGACAGCGTCAGAAGTCGTTCAAATTCGACTGACAAAGATAAAGACGATCGTGCTCATCATGGCGGAGAGAATCGCAGTGCCGAGCGTCAAAAATCAAGTAGTCGGCGAGATTTACGGTCTCACGGGAGAAGTTCACACAGTAAGGCACAGTCATAGTGAAAGCCATAGTCGAAGAAGTCAATAGGTCTCGAAGTAGATCAAGAGAACCACCAGCGTGGGCTAAAGAGATTCTTGAGAATCAACAGAAAACCGCGCAAGACCTACTGCGCTTGCAATCGGAGGTCGACACGACGAAGTCGAAGGTGGCGAACTCGACAACGTCAGTGGTTCCAAAGGTCGCCGAACCGGAGTTTCGGAACAAAGACGTCTTGGAGCACGTAGATCGAGCACTTGCCAGTAGTGAGTTGGGAGAAATATCCGCAGAATTATCGAAAGGTAAGAAAATTCTTGAGGAACGAAATAAACATATTTTGCTGGCCGAAAAATACGGCTGGGACACGGTGCATTGCTATACGGCCGATCCTCTCGCTAGTGACTCGGAGGACGAAAAGCGCATCAAAAGAGCTATAAAAGAAGGCAAGCAGCTAAAAAACGAGAACAAATCCGAAGCCTCACGTTTCAAGCCAATAAAGCAGATACGCGCTCCGGAAAGGCGCAGTCTTGGCGGCGACACGAAGGCACCATACTCGTGGCAAAATACGAGAGCGCCAAAATACAT
The DNA here is from genome assembly GCA_035772405.1 of Chrysogorgia sp. JL179-B06. Classification (NCBI taxonomy): domain Eukaryota; kingdom Metazoa; phylum Cnidaria; class Anthozoa; order Scleralcyonacea; family Chrysogorgiidae; genus Chrysogorgia; species Chrysogorgia sp. JL179-B06. Next base: position 3,948,100 of record JAYKKM010000263.1, read on the forward strand.
TAGCCAGCCTTCACGTGATAACCGGATGAATGCCGTAACGTGTTTTCGTTGCTCCAAGCCAGGCCACATCGCAAGAGAGTGTCGTTCAGCAAACTCGCGTTTCGTTATCTCAAGCTCAAACCAAGCTAACCAGAACACTGCCTGAGAGTGAGACAGCTTGTGGTAATGAACCAGTAGTAACATTTGACTGTTTTACTAACACTAGCAGCCCTGTTGTCGTAAAGGGTAGACTGCGTCAAAACTTTAAATTCTGGCAGGACATTGGGGCCAGTCAGTAGATTTTAGAGATCATCGGTAAGGGCTATTGTTTACCATTTGTAGCACTACCACAGCCTAAGTTATTTTCTAATCATGCCAGTGCTATTGGCAATTCAGATTTCGTTTCCGATGAGATTAATAAACTTACGTCCACAGGGGCACTACTTGAAGTACTAGAATCTGACCTGAGCGTATGTAGTCCTCTTAGCGTGGCAAAGAATGCTTCAGGAAAACGTCGACTTATTTTGGACCTGCGGTATATCAATGAACATCTCAGGGTTCTGAAGTTCAAATATGAGGACATTAGAACTGCTAGCGACCTTTTCCAGCAAGGTGACTGGTACTTCAAGTTTGATTATTCGAGTGGCTATCATCACGTTGAAATTTCACCGGACCACACAAAATTCGTTGGGTGCAAGTGGGTGGTCAACGGGCGTATAAGATTTTTTAAGTTTGCTGTTCTCCCTTTCGGATTAGCTTCTGCTCCATATCTGTTTACAAATATCCAGAAAACTCTCGTGAGACACTGGAGGGAGCAAATAATTCGTATTTTTACATACTTGGACGATGGCGCTGGGGCCGAGAGTAACTTGGAGGATGCTCGTGAAACATCACTGAAAGTCCGACACGATGTTAAAGATAGCGGTTTTGTTGCAAACGAGGAGAAGAGCTTTTGGGAACCGGTTCAGTACGGGGAACTCTTGGGATTTATCATAGACTTAGTTTCAGGAAAATTTATTGTTCCTAATAGAAGAGTTGCAGCGTTCAAGGTGTTGCTCCACCACGTTTTGGATCGTCAATTTTTTGTGTCTGCTCGTCATCTAGCTAAACTTGCTGGTTCTCTTTCTTCTATGGGTCTTGCTCTTGGTCCCGTAATGCATCTCTGGACAAGAGAGCTGTACCGTTCGGTTCAAGAATCGTCATGTTGGGATAAGAAATTCCAGCTATCAGAAGATGTTAAGAATGAAATAATGTTCTGGTGCGATAATTTCGAGAACAGTGGTCAGCCTATTTGGTTGGCGTCTCCCAAGGTTGAAGTACTGACTTACTCTGATGCGAGTGACGTTGCTTGGGGGTGGATACGCTGTGCAACTTGGTGACCAGAAAGCTGTAGGAAGTTGGTCTAAGGAGGAAAGTCTAAGGAGTTCAACATTCCGTGAACTAAAGCATCCCGACTCGTTCTGGCATCATTAGCACCCCAACTAGCTGGCAAGGAAGTGAGGCACAGGACCGATAATCAAGGCGCCGAAAGAATTATGTCTGTTGGGAGTCGGAATCAAGATTTGCACAAGGAGGCTATTTTAATTTACCAGATATGCAGGCAACATGACATACGGTTGTCTGTGGAGTGGGTGAGCCGAGATTGGAATGACACTGCTGACAGATTGTCCCGATTGGATGATCAAGATATGCTCGATCCCTCCTGTTTTCAAACCATTGATGACCTTTGGGGGCCTCACACTGTGGATCGTTTTGCTAGTGTAAAGACTAAGCAATTACCGTTTTTCTAGCCGATACTTAAACCCGGATTGCGAGTCAGCCGACGCTTTCCCAGTATCATGGGCCAATGAGAACAACTGGATCTTCCCACCACCTTACCTTATACCTCGCGTCCTTCGCCATATGCATGTTGGAAAAGAAGTTGGTACCTTAATAATGCCACATTGGCCTTCAGCACCTTGGTGACCTTTGCTGGTCGATAAGAGCGGTAGCTGGAAGACGTTTGTAAAAAGCAGCCAAGGAGTTCCTACTTATGATGGTGTATTCATTGCGGGTTCAGCTTCTAGCAGCACATTTGCAGACAGTGTTCCCAAATATCAGATATGGGCACTGAGATTAGATTTTGGCTAACACTATTAGATCATTGATTTTGAAAATAACACTTTATTATAGTACAGCTCCAGTGTTTAGAACACGCATGTGTAGACATTGGTTTCATTAAATTATGTTTTGTGAATGAACTTGTAGTAGCGTTTAGCCACATGGCATAGTACAGCTGCATAGCACAACTTGTTATTGGAGATGTCTCGTAGATGGTACAGCCGCATGGCACAGGTACCTGGTAATGTACAGCTGTTATGGTATTGTACAATTGGTACATCCGCATGGATATAGGTACCTCTGTTTATATAAGCATAGCCGTATGGCACATGCATCGCGCAGCTGAGATGGATATATATTCTTGCTCTAGCGGATGGTACAGCTGCATGGCACACGTGCTATTTTTGTTTTTATATGTTGCGTTGCATATTAACTGTGATTTTTGTTGTTTAATAGTAAAATGCCCCAATGAGATAAACGTTGACAGCTGGATCGGTCTAGATCAGTTTCAGGATCCAGAACTTCAACAGCTAGCCAGCTTGCTGCCAGCCGTACTGTTACGGGATAGAGCCCCAGGTACCGTGATTACCTACATCAACGCATATAGAGCTTGGAAACGGTGGGCATCTTCTCATGGAATTTGTCCTATTCCGGCAAGTAACATTACTTTAGCTCTATACATTGTTTTCTTGATACAGCAAGAGCGCTCAGTTTCAAGCATTAATTCAACAATATACGGGGTTGATTGGGTTCACTTGCAGAATGGTCACGCCAAGACAAGTGAACATACAGTTGTCAAACAGGTTACTGAGGCAGCTAGGAGAATCTTAGCAAAGTCCAGAAAAACACCCTTGTCAGCTTTCAACATCAAGAATATCGTCCAGCGTTTGGAAGGTGGGCCACTTGGTGACCTTCAAGTAGCAGCATTCATTGCTTTGGGTTTCTATGGGTTCTTACGGTGGGACGACCTGAGTCATATTACTCCTGAAGATTTGGCGTTCATGCCTACACATCTTTCGATATCCCTTCAAAAAAGGAAAAATGATCAGTTTCGAGAAGGATCACAAGTGCTCATTGCTCGTTCGGATGAAACTCCTTGCCCAGTAGCAGTGGTTGAACAGTTTCTGGCACATGGATTGCATGATCCAAAGACCACCATCTGGCGTAGAATTCAACATACAAGTAGCGGGCACAAACTTCGCAAAGAGACAATGTCGTATAGTAGGGCTAACCAGTTGTTCAAAAATCAGTTGACGTTGGAAGGTCTCGACCCAAAGTGTTATGGGCTTCATAGTTTACGTTCTGGTGGCGCGACGACCGTCTGCTCAGAGACAGGGTGGCTGGCGTAGTTCCAGAGCCAAGAACAACTATATTGATGAGTCTGTAGATTCTCTTTTGCTTGTTACTAAGTCCATGCAGAGTGCATAATATTATGTAGCTCTATCGTTGTCTGTTGTGGCGGACGGCTACAGCAGCTCCCAGCAGTGTGTGAGAAGTGTTATTTTCTGCTGGCTGAGGTACGAAATAGGCAGAAAATGTTTTCTCACGCTAGGCTGGGAGCCCGACTGTGAATCGGGTGTGTCGGGTGGTGCAGGTTAAGCCAGCATATGTTGTTGTTGCTTCGCAAGCTTGACTTGAATTGCCCACCCACCCACCCATTAATTTAGGACATTTACATGTTAGTTGTAGTGGACTTTTATATTATGGATTTTCAGTGTTTTAGTTGTGTAAATTACGTTAGGTTGCAGAGCTATGTATGATTACTCGTGTTAATATTTTAATAAATGTCTAGCTTGTGGCGGACGGCTACAGCAGCTCCCAGCAGTGTGTGAGAACTATTCTTTAAAAAAAGGTGAAATTTCAAGTTCAGGTTTAGCAAATATTACCTGTCTTTAGAAAGTTCTCAAAAAGCTATATGAAAGACATTTAAGTGGATAATACAATTTTCTATTTTGAGTTATTCGCTCAACAAAAGTGCAAAATGCCACAAAATGTTGTTTTTAGCAGGTTTAACCTTACATAACTCAAAATGGGCCTGGAAAATTGTACCACCTGCATAAATGTCCTTCATATGTTTTTTCAGAATTTTCTAACGACATAAGTAATATTCGGTAAAAGTGATCTTGAAATTTCACTTTTTTAAAGGATAGTGCTTTTGTAGTTAAATTGTAAGAAAAACCGGATTTTCTGAACTTTCCACATTGGTTCAAATATTTAAAGAGTAGAAATTATACACAAAAAAATTCATATTTCAAGACTTACCCTGTCCTTTCTATGTGGAATCTGCATTATATTTGTGGCCGAAGGTCGTTTATTTGAGACTAGGACGTCACATATTGTTGCTGGTAAAGCGAAGTGTGTCGCACAGGCTTTAAGATTTACCAGCGTTAGCTCTTCATATGGGAAATCTACAAATTCTCATGGCTGTACTGGTCGAAAGGTTTGCTTATTGTCTGGCTCAGAGGCTAACCTTTGAACAATAATTTCAATAATTTCAATAATTTCACTTGAACCTTTGGTCTTCCGAGTTGCATCAGGTGCTGTCCTCTTGTTAGTCATCTGCTGCTTCAGACGATCCCATGTTGCTTTCCTTTTATTGTTCTTGTTTTATGAGGAAAAAACCAAACAACGAATGCAGAAAATTAAGATTTTAAACGAAGAATGACGCTCTTCCTGTAGTTCCGAAACACCGAAAGCGTGGGAAAATGGCGCCAAATGTATCGCGGGCTATGAGACCGATGGGCTTCGTGTAATATTTTGTTTCGAGATTTCGAAATTTGATGAACAAGCCTAGCAGTCTTATAGCATATCAAAACGAATTTGAATTATTTAAATGTGTTCATGTTTTGTAGTTTCTCACTAATAATTTTCTGATTTTCTATTTGATTTTTTTTTAGGTTTTAGTTTTTTTGTATTATTAATTTCCTTTATTTATTTTTTTCTTTATTTTTTATTAAATTGTTTTATTATTATTCAGCAATTTTCTGAATATATTTTACATTTTCCATATTTTATTTAGAATTAATTCACAATTGTTTTGCTATGAGCCTGATGGGCCACCATACTACCCCACCCAACGATATGACAATCATATCACGAATGAACAGGGTTTTCGGCCAACACCAACTGCGGAGATGATGTATAAAGAAGGAAATGTGTATTTTCATGTTAATCTGGGTTGGGTCAGAGCAAAGCAGGTACCCAACTGGTTGCTGCCATATTTAACGCCCGAACACGAGTTATCTAAGGCAGTTCGGTTTGCAATTATAATAGTTTGAATTTTCTCTTATTAGTATACTAGAAATACGTGTACGCAACAACCCCTCGCCCACCGTAATAGGCGATAAAAATCAATAACCCATTGATTTGCCAATCGAATGGACTTTATAGAAAACACTACATGTATCTCTGAGAGCCTTTAAACTATCAAGCTCGTGTTGTTCTGAATTTCATTGTTTCATAATTAGACATCAAACTAAATAACTCAAAGTGTTTACTTTTTTGGGTGCATTATTATATCAACCTGCAATGATTAAGATTTGTTTGATATGTAAAGGCCGGATCCTCACTGTGATGTCACACTGTATAATAAGTTACTGAAAATGCATGTATATATATCTTTGGGATTATTCAATCAAAGCACTCAAAACTCAAAGCGTACAAAAAGTATCTCACTACTGACAATTAATAATTTTGAGGCTGCTACATAACGTGTCTAGCAGGTTTTGCTATTATATAATACAGGGCATCATTTTTCACATTATTATAAATTCTAGTTAATATTTGTTACTATTATTAAGTTACAACATTATTTGTTACTATTATTATTAAGCAAAAACTTGAGTAAAAAAGTGCCAACAGTTTGCCTGTTATGCATTTTGAAACATTTTTCTATACCGTTTATAATCTCTCCCACTCAAAACCCCTTTGGAAGTAATTAAGTTGTATAATCCCACGGCATATAAACAGATTCTATGGCATATATCTTCTTCTGTTCAGGTTTATAAACATTATATACCGCACCTTCAAAAAATACTCTGAACACATTTGCTTAGTTTTATTTATCGGGACCCTGTGACACATTAGTTACAAAAGTGAAGCCCTATTTATAACAGATTACAAGATGATGATATTCAAAAAAAGTCTCTCAGGTTCAGTTCCATGGGAATAAAGCTGTTTAATTTATATGTCCAGAATCATATTTTATTGCCCCAATTTAAAAAAATGCACATATAAATGCTCTTGTGGTGCATGCCCAATTAGTGTGTTGCCAGATTTGTTGATGAAGGTAATACTTTTAGTTCGAGTGATCGCACATTTTATATTAATTTTACATTTGATTGTTTGTTTGTAAGAAATGTAATAAAATCTATGTTAATAAAATCTACTTTATATATCCTTCAGAAAGCACTTCAACAAGAGTAGCTTAAATATATATATAAAACCGGCATTGCATATGCAGTTCTATTCCAAGGACAAAAGTGTTTCCCCAGAAACACTTAGTGGAGGACAGGCCAGGAATAACATATGTAGGTCCATATGCATGTTTACACTACTCAAATGTACAAATGCCTTTATGCCCATACAAAAATTAAAAGCACAACATTGTCATTGATGCAATGCATTACAGTAAATTATATCACATTATCACCACATTGATCAAGGGTGCACTTCACCTGCTTGTTGGTTGAGCTGACACATCCATGCAATATATCTAGTATTATAAAATAATCGGAAGTAAATGAGCGACAACACGCTGTCTGATTGAGATAAAAAACCGTGTCATTATAAGTCAATATTAAAGCATAGCTAAGCTGACGTGTTCCTCGCGTATATTTTGTCGTTTTTGACGTAGTGTAAATCACAAAAGGAAGTCAAAGAATACCTGGATACAAGACTAATCAAGGTACTAACACAAGAGAATGTTTTAACTGCAACGTTGAATACATTTTCATCGCTAAATCGCTAACATGTTTCCTAGCAACGCACATAGCAACGCCGCTTATAACAGTTAAATCTGCATTTTTCATGGGCTTTTAGTGTTAATTTAATGGTGTTATTTTATAAAAGGAATAAAAAACTTTGTCTTGTGTGATTATCGAGTTATAATGGCACTCGAGAAGTTAGTAAAACTTTACTGGTCATGCTATGCTAATTACAATATATTTCTAAAGATCTGAATATGTAAATGTTTCAAAATTTGCATGCCATACCTAATATCATCAAAACCCTAAACCTAACCCTAAATCTGGCCAAATTACTAACCCTAACCAAAAAAACTAAGCAGAAAAGGCAAATTAATTGCTCAACACAGACTCGCAGTGTACTATTATTATCCATTATTTGAGAAATTATTAATTTATTTACCTTTATTTGTATCTGTTCTTGCCCGTCAACACTGCAGTCTACAATAACTGCTTGAAATCAGCTGATAAAGTCTGTATAATTTGATGCTTTAGTCCAGAGGTTCTGTAACTTCTTGTACGCCGCCCGCCCGCTCCGAAAACCCAAAGCCGCCCCCCAAAAAAATGCTTTCGGTTTTCGGGGGGGGGGGGCGGCGGCGGCGTAAAGGTACGTTTGTCGCGCTGACGTCAATTTAAATTTAAACGCCAAATGTAACCAGCAAAAAGCCGTTTATAGTACGTACGTCCCAATCACAATTCCTAACCCTAATAATCCTAACTTAACCTCTTGGACTGCCAAATTATCCCTCTCTAACCCCAATTTTCCTTTGTTACCACGGCAACAATAAAGGATCGTTTACCATACATACAAATATATATATATTCCGACATAAAGGCTACTTTCACTTCCCCTTGCATAAAAAAGCGCGCGGGAAAATTCCGTCGAGATTAGCACCCTCGCCCCAGGGCCTTCGGCCCTGGACGGCGCGGGGACGATTTTGGTTCAAGTTAGGCTTGTATTTAGCATTGCCTATTACTAAGTCAATATTTCTACTGACAAAGACTAAAACAATTCAATGTTATTTTAAACACCATCAGAGATACGTTTTGTGGGCTTGTGACATGCTACAATTTTTTGCAGCAAATTAATTATGTCACGAAAATAAATTGTTCCAAGTTCCACGAAGGGCAAACATTATAGCCAGCATGCAGGCTCACGGCGGAAACGGAATATCGAGACTGCTATTATAGCATGTTAGGCTATATATTGCACATAACTGTTTACGTTTGTTAAATTAAATTTTCCAAATTTTCAACTTTAAGACACTAGAGGTTATACGACACTAGAGGTTAAAGAGTATACGAATCATGCAAATCGTCGAAATGTGTCACAAAATGTAGCAGTGCATTTTTTAATACCATATACTGGTCATTTGCCCCAGTGGGCCCTTTCCACTGCCCCACCACTGAAGGAAAAAAAGGGCCTGCTGTCCCAGTGGCCTGGGCCCTTTGCAGTTTGGCACTTTGGGTGGCAGCTAATGTAGACACCAATCAAACTTTACGTAAAACGGCTTCAAAAACAAGTCCACAAAGCGATGTTACACGCCAAAACTTGTCGTGCAACTTGCAATATTTTTGTAGGACACAAGTTGCAGGAAAAATATTTACAGGTTATTGTTTACCTATCATGCTTTTAAGAAGTAAAAATAATTATCATAGATTTGTCGTTGAAAGGTGACATGAATGGCCTCACAATTTATAACCGCCCTTGGTTACTTAAATTTTCATTGTGGACTAAAATGAATATCATTACAAGAAAAACTATGTTTAAGTTACTGTAGCTCTTGACATAAATTGAATGAACAGAGCGAAAGATTCCGGCGATGAATATTTGAAAATAATTTATATATATACTTTGACATATTAAAAAACAGCTAATTTCAAACTGTTAATTTCAAACATTTACTCAGGTTTATTCCTAAAATATTGTTATCATCCTCTATATATTACGAGTAATATAATAATATAATAAGTTATTACCAGAAGGCCTTATACCCCGGAGGTTTTTTCCAGCAAACCTAGCTTGCCCCTTATCGACAGCAAGTACAAGATTTCCCACGACAGCTATTTCCAGTGTGTGCTCCTGGAGTCTATAATATTTGTTGTGGATGTTTATATCGTAGCCCAGATGCTTCGCCAACCAACCAAGCTCGATTTGGTTCATATCTACCAGTTGTGACACTGTTGCCACATATTTTCGCAACTTGGTGGATGTGATCAATTTTGGTTATTGCAGTTCGACCATGTCATTCCCCTTATACAATTAAGCGACACAGCGTTGTTAATGGCAAAAACATGGCCGTCGTTGCTGTTTGCCTTGTCTCTTGTTTGGTTTAGAAGCGTAATTGCTTCTTTCGCCTCTGGCGTCAGGATTACTGGCACTTTCCCAGAATTTCTACCATGTCAAACCTAGACAATGCATGTTAAAAATTAGTAAAAAGTAATCGCGTCAATTCGCTCGTTCGTTTAATAATGTACTGTTTAATAATGTACTGTTTAACAGTGTTTGCCTCAAGGAAAAAATCTAATTAATACGTCTTCAAGTCAATATTTAAGAATTTGAAAAATTACGTAATGCTGCACAAAGGAATATGATTGTGGAATTTTTATTTTTTCGTTAAACCATGGATGACTCAAGATATATATTAGGAAACTAGCTGACGTCAACAAGTACGAATATGTAGATTTATATAGTGTTTGTTGTCGATTCCTAGTTAAAAAGTCATTCTAGCATTCTGATTGGTTCGCTCAGCGGTAAATCAAAAGGAGATTCCGATTTTTTGCTGATGAAATACATTTTGACGGATGTTTTCTAGGCAGTGGTGGGATTGTTTTGTATCTGTGCAAAAGTGCAGATATATAGCTGTCGTGTTGTGGGTTTGTATGTTTATTTGTTTGTTAACTCCGACCGACATACGGATGTCTAAAAATCCGGTTTGAACATCCGTGTAGGCTGTTCTGAGAATTTCGACAAGTGGACAAGTCAATAACTTTAAAGGGAAATAGATGCGGTTTTTTAGCGAGAACATGCATGGATAGAAACAATCAGCTTGTGGAAAATAATCATTGGTAATGGTATTGGTAATTTGAGGAAAAGTATATATGCGTAATTAAATATATTCGCCTTTAAATAATTGTCACTGTCTGGATATGACTGCCGGTTTGTGTAATAATCCCGAAATGATTATGCATAGTCAATTGAAACTACGGACCCCCGATCCCAGGACTATGTCGGGATTTTAACATTTTTACAGTAGTACTTATTGGATTCCTCTGAGCCCAATATTACAAAATATTTAAGTCAATAATTCAATATTGGGCGAGATAACTCGAGACTCGAGACTTAAATATTTTGTAATATTGGGCGAAGATGAATCCAATCGGTGTTTTATTATATCGAACAAAATATCTTAACACAAAGATGTTTCTTCGCACGTAAACAGACAGTCAAGACTATTCTTATGTTCGAAACCTCTCCGTTTTTGTTGTTGTTTTTTTTTGCATTTTTGCTTGGTTGTAAAGTTAATAAACAAATAAACAATAAATAAACAGTCAAAAGACTCAAAAGGTTTCTGGTCGTCAAAAAGAATAAAAAAAACTCGGAAAAACACATCACGTTCCGCGAGAAGTACTTCAACCAATGAAATTTCGATTTAGACAAAAGGCACGCGAGTGACGTTGCTTTGCAGGTGAACAGCCCGTGTAAACAGTCCAAAGGTTACTGCCCAATATGTAGCTGCCTACATCGTAAAATATTGGGCTGCCACGTGATGCTAATAGAGACAATTGATTGGTGGATTCTGTGTGAGTGATAATGTTAAATATTGGTCAATTAATTGACTCCGTAACCTTCCCAATTTGCTTCAGTCATTGCCAATATTCCACCGGTGGTGGGGAAAATACCAATATTTAACACTGTAAAAATCCCCTCGTACATTATTTCTAATAACATTACCTGAGGGAAATTAGTGATTAAATTTCCCCGCAGCCGAGGGAAGATTTGTGAAATTTGTGACTTTTACAAATCTTCCCGAGGCAAAGGGGAAATTTGGTCGCTAATTTCCCTCAAGTCATGTTATCACTTTGTAATACTATGATCGCCAAAGAAGGATACAAGAAGGATTAAGTACGCCCTTTAAATGATAAATTAACATAAATTAACATGAATATAAATCACAATAGATGCAGTATACATAAATAGTTATACATAGAGTGTATACATAAATATATATTAGGTGTAGAAGGACGTTTAAATATGTACATTAGTTTAAATTACGTCACAGACTATCGGCAGTAAAATTCGAAATTATAATCAGCTGTTATTTCTAAAATAAAGCATCATCGTTAGAGTTAGTACTAGGAGTTCTATTAGGAGTAAAATAACAAGGGGGAGCCTTCTTTGGGTGTTGGCCAGTCTAGGAGGGAGAGGGTTAAAATATTTATCTGATTTTTAATTTTTTAACAAAAGACCTGACTTTAATTAAAACATTTCTTTAACTTTTTATAAATAAGTGAAAATAAATAATACCAACCATATTTATGATAATTGACATTTCTGGGACTGATCTTGCAAACACCTCAACAAGGTCACAAAGACGATTAGGATAAACCATGCGACGGAGTAGCAGCAACAATGCTTCCATACCATTGGCTACCATCCCATTGTATACAATATACTTTGGAGGAAGACCAATTATCGTTGCCAATTGTGTAAGATATACCTTTGTAAACCTTTTTCAGACATGAAAAAAATAATTCAATATTTTTGTAAAAGTATCTTAAAAAATAATAATTTATCCCCTCGCCCGGCGGGCCCTGGGGCGAGGGTGCTAATCTCGACGGAATTTTCCCCCGCGCTTTTTTATACAAGGGGAAGTGAAAGTAGCCTTTATGTCGGAATATATATATTTGTATGTATGGTAAACGATCCTTTGTTGCCATGGTAACAAAGGAAAATTCGGGTTAGAGAGGGAGTTAACAGTCCAAGGGGTTAAGTTAGGATTATTAGGGTTAGGAATTGTGATTGGGACGTACGTACTATAAACGGCTTTTTGGTGGTTACATTTGGCGTTTAAATTTAAATTGACGTCAGCGCGACAAACGTACCTTTACGCCGCCGTCCCCCCCCCCCCGAAAACCGAAAGCGTTTTTTTGGGGGGGCGTACAAGAAGTTGCAGAACCTCTGGACTCAAGCATCAAATTATACAGGCTTTATCAGATGATTTCAAGCCGTAATTGTAGACTGCAGTGTTGACGGGCAAGAACAGACACAAATAAAGGTAAATAAATTAATAATTTATCAAATAATGGATAATAATAGTACACTGCGAGTCTGTGTTGAGCAATTAATTTGCGTTTTCTGCATAGTTTTTTGGTTAGGGTTAGTAATTTGGCTAGATTTAGGGTTAGGTTTAGGGTTTTGACGATATTAGGTTAGCATTTCGTCGTACGGCATGAAAATTTTGAAACATTTACATATTCAGATCTTTAGAAATATATTGTAATTAGTATAGCATGACCAGTAAAGTTTTACTAACTTCTCGAGTGCCATTATAACTCGATAATCACATAAGACAAAGTTTTTTATTCCTTTTATAAAATAACACCATTAAATTAACACTAAAAGCCCATGAAAAATGCAGATTTATAAACTGTTATAAGCGGCGTTGCTATGTGCGTTGCTAGGAAACATGTTAGCGATTTTAGCGATGAAAATGTATTCAACGTTCCAGTTAAAACATTCTCTTGTGTTAGTACCTTGATTAGTCTTGTATCCAGGTATTCTTTGACTTCCTTTTGTGATTTACACTACGTCAAAAACGACAAAATCTACGCGAGGAACACGTCAGCTTAGCTTATGCTTTAATATTGACTTATAATAACACGGTTTTTTATCTCAATCAGACAGCGTGTTGTCGCTCATTTACTTCCGATTATTTTATAATACTAGATACATTACATGGTGTGTCAGCTCAACCAACAAGCAGGTGAAGTGCACCCTTGATCACTGTGGTGATAATGTGATATAATTTACTGTAATGCATTGCATCAATGACAATGTTGTGCTTTTAATTTTTGTATGGGCATAAAGGCATTTGTACATTTGAGTAGTGTGAACATGCATTGTACAGGTTTATGGACCTACACATGTTATGCCTGGCCTGGCCTCCGCTTAGTGTTTCTGGCGAAACACTTTTGTCCTTGGAATAGAACTGCATATGCAATGCCGGTTTTATATATATATTTAAGCTACTCTTGTTGAAGTTCTTTCTGAAGGATAATAAAGTAGATTTTATTAACATAGATTTTATTACATTTCTTACAAACAAACAATCAAATGTAAAATTAATATAATATGTGTGATCACTGGAACTAAAAGTATTACCTTCATCAACAAATCTGGCAACACACTAATTGGGCATGCACCACAAGAGCATTTATATGTGCATTTTTTTAAATTGGGGCAATAAAATATCATTCTGGACATATAAATTAATCAGCTTTATTCCCATGGAACTGAACCTGAGAGACTTTTTTGAATATCATCATCTTGTAATCTGTTATAAATAGGGCTTCACTTTTGTAACTAATGTGTCATTTTGATAAAGGAGCGCTAGGGTCCCGATACATTAAAAACTAAGCAAATGTGTTCAGAGTATTTTTTGAAGGTGCGGTATATAATGTTTATAAACCTGAACAGAAGAAGATATATGCCATAGAATCTGTTTATATGCCCTGGGATTATACAACTTAATTACTTCCAAAGGGGTTTTGAGTGGGAGAGATTATAAACGGTATAGAAAAATGTTTCAAAATGCATAACAGGCAAACTGTTGGCACTTTTTTACTCAAGTTTTTGCTTAATAATAATAGTAACAAATAATGTTGTAACTTAATAATAGTAACAAATATTAACTAGAATTTATAATAATGTGAAAAATGATGCCCTGTATTATATATAGCAAAACCTGCTAGACACGTTATGTAGCAGCCTCAAAATTATTAATTGTCAGTAGTGAGATACTTTTTGTACGCTTTGAGTTTTGAGTGCTTTGATTGAATAATCCCAAAGATATATATACATGCATTTTCAGTAACTTATTATACAGTGTGACATCACAGTGAGGATCCGGCCTTTACATATCAAACAAATCTTAATCATTGCAGGTTGATATAATAATGCACCCAAAAATGTAAACACTTTGAGTTATTTAGTTTGATGTCCAATTATGAAACAATGAAATTCAGAACAACACAAGCTTGATAGTTTAAAAGGCTCTCAGAGATACATGTAGTGTTTTCTATAAAGTCCATTCGATTGGCAAATCAATAGGTTATTGATTTTTATCGCCTATTACGGTGGGCGAGGGGTTGTTGCGTACACGTATTTCTAGTTTTACTTTCCTAAACATATCTGCAGACTCCTGGTCAGAAAGACTCCTGGTCAGAAAGACTATCTGAATTGATATCTCTGCTAAAACATTAGTGACATTGAGATAACAGTATAAACATTAGTTATTTAGATATTTTCTATTTTCCTTACAACGTTCCTTAAAAAATTCGATCTAATTAGTTATTTAAACATATTAACCTGGATTGTTTGGCTGCCATCTTTGATTAGCCGGGTGTTCCTGAAGCCTGGGAACTAGTGATGAACGTTTCGTTCCAGAAACAAATATTAAGTCCCAAACCTTAACTTGTAATGCATGAGTCAATTGAGTGACCATCCCCCCGGGGCACCCCCAGGAATTTGCTCGGTACACTGTTCCCAGGGGTCGGGAATTTGCCTTCCAAGCGCTGCACCGGGACTTAAAGACCCCGGGGAATTTGACACTGTTGAAATCCGCAAAGGACTATGGGAGTAAAAATGATTTCCTTGTGTTGTTTCACTGCTTTGCATGTCTTAGAAGGAATTTACCCTTGCAAAGAAATGTTTGCTTTCACCAGAAGATGTTCAGCTTTGGCTTGAACACCTAGATCAGGTTTCTATCAACAGAAAGAGAGGAGCACAAAAAGCAAAAGTAACAAGAAAAAAAAATAAATTAAAGTAATAAGAAATAAATTAGGATTTGCACATATTAAATATCCATTTCATTGATATTCTGTTGCTTGATGTTGGAATAAACAATATCAATTCTTTATGATAATCGTTGTCTGTCTAAATTGTACCTATTGTTATTTAGGGCATTTGCGCACTAGTCATTGCCCCGCGGCCGGGAATGTGCATTGTCTTTACAAAAAAATGCTAATGCCCGGGTGTAGTCCGGGGGTGGCCACTCATGGAATTGACTCATGCAACCATATCACCTCTTTTTTTCCGCTCGGATTTTGTAAGGCACAATCTTTTTCGCTCGTCATTATTCTCCATGCGGGTCAAGTGGGCTATGTATTTGAGGTGCTGTCGTTCACAGAACCTTCGAAGAGTGCCTGATTTACAGATCTCATACACATCAGAATTTGAAAGCTTATAGGCCCAGTTCCACTCCACTTCTTCACTTTCAGCTGATCGGTTTCCTTTGCGGATATAGCCGCCCTTCACCATTTTCCTTACAAAATTGACCCATATTGTTTCAAGCTTATCCATCTCCGATTTCAGGAGCTGTGGACCGAGTATGCAAGGCGTCGTCTTATGCATGCCTCCAAGAGCTTCACCCACACCCATAGTTGTACTTCTCGGTCTGTTAGCACCCCTTTCATTTCCGACCATTTTTCCCTTTCATTTCCGACCATTTTTTCCAAGCAGAGCTTATTTGTTGAGTAATGTGTGCAGCTGCTGATGGGTCGTCGGTAAGAACGTGTCCGAGGACCCCATCCAGGCTGATCAAGGTATTTTTTCGCAGGATTCTGCTGCCACGTTCCACTGCATTGTGACGGTTTTGTCATCCGCCATCGTGAGCCCAAATCTTGAGAACACCTGACGAATTATATCCATCATACTCTCAAGTTCTCGTATGCACCGACTGATTATTAATATGTCATCCGCGTATAGCACTATTACCGCCCTACTGCGCCCCCTAGTGGCTGCCCTCTGGTCGCGATTTGTAGACTCGTTTTTTATATCAAAGTTGAATTCTACTCCAACATTCGGGTGCTTTTCTTGGATTTTGTGTAAGGCTACTCTCAATGTAAAGTCGAGCATGATGTTGAAAGTGCAGGGCGACTCTATGCTGCCCTGACGTACCCCCATTTCAACCGGTATTGGCTCATTGTAGTTGTCAAGCTTTGCAGTTGTTCCTTCGTACATGCGCTCTAAGATTTTGGCTATTTTGAAAGCTTTCATACGCTGCCCTATGGCGAACAGGGTTGGGCGGTGTAAGTAGTCATAAGCCGCTCGAAGGTCTACAAATGACCCAAAGATCTCACCAGAGATTTTCCGTCTGGTCGATCTATTTCGTCTAAACCCATATTGGTGCGGCAAAAGATTTCGTTCATATGTCTCTCGTAGACGATGGAGCACTATGTTCATAAGGACCTTATTGACCGTCGAATTTATACAGAGCCCAGGGTGTTTGGTTGCATCAGTGGCGGATCCTTTTTGTTTCCAGAGGCACTTCAAGCGTGACTCCAGGCTGTTGGCATTCCTTCGTGATCCCACACATTCACTATGAGCGCATGCACATAGCGTCGCAATTTATCGCTATATGCATATTTGAGCTGTTCCGCACTGATGTTGTCGGTGCCTTTGCAGCGATTGTTCTTCAGGTTTCGAAAGGCCCGGTCAACCTCCGCGATAGTGGGCGTAGATTCGTCAACTTCGGTTTCGAATTCAGGTTCTAGATGGGGATAATTCTCGAGCTGACGAAATTCCTCTGGAATGGGCTGCGGTCTAAGTGGGCTTTGAAGTGAGCATGTAGTTCAGCCGGTGGGCATCGAAGTTTCGTGGATCTCCAAAGGACCGATCTAGATTTAGCTAGTCTAAATTCTGCCTCCACATTGCGTTTTTCAGCCGCCATATTTATGGCGTCGGCCTTGGTTTTCAAAAATCGTGTTTTCAGCTTTTGGCGACATTTTCGTAGGCTTTTCGATGCACGACGGCGCTCCCTTGGGTCTTTTTCAGAGCGTACCTTCTTCACAAGCTCCTTGAACTCATCCGTTATCCACGGTTCCTCAGTTTTTGTCCCGTGCGGGATCGCACTCTCCGTTGCAGCATAAATGGCGTCCTGAATTTGCCCACAGATTGTGTTCGCGTCCAGGTCATCGAATTCATCGCGTGAAGCGAGTTCGTCTTCTTAGTTGGGCCTTTTGGATCTCGCTTTTGGAATATTCATGAACGCTGCTGTGTTGATGATAGGCAGAGGTAGAGCACGATCAGGTAGCACGATCAGCTTTGGGAGAATCTAGGGTGTGAGCAACAGTTCCATGTAAACGTGTGGATGAATAGCTCGCTGGCAAAGTAGTCCAGGTGCTTTGCTGCTTTACCGAGTTCCCATGTCTTCATATGCTTCTTTTTCGCCGCAAAGAGGGTGTTTGCTGCATATAGTTCGAATTCTTGCAGCAGGTTGGCGAAGCGGTGGCCATTATCATTAGTGGGATAGTTGTCGTGATTGCATTGTGCAATGAATGGGCATGTAGGTGCGTCCTTGCCGAGTGTGGTGTTAAGTCTCCCGCGGCTATGATCTTATGCCCTGGAAAGTTCTTCTTTGCGTCTCGTAGGGCTTTGCGTAGCGCTTGCCAGAAGGTTGTTTTTTCCTGGGTACTCGCTAGATTGGTTGGTGCGTAGATTGCGCAGATTTGAAGTTTGATTCCAGCGGTTTTGACTCTCACTAACATGATTCTCCCTGGTAACACTTCGGTGGAGTCCACAAAAGTTGCTGTAGGGCTGAGTGCTATGGCGATGCCAGCAGCTGATTTTCGCTAATATCCACTATAGCAAAATTGACATCCCTCAAGCTCGGTTGTATTTCACTCGTCAATGACGCCACTTCCTACCATATCCGTTTCAGTGAATACCGAAAGAGTGTGCTTGAGATCCTTGACGCTGAGCATGCACTGGACGAGCTTCATCTCGTCTTTGCAGGTGGTGACGTTTATACAACCAAGTTGTAGATGGTGGTAATTCGATAAGAGTACGGAACTTTTGGAGTCCTCTGGCTGCATGGCCGGGCGACGATTTGTATACGTGTTCGTTTTCTGGCTCATTCCATCGCCTTTTTTATTTTTCGTTGAATTCATTGCTGAATCCTCGCACATCGTGCGCATGTGAGGAGGCTACCTCAACATGATAAGTGGGTTATTCCGCGCCAGACACTAACCTGGTATTTAACCCCCGCGGGTAAGCATGGCTAAGCGTGAGCGTGACCACGCGGGTAAGCGTGACCCCACGGGTCTGCGTGACCAAGGGCGAAGGAAAATATTGATACGAGGCCAATGAGAACTGTTGTTCTGCGTTGCTTTGTGCTTTTGGCAAGTAGATCGCAAACCTGTGAATATAATATCATTTATTATTTATTGGTTGGTTGGGGTTGGAATGCGAGAAAATGGTTATTTTTGTAGAAAGATATTGTTTGGCATACCTCAATCAATCTATCAGGGAAAAGACTCCAGTCGATGTCCATATCGTAACAATGGTCCAAGTCCTTCTCAATTTGCAACAGATGCAGTTCTGTGATCTAGCCATAGTGTTTTTCGATGGAGAAGCGAAGTTGGAATTGAATTGATAAAGGAGGCGTTCGATAACGTTGTGGCAAACGATGTGTACCACCTTTGCGGCGATGGAGAAGCGAAGTTAGAATTGAATTGATAAAGGAGGCGTTCGATAATGTTGTGGCAAACAATGTGTATCACCTTTGCGGCGACTGTTTGTAAAAGGAAGTGATTGATAGGAGTGAAAGAGAGCTGTCATGTTAGCCACAAAGCAGTGTTATTTGATGAGTGGTGTGACATTGCGGCTGTGAGCACAGCATTTGGCAGGCTTTGATAAATTTTGTATATAGATGAGAGGAATAATGAAATGTTTGTTTGGGTTTGGACGTTGTTTGAGATGTGCGATGGCAGTTATTTTATTGTTGGAAATATGGGTGTTATAGTGTTTAAGATTTTGATATTGTCTTTGCTGTTTCTATAACATATTTTCCATGACAAAAAATAAGATAAGCAGTATAAAACGTTCTTAAGTAATGTACATGTATATAATGTACATGTATATAATGTACATGTATATAATGTACATGTATATAATGTACATGTATCAGAGAGAGTTCTAGAAATTGGCACCAAATTCAAAATAGAACAGTTTCACAAAAACGCCCAGAAAAAGCTAATAACAAATATGCGATATGCAAATGTTTTGCTAGTTCATTGAGTGCTGTTATTTTTTCTATGCAATTAAATGTATTTCAATTGCTCATAAATGTTTAAAAACTACCCAGAGTCATTTGTTATAAAGGCTAAGCCATGCAAGTCTCTAATTTGTCGAAATTAGAAAATATTACTTAAAGATAAAGATTTCGAAAATATTAAGTGTAATACGTCTCAGAATACAGTTCTGTATATGTGGTGGTAATTCCAGGATAAGATTTTGGGTATATTACAAGTAATATTTGGCATTTCACTCGATTAAACTACATGTTGTAAGGATTTATGGCAAAGGAAAATTTCGAGTGTTGGAATATATAAAATATTCTTCACCATAAATCCTTAGAACATGTAGTTTAATTGAGTGAAATGCCAAATATTACTTGTAATATCATTACCACCACTATATGAACAGAAATCGTAACTAGGCTCTTGGCAATGGCCTCCGTAGCTCAGTGGTCAGAGCACTGCACTAACATCGCAAGAGCGTGGGTTCAATTCCACATGGAAGGCCTTGAAGTTGCATTTTTTGCAACTGGTCCCAGTTTGGTCTTAAAAAATATATTCCAACACTCGACATTTTCCTTCACATAAATCCTTAGAACATGTAGTTTAATCGAGTGAAATGCCAAATATTACTTGTTATATATATATATATATATATATATATATATTTCACACTGCCTGTGCAGCACTAAAACATTTTTTTAACTGTACCATATGACTTTTTACCATTTTTAATATAAGATGTTTCATATAAAAATTAAGTATGTTAAAATTTATACCAATTACCTGTTTCATCAATCACTGTGATTGGCGTTGTATACTTCGCATTACAAAAAGTACATGGGCTGTGAAACATTTTGGATCAGGTACCTATAGAAACAATTGTATATAATTTTAAGTCTTTATTTAAAACTTGCAGTAAGTAAAGTACAGGATAATATTATTATAATTCTTCTTAAAAAGTAGTCTTACTCACAGGACTTCAGGGATTTGAAATTGATGTCTCAGATGGTGAACTTCATTGCAGTAATATGAAGAATAGCTGCAATCCCGACAATGAGTTTCGGCTAACCCAAAACAATTCTCTCAAACACATTTATCTGGAACAAACCCTTCCAGTTACATATGTTTGGTAAGTAGCCCAATCCTTATCCTTTCCCAATGTTTGGCCAACCTTTCTTTACGAAATTGGTAGGAAGACTTATTTTTCACAACCTGATCGTTTTCTGTTTCGTTTAAAATACCAATGCATTCATCGCTGCTGATGTTTGTTTGGATTCTGCGGCACACTCAGTCTGTTTCACGAACACGGTTAGTATTCAAAGATCTCGGAAGATTACGGTAGATGTACGTATTCGCCCAGCAACATCGACAATTATAATTACAGAATTATAATTACAGAGTCTCCTTTCTTCTTTCTTGACTGGAAATACATAATTCATTTTCCCAACATTAAACTCAATTCATCTCGGCCATGGATGGACAAATAAAACAATCTAGCCACCCCTTCTAAGCATTATATTTTACCTGATACTTATTCGTTCACACACGTTTCACAAGCCAATAATTCACTGCATACAATACTATAATAATCTTAGTAATTACTGCTTTACAATAGGTGGATTATGGGTGGGTTTGTAGTGTCTTGCAACTGGTGACCGCTAGGGCCTAAAAACCCTAAAAAATACCAAAATCACATATTTTGTAACTTTTTCCTTTTCAAGGGTTTTCTTGGCATCTCTCTATGTTTGTATTCTTAAAAATGTTCGCAGAACAGGTCACAGAACATTATTGAACCCTTTCGTGCTCGGTTACTGAATGTTTGTTGCTTTCACTTTGTTCTTCTTTCGTTCTTCCAAATGATTTTGTAGGCTGTAACCAAACAAAACCTAATAAAATACAAATAACAATGTTGTGAAAAGTACTGGAACTGACATACAAGACCGCATAGTGACTGAAACTAACCTACTATTTGGCCCATGATTGTATGCATTTTGGCTTCACTTTATGCAAGCTGTCCTCAAAGGATCTTAATATTAATATTGGACATCCGCTGACCACAAACATTTCATACTCATCCTTCCCTTACAGAAAAAGTCTATAGGCATCTATAGGGCACTTATAGTTGGATATAATAATAAGTTTCTCTATAGGTCGCCTATAGGTTGCCTATAGACTTTTTGTTGGGGTTCATCCAACATCCGTTTATGTGCACTTTCACATTTGTCAGTTTCCCAACTTTCTCAGGAATTAAATGTACAATTTTAATATTTCAGCCTGAAATTACGACTTTATAATTTCATGGAGCAGCACAATGGCAGTATTCTGAAGATTGCAGTGTTTAAAGTTAGTCGATTTCAAGTAAGTCGAAGAAAAACATTTTCTGATGTCTTCCAGTAGCTGTACCATCAAGTCTTAAATATAAACTGTCTAAATATAAACTGTACTGAGTTACAACTTACTATCAATGTCACATGTTTCTTCCTCGTGTTCAGGAATGGCGGCAAAGTCTAGTAAAATAAGTAATTTACGTTTCATCCAAAACTGATTTAGACCAATTAGAGGTACTGTTGACAACTTTCCACAAATACCGGAAAAAGGAATGACAAAAGTTTGCTGTGGCTTAATAAAATTTATCAGTGTCGACAATTTTGGACATTTGACATTTCATTAAATTTTGGAATAAAGGCTGAGTACTAAATATAATAATAATAAATAATATATTGCAACAGTTGAGCTAAGATGTAACGAAATCATCTAACAGAAAAGTATCCAGAAAATTTACCAAAGCAAACATTTATGAAATAACAACTTGATAAGCTGGCTTACCAGTAAAATTACCTTAATTATAATATTTATGCCTACGGCTGATAAAGTGCAAGACAACATACCATTGTTACTACTACATATGTTTTCCTCAGACTCCTGAATGTTGACAAAGTCTAGTAAAATTAGGATAATGTATTAATTTTTCAACACTATATGAATAATGAAATTAACCGTTACATAAAACTGATCTTACTTAAATTTTAGTTTTGTTATAATCATCCTATAAAAAACACTTGCTGGTTTGGTTTGTCCAAGATTGGCCAACAGAGGGCTTTTTATCCCATGCCATAAATAAATATTAAAGAAATAGCTCATACTTTGGCATGCCCAATCAATTATACACGAGACGAGTTTGGCTCAAGCTCATCACCTGTTCTTATATGTTAGTTGGTAGCTCACTAAAAACTCACCTCCTTGGAACAAGTAGAAAAGCCACTTTTATCATCTCTGGTATATGTAGGATAATATTTTACATTCGATTAGATTTTGATGTTATCTGGAAGTACTTCTCATATGGGGAAGAATAGTGTTCTTACTATATTGATATCTCATCGTGTTCCAGAGATATTCGGGTCTTGTGACATCATCTACTCAACACAGACCAAAAAAGTTCCCCAAGTAAGGAATATATCAATTAATAAACAGTGCACATTGCAATGTATCATTCTTATTAGCACAGCTGTAAAGTTTCACTACAATCTACTTTTTATATCCATAGATATTCCCACTTTACGCAATTGTGAAGTAAATGACATCACAAAATATCTCAATGAGAAATTGACTAAGTGAGAAGGCTATTTGTTACTATTTTAAAAGTTCTTCTGAATAAAATCAAACATGTGATAGAGAATGTTTAGGTCTTAACTGACCTTTAATATAACAGAAAAAATGATAGAAAGGAATTTCTGAAACCTACAAATACGAAAATAATATTTTCATACCATCTAATGTGATATCACGTAGATTTTTCCCTTTAAATTGATGGGTGGAAGCTTCATCAATGGCAACCAATAGGCAACCACATCCATTTCTAGGGTGCTTTCCTGCATCCGATAAAAATCTTTGTGGACATGAATGCCATGTCCAAGATGGTTGGCCAACCAGCCGATCTCTGTCTCATTCATGCCCAGCAGCTGAGAGATTGTGGCAACCTATTTCCGAGGTTGGTTGATGTCAGAAGGTTTGCTTGTTTTAGCTCCAGCATGCTGCAAATATTCCTCATCACATCATTTCCTCTCAGCGAATTTATTGATTTGCCATCATTCATAGAAGACAAAGACATTGTCTTTGCTTACTTGTGCCTATTCCCTCATTAGATTAAGTGCAATGATTGCACCATTGATGTAATATTTATTACGTCTGGTGAAGGTATCTCTTTGAAAGATGCTCATGTAGCATATGTTGTCAAAGTTACTATGTAATACGTTGATAAAGAAGCATTGCTGATGATATATCCACCCGTTGAAATGTTTCATATGTCAGATCAACCTCAAAATGCCTTGGACTATCTGTTGCCTGTGCTTCTTATTTGGGATCCTGTCACTCAAGTACCTTCGTTCACTGGGGAATTAAATTGTCCATGTGAGGGATGCAAAGGTAGTATTTTGCGCCTCGCCCATTG
Organism: Chrysogorgia sp. JL179-B06; assembly: GCA_035772405.1. Lineage (NCBI taxonomy): Eukaryota > Metazoa > Cnidaria > Anthozoa > Scleralcyonacea > Chrysogorgiidae > Chrysogorgia > Chrysogorgia sp. JL179-B06. The sequence goes on from JAYKKM010000263.1 coordinate 3,971,893, forward strand.
GAAAAACGGCAGAAAGGGGAAACGAGAATCGTGGTGTCTGCTTTACGGTGTACATGGCCCTGTGTATTTGGTGAGTAGAGTTTACAGATGTAAGAATGGTATGATATAATAGCACATGATGAAAGTCTACTATCAATTCCTGAGTGACGACGTCCGTTCATACTGTTGCATATAGCCGGAGGAATAAAGGATCTGCAAGCATGTATCATATCTTATGTCATCACGGGGACGAAGCTTGATCAAATAGAAATAATGATATCCAAAGGCTGTATGACAGATATATGTGCAAGGGAAATATATACTATGCGGATTTCGAACCATTTGCTCTCTCACATGAAACTAAATCATTTCCAAATCTTCCAGAAGAATATAAATGACCCAGTGTCAATATAATAACGGACTGTTTTATATATGACTTTCAACAAAAAGAGGACCTTTATACTTTTGCAATGACACAAATCCCTAACGTAGGAGTTAAACGAAAATCAGACGGTCCTAACACACATTTTCGATTGTGATTTTATATAAATATTATATGAACAGTAATTTTTTTGCTGTTACACATTCTGTTTAAACTTTTTGAATCTGGTAAACTTGTTGTTAAAATTGTTAAAGTTTGTTAATTTTGTTTGGATCACAATATCAGTATGGGGCAATCTAAAAACTTAGATGTATTTTTATATTGACATTAAAAAATATTTTAAAATCTCTATCATGATTTATGAGCAGGTCATCAAAAAGGTGCCGAAAACCTTGGGGCTGGAATCTGAGCCTAGACCGAATGCTTGTGGTTGGGAACATCTCACTTGTTCCAGAATTGTTGATACTACTGAATTAAGTTTTACTTCTTTCATAAGGCACATCACATGTTGTACTTTTCTACATGTGAAATTCTCTTTTACAAACTAACAAATACTAGGTCTTAATAGAGGAAATACCAGTCCTGTATTTTATTATATTTGCCAGATACAAAACATTAAGTTACAAAACAAAACAGAAATACTTTAATCACCAAAATTTGGCAATTACACTGCAAGAGCAAAAGCCAATTACTGTGGGCCACTGGGCCCAACAAAACTCAAACTAAATAAAATATATTATATAAATAATATTGTATTCAAGCAGGGATGACAATATATTTAAAAAAAAACGTTTCATTTATTAAAATACAAAAAGCATGACTGTTAATTTATTAAACTAATGAGGAATATGTTCTTTGAACATTAAAGTGATAAGATCTCGAACATATGTTCCTTCAGCAGTATTGAATGCATACAACCGGTCTGGCTGAGTCTAGTTGAATCGTACTATCATTAACTATCTGTCTGGCCACATCATCATGTGCCATTGTAATTCCATTAATTTCGCAAATGTTGTGCAAAAACAAAATAAGCATATATAACAGTGGGCACATATTCCAGTTTCAAGTTAATGTGCTTATTCAGGATTTGCCATCTAGCTTTTAGTCTCCCAAATGCATATTCTATTGGGTTTCTTCCACTTCTTAGCATATTGTTGAATATTACTTCTTTGTTAGATGTTGGATTTGGGAACTCCTTCATACAATATGGCAATAATGGGTATGCTGGATCACCTAGTAATAATACTGGTACTTTATCATAACCTGGCAAAATTTCCTTATATAACATGGGTAGTTTCTCTTTGCTTAGCATTCTATTCATTCTAGAATTTGAAAACACTCGACCATCATGGACTGAACCAGGCCACCTTACATCAACATCTAAGAATTTTCCATTAGTGACATACCGCTTGTACATTTAAAGTGTACTTCATTCTATAACAGAAGTAATCATGTGCATTCTCATTAGTGATAAAATGGGAATATGAGTTCCATCGACGCATCCAAATGCTTGCGGAAAGCCAAATTTATTTTCCATTTCAGTAACAATCTTCATCATCTCCTGTTCTGAGGTTGGTAATTTGATATAATGTCCACACTTGTTAACCAAAACATGGCATGGCAAACTTTTCTGATCACAACGGACACTGTGCATATTGCTACGCCAAAAGCATTAGCGGTCATGCTAATTGACCCCTGGTCTTTCAGGTAATATAAAGTCATCGCCAATTGCTTCTTCCCCGACAAGACATCGTCTGCGTGCAGACCAGGACGAGCCTCAGCCAGATTCATGAAAATATATCGATTGAGTCGGAAATTTTTCTTCCATTCGCTTTCAACAGCCCTTCGCATAAATTTCTCTACCACTGATCTGTGCGTCCAGGTTGTCTCCGTAGTCTTCGTCGTAATCGAATCACTCTTCGTTTAACATACCGCAGTCGAGCGAGTGCCGAATTATATTGTGTAGCTGCATTTAACATTCATTGAACCTGTTCGTGTTTTCTCGCAATAAGAAGGTGAAGCAGCAGCAGTTGATTCAATAGAAGAGCAGTAATAAAGCGCAGGATGCTGAGAAGTGTACATATTATCACCAAAATCCTCTTGTCGGCATTTTGTTTGCAATTGTTTCTTTGCTTGGTAGCCGCATGTAATAAAGTTAACCCTACCATGTCAAATTTTGCTTGTTAACCCGGGCTAACTTTTTACCCTCTTGCTAGGGTAACCCTACCTCCTTGTAAACAGGGCCTTAGTTAGGAAAGATCGTCCTGGTTTGAAGATGGGTGGGGGAATTGCGATCATTTGCAGAAATGACTGGAAAGTGAGAGTGATAAACACAGGTTAGAGCTTTGAATGTACATGGTGTCAGATAACAACACCCAATTCTGAATATTATGTGTCCTGTGTGTACCACCCTGCTGATCCTACCTACGATGCTGCAGATTTATTGAGTTTTATGTTGGATTCTTGTGATAAACTTTCATCTCCTTCCATACCTGCTAAACCTACTAGAAAACAGGTAACCTTTAGAGACACAAGGGAACATCATAAGATTAACATGGACAAGAGGTTCAGGGGCGGATCTAGGGTGTTGCAACTGTTGCACTTGCAACAGTCAGAATTTGCAGAGGAAATTGTAATTAAATTAGAAATTTAAATGCAATACCAATTCACAGTCACGGACTCGCGTTTTTCAAAACTGGATCATTGGTGGCGCGGCTTAAACCCGCGATTCCATAGCCTGAAATGCCTGTTAGCCCAAGCCTGCACACAGGCTAGGTTTTTACTCTAGCCATTCTAGCATCGCGCTAAATGCACGTCGACGATTGCCGACTGCAACAGTTGCGCTAAATATAGCATGTTGCACGACGCGTTTTGTGTTGCAAACCAATCACAACAACGGATTTTGCAACAGATGTTGCAATAGCAAGCAATCGCTATTAACTTTCCGATGATGTGATATGGTTTGCTACCAACGTTCGTCCATTTTTAGCCTTTGTTCAATCACAATGGCTTCCAACGTTTTACAACAACTGTTGAAGATGGATGTTATTGTACACCATTGCGAACAACTTCTCACAAGTAAATTTAACAAGGACGTCGATTATCGTACTTATTTATGCAACTTTTCGAAGTTGCAGTTTCGGCACAGCCAGGAATTGGCGGAATCACGACCCAGTATAAAGGACAAAAAGGTACAGACAATGTAAGCCCGCCCGCCCGCTCATGAATAATACATATTACGCTAATTAGTTTATATTGAATATGTTTTCATCTGTTCGTAATTTGTGGCTTGCCAGATTGGAGAACATGTCTAATGTCTTTAATATAATAATATTATTAATGTCAGAAATGAATCGTCTTTGTTTAATAGTCCAAAAGCAAGTTTTGTTTAGTAATAGACCTTACTACTGTTCGTTAAAATTACCTTTTCAGTTTGTATAAAGTGATAGTTCTAGCAATAATTATTAATGTTGGGTGTATTGTTTACACAAGGACAGCCAGACCTCAGACCGGTCTTGTGTGTTCACTGTTCCATTGCTATAAATAAATACAAGTTGACCAGAAGGCCTAATGTGCTTACAGGTATATCAATCTCTTTAAACCACCTCTAGAACTGCGGGAGATGGCAATTGTCTGTCTAATGCCTGTTATATTGCACTACTTTCATAATGTCGGTCAGTGTAAATATTCTTTTATACTGTATGTTACAGACACACGAACAAGGTCTTAAAGGCTAATTTAAATGAATATAGAAGAATATTTAATTTGGGTGCCATTATGAAAGAGGTCTATATCATATTTACCTGAATGCTCTCTATTATATATTCCTTACACCCATTTGGTGCAGCACAATAAAGGTGCATTTATAGGTAGGTCCTTGATTGATAGCAGTAATGTTTTTATTAACTAGCTGCATGACCAAGTATTAACCAGTCAAAATATAGCTGCATGTTATTATTATTATAATTATTATTATTCATCGCGAAAGAAATGTATTTGTCTATGTATTTGTCAAATAATGCACTCAAACATTTGATAAAAGAAGATCCAATAAAGGCTATTGTTGCAGAAGCTCACAATAATGCTCATAACTGCCAATTTTCCTCATTTCTATGTCTCATGTCACTATCAAGTTATATCAAACTTCCTTAGATGTGCGAAGTTCATCGTCCAGGTTGTTGTAGTTATGTTAATTTTTTATTCAAATGAACATGTTCCTTACCACTATTTGGCTGCTATTACTAAGATGATTTTTAGCTGCTTTTTCTGCCCAACCACTTTTTGGCTGAGCTGTCTCAAGATGATTTTTAATTACTTTTCCCTCCTGATCACTATTTGACTGCTGTACCATATTAATGACTTTGAACTGGTTTTTTCTCCTAACCACTATTTGGCTGCTGTCTTAAGAAGATTTTGAACTGCTTTTGCTTACTGACCACTATTCTGCTGCTGTATCAAGATGATTTTCAATTAAATAGCTTTCCTAACTGTCATTCTGCTGCTGTATCAAGATGATTTTGAACTAAATAACTTTCCTAAATATTATACTGCATCCTCATGCTGCTGTATCATGATGATTTTAAATTAAATATCTTCCCTTGCTACTACTGTATGCTGCTGTTGCAGCACCAAGCTGATGATTTGAAACTGATTATTCTGTACTTGTGCAGTGAAAGCTCCTCAATTTTGTGCTTCTGTACAACCATCATTTATTTAAAAGCATATGTCTTAGTGGGGTTGCTGCCTAGTAAATTAGTATTACTGTTTTGTACAGAAAAAAAAATTATTAAGCATCTACCTTGCATAACTTTTTTGTGCGACGTGGAAGAGCAGGTATAAAAGTACAGTAAGGGCAGGTAAGTTGGTCAATCGATACAGTACTATTGTAATGCTTTGCACAAATAGTTTGATATTGTTGACAGTGTTTAGTGTTTTTTCCCATAAATATAAGATAACATGAAATGTCACTCTAAATTATGATATTTGATTCTTTGTTTTTGCGGAAAATTCGAACCGTTCTTGATGCAAAATTAGCTGTAAATGTGCGCTCAGAATGCAGGAAATCGCGTTTGAGAGGTTCTAGATTTCAAAATTTTCTGGGGGAGAATTCTCCCGTACCCCCCTTCAAAAATCCACTTCACAAATTTGCAACAGTCAGATTTTGGGCTGGATCCGCCCCTGAGGTTAGATTCTCATGATTGGAGTACCTTTTACACCTTACGACCCTACGGGAAGACCCTACGGAAAGCGTACAGTTGTTGAATAATACATTATGGTCGATGTTTAACGATAATTTCCCGCTTATCGCGGTGAAAATATCGTCAAGGGATCTGCCTTATATAAGACCTGTGTAATTCGGATACTCGTATCAACTCTATACTGTATAAAGTGAGTTCTGGATTGTATATATTGAGAGTATGTAAATTTTATGGTTACTCGATGAACGAATTGACGGTCTTATTTGATAGTTTGATAATGTCCTTATTCAGGTATGCAATCGAAGTCTGGGCTTGTGCGTTTGAAGGAAAATACCTTGATCGTATTGAGCGCTTTAAGTGGTCCTTTTGTAATAGATGTTTATTTAACTTTGTTTAACTTCTTCCTTTGTGTACATAATAGTAAGTATAGTATACATTTTTTGTAAAACTTACACGTCTGTTTGTAAGTATATTTTTTAATAAATACTTTAATAATAATGCCCATCATATAGAAGCTGTGTGTTATCCCTGTGGTAACTTTTCTGACACCCCTAGCTTAAAACTCGTAAAGACTAAGGGGTGGATAGGCCATGCTTTCACAGTTTGTATTCATACTGAAAATCAAATCAAGTGAGATTTTACCCTTTTATTCTACAGGAGATTTCCGTTCTCATTGAGCTCACCTTAGGACACCTGCATTATCATTTGACAGTTGTGCCGCCCCAGCCAAACTCCCAACCTAAAAAACCCTGCAAAAGAGCGATCTTAAGACTAAAATGTGGACGTGACGTCCAGTTCCACTACACCGAATAAGTAAAAAAACGATAAGAGTAGTGGTATTTCACCGACGGATTGCTCCTCCCACTTATTCTACACCGATTCTACGAGTCGACTAGAGTCAAAAACTTTTTACAGAGCTAAAAAAAATAGTTGCGTTATAGCACGGATTTTGAACAAAAAGGGTAAAAGCTCACCTTCTTGATTTTGATTTTCAGTATGAATACAAACTGTGACAGCATCCCTATCGATCCCTTAGTCTTTACGAGTTTTAAGCTAGGGGTGTCAGAAAAGTTACTACAGGGTTAACACACAGCCTTTGAACGTCTTATTTTCTAACCACCCCCCCCCCCCCCCCATCCCTGCTAAGACAGAGACTTGTATGACGTTCGCGTTGTTTTGTGCTTTTTATATTGTGCTGTACCGCCTAAGTCTTAGTGCGCGCGCGACTTTTTCTTTTATCTTGCTTTTCTACAGTATTTTGTAAATATTCGGCTTGTTCGTGGTTATATTTCAGCAGGAAAGAGTTTGTTTGAGCACGTATGTCTTTTAATGTTAGTGTGTGAATTGTTATTGTATGTTTGTCTATTGTTTTGTATGTCTTGCGATTAATTTCTAGGATTATTTGTTATATAGTTTGCTTGTTAAATTCGCTTAGTTTGTGTGAAGATCTGTTACTATTTTGTTACATTTGTCGCTGGTTGGCCAGTTTGTTTGTGAAATGTTTACTCGTATGGAGAGCTAGCTGAAAATTGCAATTAATTTCTAGGTTTATGTTTTATAATATAGCGTTTCACTGGTTGACTGTAGCTGCTGTAATTTTGTTTGAAGTGCCTGTTTCTGTGAGTGATAAGTTCGTTATTGTTTGCTTTGTTTTAGTAAGGCAAGGGCGTACTTTATTTTCAGCAGTTTGCCCGCAATTTCGTCAAACCGTACGACGCCACCGACTCAGCTCCTCACGAGGCCACTGTATTGGGATGTCTCAAAGCGTTTAATTGTGAGTTGTTGATAAGGCCAAAGGTTGGGGTGTCGGAGCTGTCGGCTTCTATTGAAGGGCCATTAAAAGCGGCTATAGAGAGCGGGCCGTCGTTGGCTGAGGTGGAAGGATTAGAGAAGTTGGGGGACCTTACTAACACATTGGGTCCCTTGAACATGAAGGATGAGGAAGCTGCGCCTAGCAATATTAAGGCAATGCTAAACTTCTTTTTGCAGCACAATGAGGCTGTAGATGACACAATGGAGGAGGCTTTGGTTCTGGGATCGAATCTATATTGCCGAGTTCGGAAACGAGTAATTTTTAAAGGACTGGTTACTAGTTAGACGCGCGCCGTGCATTGTGGTACCGTTTGGGGGGACGCTTCGTGGCTTCCTTGTAAACAATGAAAATATGGAGAAAAGCTTACCTAACTTGGAAGATATTTGTCCTACAAATAATACAACCTTGGAACCCAATGCCGAAGCAAATGAAGTAGTGTTAGTGGAGGATGATATTCCTGGAGCAAGGTTGTGTAAACCCGTGGAACAGTGCTCTGTAGCGATACTAAAAAGATGGCTTGTTTGTTGTAAGTCAAAAATAACTGGAACAAAACCCGAGCTGAAAAAAGGTATTTTGTCTGCTTCCTTTGTATTATGAGTAATGTGGTAGTGAGATTCTAATCTACCGTAATCCTCTAACAAATATTTTACTCAAATAATTCTAATTTTAATTTCGTTTATAGAGTAAATGATTATATAAACAATGGTTTGGCATGGAAAGTTGTGGACCCTGATGGAGGTGTTAATTTTGCTCATTCACCTCTTGAAGAAACATTCCCGACAGCAGGATTCAAGACTGACCTGTCTATTTTGCCAAGGATAAGGTATGCTAACATCTGGAAATATCTGATAGATGATGTTGAACTGAAGAGACAATTGTCAACTGAAAAACCCATTGTCAAAGGTTACAACTTTTTCAAATCAGGCCATGTGCTGCAAGCATTTGTAAAGAAAGATGGGGACATGTTCTATGTTAAGAGTAAAGTATTACCATCTATGAAGAAGGGGGTACACACAGTGAAGATCGTCCTTGATAGTAGCTCGTGCATCCAACAAGCATCATGCCATTGCCCTGCAGGGGTTGATGGTAGATGCAACCATCTGGCTGCCACATTGTTTATGTTGGAGTCACTTGATGACAACTCAAATAAAGAGAACTGTCGACCCGAAATGCAATCAGAAAACATCCCATGCACATCGAAGCGATGTACTTGGAACATTCCAAACAAAAAGAAGTCAAAAGCATCTCCTATTCAATCAATGGACTTCATTAAACATGAATGGGGGAAGAAGAAAAAACACCCACCACGGAACATTCTACCAGACCCTGGTCAACACAAAGCAACACCGACAGAATTAGATTATTTTTATAAGAAAGTGAAGATGCTTGAAGAGGACACTGGCATGAAGACAGGATTAAGCTTTATTCTTCCACAGCAGATTACCACCAAAGAATTACCATTAGTGGACAGCAACCCTAATAAAGAGAAACAGAAATCAAGATGGAAAATGGTTTCTCCCAACAAATCCCTTCCTTTATCGCTGGAGGAGATTAAATTGAAAGGTGAGAGGACCAAGCAGCGGTTGTTAAGCTCAGCAGTTTACCGTACTGAGATAATACAACAGACTGTGGATCAGCACCAATCAGTAACATGGTATGATGTAAGACAGCCACGAATAACAGCATCCCGTTGTAAAAGGTGTCTTCTCAAACCGTCAACAAGCCCAACAAAGGCAATCGCTGAGCTGCTGAGCTACAATACACCAGTTCAAACAAAGGCTATGAAAGATGGAATTGCATCAGAAGCCAGTATTATCAAGAGATATGAACTAATTTCAGGCAATGTGGTTCAAGGTACTGGGTTTTGGATATCATCGACTCACCCTTTTCTTGGAGCATCACCTGATGGAATTGTGAATAAATCTTGCTTGTTAGAAGTAAAGAAAGTTAACTCAAGTGAAGGAGAATGCTTTGAGGAGACATTATGCCGACTTGGTATTTACAAACGGGGTAGAGAACTCCAAATCAATACCAATCATAAGTATTACTATCGGATACAACGGCAGCTTTTTTGTACAGACTACAATGTCACTTTGTTGTGTCTAATGGCATATGGGTGTACATTGAAATTGTTTGGTTTGATAAGGTATTCTGGAATACAGTGCTTGAAAAACTTCAAACATTTTATTTTGATCATATTTTCCTGAGCTAGTGTATCCAAATGTAAAGTATGGTTGTCCAAGATGGGGCAAGTATATTGCTTTTCCAGTGTAAATTAAAATTAATTTATTTTATCAGTTGAACACAAACACCCTTTTCTGTAATATAGGTTTTTAATATGATACAGTAATTATAAATCCTTTGCCCATAATTATTTTAATTTAATATAAATAATTGGAATTTGAATTTTAACATCAATAATATTGGACGTTTCACATCAATAAACTATAACTAGGCATACTGTATGATTGTTTGTCAGCCAGCCTGGATACCGAGCTGGACCAGTTTAGTGAAAATCAACTTAGTTAAGTGGGCCATCCCAGGTACTCAGGCTGGTTTGATACACCCTACTAGTTTGTAATATCTATAATTTGTTAATAAATAGTTGCCTTATATACAAAACAAAACATTACATTTTGCCTAAAAACAATAGTTTGCGTTCACTTAATTAATTAGAGGCGGCCAAAAATTTGAAATGCATGCAACAACAATCCACATGTCCGATGCAGTATCTGCTAATGAAATAGCCATTGACCTATCAAATATATGCCAGTTTTTTAATCGTTCCATGCACCTTTCAACATGAATTCTAAGACTGGCAATCTTCTTGTTGTGCTTACTTTCTTCAGTGAACTGAGTTTTTCCTTTGAGGAAATTAGGCATCAGAAGGGAAGCACCGACATGAGCCAAATCATCTTGAATTAGAAAACCCTTATCGGCCATGATTACATCACCTTTTTGTAGCTTTTCTAGGTAGCCAGATCTTTTGACTATATCTGGGTCACTAGTTGAGCCAGAATAAAGCTCACTCATAAATGACACAACTCCATTTGGCGTAATTCCAACAAGTGCCTTCGTCGTTGAATGGGATTTGTAGCTCGAGTAACAGGCTGCTTTGTTGTCGATGCTTGATGGTGAGTTCCATTCGAATCTCGGTACAATCAATAATTGACACAAGTTCTGGGCAAAGTTTCTGAAACTGTTGGGGCATAAAATATTTAATTTGCTCCTTGGAGGGCCAGTAAATACATAGTGGTTTCAGCTCAGCTCTCATGAATTTTACCCAACAGTGTAAAATTACTGACACAGTTGACACAGACACTCTGAATCGATGTGCCAGATCTCGTTCCAGCAAGCCTAGTCGTAATCTTAATAATACCATGATAAACTCTTCCCATTTTGACAATTTTCGTCGTCGACCAAGTTTACCACCCTTTGGAGACTCACCAATGGTACCAGCATGTTTTATATAATTTATTTCTTGTGCTTTCTCTTTCAACAAATCAAAGCACATCAACAAATGCTTGTAAGTTGGAAAACCACTGTAGAACGAAATATTTTCATTGGAGTCCTTGTAACATTCAATGTCAAACGTTGGCTCATACTGCAGTTTATATGTTAGGTTATTAACCTGACCTTTTAATACCTTGACTTGTTCTTCCAGGATTGTAATTTGTTTCTGCTGATCTGAAATGACTTCTCTCATGGGTTGAATTTGGTCAACTTCAACACGAAGCTTTGTCATCTCTTGCTTTTCTCTGCTATGTTGTCTATGCATCTTCTTGATTTTGTAAATGCACAGTAATTTAAGATTTTGCACACTTACTTTCTCTTGCCCTTGGTTTGTCACACTTGAAATGCTGTCGTCTACACGTTCGTTTGAAATTATCGAGTCTTCTGCATGACCACTTACATTGTCCTGTCTTCGTCGCTTTGGCTTCTGCACAGGCAATGGCTGTTTCACGATTTCTCTTCGAGATCCTGTTTCCTTTGACCAAGGAAATATCGTTGGTAACTGAGATCTACAAGCTCTCTCACCTCCTGGAAAGTGTGCACCACATATCCTTGTGCTTGAAGAAGATATTTTCAAGCTGTCGTTTCTTACCAACCTGTTGTATGTCACACAGAGCTTAGCATCAACAGGGATTCGGTGAGCTTTCACATCTGGAGAATTGCGCCAATTGTTTGTGCAACCAGGAACACAACAATTCCATTTTCCCATCACAATATAATCGTTTATATAACACGCAATTAGTTTTGTCCTTCGATATACCTGTATTAAAATTTCATTGTTTACAAGGAAGCCACGTTAAGCGTCCCCCCAAACGGTACCACAATGCACGGCGCGCGTCTAACTAGTAACTCGGCAATACGATGAGTATAAACTATCTCGTGGCCAGGGCGTTATTTAGAAACCCTGATAAATATGCCTAGATGGTGGAGAGGAGAACAAATTTAAGGGGGATCCGTCAGTAAAAGGTATGAAGGAAATTTTGACGGCGACATGTGTTGGTCAGGGAATAAAAAAGGCGAAATTAGTAAAACGGTCGTTGGTCGAAGAACTCTAGAGAGTAGCAAGGAGGTTGAAGTAGTGGCAAAGAAGAAGTAGAAGAAAGATCGGCAAGAAGAGGATGATGAGCAAGAACAGGAGGATGAACTAGAGAGTAGCGAGGATGAGGTTAAAGTTGTGGCAAAGAAGACGAAGAAGAAGCAGAAGAAAGATTGTCAAGAGGAGGATGATGAGCAAGAACAGGAGGAAGAGCAGGAAAAGGTTGAGGCGAAGGGTAGTGGCAAGAAGAAGAAGAAGAACAGCAAGAAAGCGAAGGACAACTAGTTTGGTTTTGTTTATAAACTGTGAACAGTAAATATGTAGACATTACTGATGCGATAATATGTTGGTGTAAAGTAGAGTTAAATCTATATCATTTGCTGAAGTTAAAAATAATTTCACCTTTGACCACTGGTCACCCATCCCATTTGTTGCCCTTGTCGTACAACCTTAACTAACTTTGTTCATCACGACAGATAACTAAACCACTGCACCACTTGTGCTAGCTCAGAAAATTGCAATATTTATTGTATATGTATTAGCAAAAAGTCCGGAATTGTATTTATCTCCTCGCCCGCGAAGCGCCAGCCGAAGGCCTGAGGGCGAGGGTGCTAATATCGACCGGCGTTTAGTCCCTCATCACGGAAATCCTAGCGTTTTCAGTTCCAGTTTATTTGGATATATTCAAGATCAACGGCCCATGCGCGGCATCGGAAAATTTGGCCCTGGTAACTAGATATGGTAAATATCTGCATTTGAATTAATATTTAAATTGAACCGTAAAAGAAAAGTACGTGTTTTGTCGGGTTATACGGTGAATGAATATTTGTGTTCAAAAAGATCGTGAAATCAAAAGGCAGTGAAAATGCAATATATCGTCGTCGGAACATGTCAAGTTCGTAAATCAAGTTTTATACATGGCGTCAAAACTAAAGGTAAACCCGTTTTCGGTTTTTTAAACCTGTTAATCAGTTACAAAGGTAGTTTTGCAAACATGTCCGAGTATGTTATTCAGGCTTTTATTTGATGTATAACATGATTTTCCAGAGTTAATAGTTAAAGATATCGTCGTCTGAATATCTAAAATATTTACTCGGATCCAAGCGTCAATCAAATCCAAGCGTCGTCGCTTTTTTCAAGCTGTTAGCTATCAGTTACAAAAATATTTTTGTAGGTATGTCAGAGGCTGTTAATCAAGCTTTCATTAGATATGTAGAATGAGTTCTTAGAGTTAGTATTTCAAAAGATATTGTGGTCGGAACATTTCACTTTTGGCATGGCGACTAAAAACAAAACAAACGTGAGCCTGTCAATCAGACATCACGAAATCACTCTTTGAAGGGCTTTCACTCGAAATTGAGTAGTCCTCTTACACACGATATACCAATAAATTATGTGCTTTATTATAATATTGCAGAATAACAAATGTTAATACAAATTTTGAATGGCAGATTTTATACTTTTATTTAAATTATACCTCATGCAGCCTATATAGTGATTACCAGTACTGGTGGTAAGGATGTAAAAAAGTACAGATTATAGCTGTGTTTATACTGCAAGTCTATAGGACTAACCAGGACCAACCTGGTTGGATGCCAGCTTGGGCCTGGCTTACATTTTACTGACTTTAATAGTCTAAACATGCACCACACTGGTTATAACAATCAGTGTTTATATGCTCATCTGATGGCGTGCTGGTCTGGCCAATGGCTTAGTGTGTTTGTGTGAACACCTTTGTCCTGTATTAGGCCTAGACAATGCCAGTCCTAGGCTTGCAATGTATATATTTACACAGCTTTTGTAGGATATATACTGTATAATTGGGTAGGTTAACCTGAATATTCGTTAACCTCACTGTGTCAGGGGAACACATTAGGGATTAATATAAACAACTGGTATCACCTCACTGACAACAAGCAGCTGAAGGGAATTTCATCTTGAATTAATGATATATTGGTGAAATAATTAGATTAAGCAATGTTCTTTGTTGCATATTATGGACTTTTGTCATTTCATCTTTTTGAAATGTGTTACCAGTACTTGAATACCATTGAAATACCGGTACTTGAATACCATTGAAATACCGGTACATTATGCATAATTATATAATATAATAAGATTATATATTAATAAAAGCAACAGAAGTCTTCTAACAGAATAAAAGGTTTCTCGAGCTTATTAATATATATAGTCAGACAATTAGCTTTGTTTATATTCCAAGTCTATAGGACCAACCTGGTCAGCCACGACCTGGGCCTGGCTTACATTTTATTGACTTTAATAGTGTAATCATACAGTACACCATACTGGCTATATAACAATCAGCATTTACGCTCATCTGATTGCCCTTCTGGCCAATGGCTTAGTGTGTCTGTTTAAATTCACCTTTGTCCTGGATAGTAGGGCTGGACAGTGCCAGTCCTAGGCTTTCAATGTATATTGGTTAACACTCACTGTCAGGGGAACATGTTAGGGATTAAAGAAGTGGTGTCACCTCACTGACAAGAAGCAGCTGAAAGGAATTTCATCCTGAATTAATATATATATAATTGGTGAAATAATTAGATTAAGCAATATCATTCTTTGTTGTATATTATGGGCTTTTGTCATTTCATTTTTTGAAATTGTGTTACCGGTACTTGAATACCATTGAAATACTGGTACATGTATGTGCATAATTATATAATATTAATAAAAGTTAAGAAACAGAAGTCTTCTAAAAGAATAAAAGGTTGATCAGGCTTATCAATTTGGTCTAGGATAAATTTAGGTATTGCATCTTTTGGTATCTGCTTATACTAACAATTAGACAATAAGGAACATGCAGATTACATTATTACAGAGGGTACATGTATCTGCTTTATACTGACAATTAGGCAGTAAGTACAAGGTTATGCAGTCTTGTGAATACAATTGTACTTTTAACTGTTATTGCAAACATGCATGTTGAAATTTATTATTAAAACCATAACTGACATAATTAACTTTAATTATGTAATATATAATTAATAAAATTATTATTAAAATTAATAATTGTTAAAATTGATTGTTAATTTCAATGAATTACGGTCGTTTCGCCCACAACTCAGAGTCGTTTAATTTACCCACACTTTAACTATTCGTATTTTACAAGAGGTTTGTCAGTTGTTGTTTAATACTTCATGTTATCATTGTGTGTCTGTCGCGTCACGCGCGTGATTTGAAGTCGTACAACTGACTGTAGATTGAAAATTGTCAAGACGAGAATATATAAACCGTAAAGAGAATGAAACCTTTCCTATGTCTATGAAATACTGAACTATTTTAAATCCAGCAACAAAACGGTAAGCTGTAATTGTTGTGAAATTATATACAAGGCAGTATTGTATTAAAGTGATAATTCAAAATATTACAGCACAGATTTGTCGTCAAAACATTTTTTACACAGTCATACAAGGCAAGATAACAACATTTTATATTATATATTTTGATAAAAACATTTTATACTACCCTTAGAAAATTAATTAGTATTCTTTTAAAACAAGTTGTTGTGGCAGTTTGAAAGCCCTAGACAACTCTGAGTCTCAGCCAGGGGATGAGAAAAAGCTTTTAAATATTTTCACCATGCATACACTTAAACGAATATTCCACTTCAAGTTATCTTAATTTCCAAGGCAGTGTATAAAACCATGTTTTTTACGCATCTGTGGCTTACTGTAGAAGTGAAATAGGGCTTTCAAACTGCTACAATAGGTTCTATATATAGTAATATACTATGGTGTCCCATCCCCGCCAAAATTCAACTTTTTATTTTCAACACAACTTTTTTTATTCAACACAACATTTTTATTCAAATATTTATTTTTAACACAACTTTTTTTATCCAACAGCAATCCACTCCGATCATTGATCGCGGGCTCGTGTTCTGATCTTCCCCTTTTGTTCTGCAATGGCGGATCATTCAGACTTGAACGAAGTTAGGGCGAGAAAATTTCTCAGTCAATAAACTCAAATTCCTCGTCACAAGGTAAATATAGGCGAAACGACTTTGAGTTGTGGGCGAAACGACTTTGAGTTGTGGGCGAAACGACTTTCAGTTGTGGGCGAAACGACTGTGGGCGAAACGACTTGTGGGCGAAACGACCGTTAGCTTTGATTTTCAAAATTACTATGCCAATGAACTTGTCCATAGGAGCTGTCAATGCAATCGCCTCCATAAATGAGCTTCTTCCATTAATTCTATCCTCGTTTTATTTGCACGTGCCTGATAGGACGACTCGCTAAGCTGGTGCTAGAGTGTACGGGACTAGTGAGTAGTGAGGTTGCTGGCCATTTCCCTAGCAGACAGGGGAGCTCGACCGTATTATTGGAGCTTAAAAAGGAGCAAAAAAACCCGAAAAAACAACCAACACTAAAACAAAAAACAAAACAACAATGACCCTAGGCTGGAGATCAACAAGTAAGCATAGCGCAACGCAAATGACAAGGCAAAAGAGGAATAGTACATAAAAACTTAGTTAAATAAGAAAATTTGTTGAAACTTTATTAATGACCACAAACGTATATCAATAAATAGTAGTTATGTAGAAACGTATTGTAATAGAGTATGTCCATACAAAGAACCGAGGAAACGGGAATATCGTCATACGCTACCAAAAAACGCTTGGCCGGGCGATTGTCATAGACTGTTGAGCATGGTTGATCCCACAGTTCCTGGAACGTCGTATTTGTGACGATAATGGCAGACAGCTACTGAGCAGGAGCAGTGGCATTTGTTCCACAAACGGCAAATGAAATTGGAGGAGGGAGAGTCTCTCGCCTCCGTCAAAGCTGTGAGGCAGCTGAGTGATAAGTAAATAATTCCATGTTAATATGAGACCAGTGACGTTTCGCGGCGCGGCATCGCGACGAAACGTTTTATCATAGTTAGCCTACGTAGGGCCCCAGAATTGTTTAGCCAAACAAGGTTGCGAGCTCGCTCTGGTTGGTGAGCAAAAAATGCTTGCGTAGATAGAGAAGGCTTGAACCCAGGACCATGTCCGTAATGAATTTGTTTTTTTTGCGGTTACGGATTGATAAGTTGCCCAGGTCGTTGGTTCTTCTTTGCACAATTCTTGGTGAGAACCGCTAGGTCGACGAATTGGCCACCCACAATAGGCTGAACCATTTTTGATGGGACGGAATAAACATGGGGCCGACTACAAGCGGGTTGCATTGGCAGTACAGGATGGAAGCCCCAAAACTGAATGGGTGGAGCTGAATGAATTAGGAACGACTACAGGCATAGCAGTCGAGGTGGAATACAATGGTGTGGATGGATCACGAAAACGCATTCAGGAACTAGTGAACCTGATGGTGGTAGAAAGGTTGGTATACAGGTAGGCGCACCCCTAATTGGCCTACCTGTTGTGGTCTGTAGCATTATTGTTGGGTGAAGACCCAAGGAGCTGCTCAAGGAAGAAGTGGCGAGTTGCGCCGGGATGCATGACGCCAAAGGTTGATTATGGTTAACTGTTGTTGGCGGCGATACTTGCTCGGTTGTTTCAGGAGGTGTGATCAATAAAGGAGAGTTCAACCCATCGTTGTTTGAACTTGTTGTCGAATTTGCTTCTTGTTCCACTTAGTGGATCATGTTGGAACACCACAGCTCCCTTTGTTCCACCAAGTGGCAGGTATTGTGACCTGTTGATGAACTGGTAGACGTCATTTAAGATGTCATCTGAGAGTTTTGGTGACTTCATCAACAAGTTTCTCCCCTTGGGTGCTGTCAAGGTCCAACGCTGTTCCACTTACAGCTCGGTGATCGTTAAAGTAAGTATACATTAAAATACGATTTCCACTTCTGCAACTATGCTTGTACCAAGTACAATCAAATCATTGCTTTCTTCATCTTCCTTTGATAACATTTCTGCTAATTTGTGATCAGACTCTATCTACTCTGCATCAGGAAGTTCTGTAAAGACATAATGGTGTTATATATATATATATAAAATGAAGATGAAACGACTCAGATAAAAAAGCCTAATGACTAATAGCTAAAACTAACAATATTTTGTACAAACAGATAAGACCTTAATCCTATTTACACACAAGCTTCTTATCATTATATTGACGTCACGCGGAAATACCAAACTTAAGCGCAATTTTAAAATAGTTAGCGTTCGTTAAAAATTAATTAAAATAAAATTTTTAGCTGTCTACAAGAAGAAACTAGTTCGTTGCGTTTGTTTAAGGTAGCCATACTAGGTTTACATATAATATATTATTTTTCCCATAAACAAAGATTGCATCTATTTGAAACGCGGTTATAAGGCCTAGCTTTCTTCAATATTTTGCAATTAATGGTAAATTCAACATTGCTACTTTTCAAATCCCAAATATATTTACTTAACTCTGTCGAGTTCCGTTTCTTATAAGAATTAAAGGATGCTTTGTGGTTTGTAAATCGTGTTTTAAACGAGTTCTCAGTAATACGTTTGTCGAGGTTTGTTATCTTTAGCGGTAACTGTTGCTTGGTATACAACAGACTCGACAATACACTTTCCGGACATCGGACATTCACACTTTTTTCTACAATTGCATGTATTTTGCCGACTATCTGCATTTTGGGTTTGGTACCGATTGCTTAATATTTGACATACAACTGTAGCTTATCTTGTCAGACAGTGTTGCGGTTGAAGATTTTATGTAGAGTATGCCCTGTGGGGAATTCCTCGTCGAGAATCTTTAAAAATGATTGTACAACATTGGTAGAAACATTCTTACTATAGGGTGGGTTGTACCATATAATGTTTCGTTTGCGATTCGTATTTTGGTTGGTTTGGTTCAGTGGATGTTTGAATTCAAGGCGATGTTTGTTGCCACTTTCGTCAAGAGCTTTCTGGTATAATGGCATGTCGAAAAGATTCTTCGTCCGATGATATTTCTGTAAGGCATTTGTTTATGGATAATGGAATATTGTCTAGTATTCTAGGTGGGTGGTTTGACTTCTTATGCACATATAAGGGTGCGTTTGGTTTAGAGTACGGTTGATATATCTCACTAGACAAATTCAAGGTCACATCGAGGAAATTTACGATATTCTTGCTGGCTTCGATGGTGATTTTTAGGCCGTGGTTATTAAAAATGGCGAAAAGATCGTTCTTAATCAGTTCTACTTCACGCGGTGTTGCTTTGATAATACCCAGACCGTCGTCTCAGTATAAGCCGAAATTATTGCCATGCATTGTCGTAAATTGATGAAGTAAAAAAGAACTAACTAATTCACAGGACTCGGCACCATCGAAACTGCCCATTGTGACGTGACGTTGAAGAGGTTAGATGAAGACTTTTTGCCCCAGTGGTTTCCTGAATTATATAGACATGATTTCTTTGTGTGTATAATAATTTGCCGTTCCTCGTCTGTGATGTTGTCATAGTTTGATGCGAAATCTAACGCTGCATTGAGTAGTTCAATTGAAATGGATGGCTAAAAATCAACTACGTCAAATGCAATAAATGAATATTCATTTTTGTTTGAAATGTTATTAAACCATGTTAATACAGACGCCCTATTTTTCCACTGGTTTAAACTAGCTGCTTCGGTGACCTTTGTGTTGATTCTGTCAAGGATTTTCTTACTAATTTTTCCAATTTCGGATTTGGAAGGATTTATAAGGCGGCAAGTCGGGTTGTTTTCAAAATTGGGCTTGTGATCTTTTAAAGTTATAAAAGCATCTCTTTCTGCGGTAGTATTTATTCGGTCTGCTAGATTTAATCTTCAGCCAATGGATTTAGCTTGATTTTCGAGGGAGGAAACGTTGTCTGCGGATATTTTCTTATAAGTTTTTTTTATAGAAATATATATATTACACAAATCCTCCTTTTTAAAAATATATATACAAGTCCTCCTTTTTTACTTGCACAACATAAGGAAGTTCCTCACCACTGAATCATGTGCCACCTTGATCCACGTGTTCATCACATGTTGACTCCACTATTGCAATAGTTTGTATTACAGCCTCCCTTAATATCAGATAGGCAAACTACAGAGAGTACATAATGCAGCCCCCAGAACAACATGTTGTCTGTCTTGTTACAAACACATTACTCCATTGGTTTCCTGTGCAACAAACCATACTCTTTAAAGTGCTAATAGACTTAAATCAAATCCGTCTCTCCAAAGGCTTGTGGGATTTGGGTGCTGCTGAGGGTTGGGGAAGAAATTTATCATGGAATATATTAAAGCATGTAAACTATATCACCGATTGAAATGAACACTGAACAGAAATGCCTTCCACACACCTGCCAACCCAACAAAAGTCCCAAAAAGTCCGTCTCTACTCTCCTTGTGCTCTTTCCCAAATCGAATCTTTCCCAAGCCGCTTCCGAATCCCCAACCCTTTGGAGAGACAAGTCTAAAGTGCTAATTACTACATTCAAAGCTATCCATGGTCTGACTCCAACCTAAATTTTTGAACTTATTAAAGTTAGTCTCCTTCCAACCCTTGGTGCAAGATCGTTTAGTTCAGCAGCACCAACTGAATGGAACTCTCTACCAGCAGTTATAAGGAACATCACTTAGCACATACAATGCCTTTAAGAAACAATTGAAAACCTATTTTTTCTGCCGAATTATCAAAACTCAAATTCAGCTAGAAGTTTGAGAGGATGCAAACGAAATTAGCAATTTGGCACATACATTCAGTTCTTAATATATCATACAATATCTTCATTACATATACTTAAACTATATTTGCTGTGTAGTTTTAATAGAAATAAGATTATCAATGTCCCATGTTTGCATCAGGCACAGACACAGAGTCTGTGATCATTAGTTACATGACATGCATGATTTTCAAGTGTTAGACCATAATTCATAAACTATAGAAACCATAGCAAGAAATATATCCTAAAACTTCTTATATCAGTGTTTTCACAGTTATTCACCACATAAGTGTTTATAGTTGTTATATATTATCAAGTGGTAGAAATCTAAACAAACCTTTAATAACCCAACTATTTTAATATGGACAAAATATACCAAACTTTAAATTCCCTTTGATAAATACCAGCTATGAAATACTGTAATACTCAACACTGAAAATCTATTGATGCAATTAACATAGGGAAGCAAGCCCACATTACGAGGGCTGGGCCAATCCTGTAGGTGTTTATACTGCCAAAAAATTAGACCAAAGTTAATACGCCAAGGCCAGACCAAGGCTTGCAGTATAAACACGGATGTATACAATAAGGGCAAGTTTTCTAATTAAAGACAATCTGCAACTCACATGACTGCCACTGGCAAGAGAAAGTCATAAGATGCAGCACTGTTTTTATTGTTAATTGCAATTGGGAAACAGAGAAAGACAAACATGTTAGGAAGCAATGTTGACACATTGGCTATGTCACTTTGTTTGCTTCGTTTGCTAGGAGCTCCAAAATAGTCTAACACCGTTTCTTGTTGTCTGTCTTCAGTAAGCTAATGAAAATTGCGATTATCTGTCACATGTTCAGGAACAAAAACCATTCGCTTAAAGTGCCACTACGATGAAAATGCACCCCCGTCTTTTAGATTTTCTTTAGCATAGAATAGTATTTCAGGGTCGAAAGTGATCATCGACGTAAAAATTGGTATTTTGAAGTAAGTGTTTTGAGCTCTGAAATCACTATTATTTAGGCCACCATTACTAAAAATGTGTTCCAAGTGAGCCCGCAATTTCAAAAGGTAATATTGTTTGTGACGTCAAATTCTCAATGCTGAATTTCAGTCGAGGTTAGAATTAGCGAAGTGGAGTCTTCGCGTTGAGAATTTGACGTCACTTCGTTACGCTGAGAATTTGACGTCGCTTCGTTACGCTTAAATGTTGAGTTATAATTATATTAGATAGTTAATAAAAACTGTTGTATATGATTTCATCTTCAGTACGTGTAACGCATGTAAAAAGCAGGTTATAATAAAGGAGTCACATGTTCACATCTCCGCCTCATCCCGCCCTCCCCAAGAACAACAAAACAACGACAAAACATATTGCAAAGTGTTTTTTCATAAACATATTAGCTGTTTAGACATATGGTTTAAATTCTAATATTCGCTACTGGGTAATGCACCTGTACCAAAACAATACTTTGTTTATCTGCAGACTGAATTTATGTTCCTTACAATAGTGTACGTAGTTTTTTCACGCTGTCAAACAGAGCAAAAATAAACGCAATAAATAGATTTTGCAATAGACATAGGAAATGAAGTACACAAAGAACATAACTGAATTATGTGATGCACATGAATCATATGAATCCTATGAATCATACGAATCACAAATCATATGAATAATATCAATCGCATGAATCATACGAATCCTGTGAATCACATGAATATATTAAGTATATGTATTATTATATATGGTGGGGCATATTGTAAGGAGACTATATGTAATGTTACCATGAAGTATATACGCTTTCATAAGAGTAACTAACTTTTATTATTTTATTTTATTTTATTTTTTTTACTTTTTCGCAGATCAAGTTAATTTACGAAAGTATGAGGTTTTATTTCTATTATTTACTATATTTTGATGTCGATATATGGTGTACTGTAAATGATTATATTGTACAATTTGATTTATTTAGTTCCCATTGATCCAAGGGGATATTTGTACTTCGGTAAGAAGTACATGATTCCATCACTGGGTCCAGGTACATGTGGCCAGGTTTTATTTCTATTTGCTGCTGTAGGCAGCACACTAATCTTGACTTGCGTGTTTCGTGCCCAGACCTCTTTACCGAGCTATGTATAGTCGGATGGATGGATGTTCAGTTTTATGACATTTTGTGACGTAATATCTATAAAATTACATCCATACTCCAGACGTTGTTCGGAACTTGTCAACGCTACTTTTCTGAACTGGCAAGCAAATATGAAACACTGATCTGAAGATGAGCAAGAAGTGAACGAAGTTCTCCAACGATCTCTTCTGTCTTTACCTTGGTGCTGTCGCGAATTTCAATTCATTTCAGTGAAGAATTTTCTGTTGTCAAGGTAAGGCGACTAAGATAGTACTGTGTACTTAATTTTTCTTGTTTGTCCTAGAGTCATGGCTCTCAAGTGACATTCTTACCTCGAGTGTATCTGCTGGCCTGAATACGACTACTTACCATAAAGATAGAGCCAATCGTGTTGGCGGGGGCGTTGTAGCCTTTGTGAAAAATGAACTATCAACTCAACATCTAACTAATCTAGAAGCCGACGATAAGGAGGTCCTATGGCTCTTGCTGCGTCCAAAACGATTACCAAGACCTTATAGCTGTATAATCATGGTTGGAATATATTTCCCCCAGGAAAACCCATCTGCGAACAAACTGAAATGATCGACTACTTAACCGACAAACTTGATGCAACTCTGTTGTCCTATCCTGCTGCTGGTATTGTAATTGCTGGTGATTTCAATAAGATGGAGGTCAATCCTATATGTAGACGCTTTAACCTTAAGAAGTGCGTTCGTTCGTGTTTCGAATCTTACTCACCTCTCAATAGTTTAAACTTGTCATTATTTTTGCAACTTATTTGAACTTATTTTTTTCCCTGACCAACCCGGCAAATAATACTCATACGAGGGGTCTGCTGTATCGGTAAATAAATAAAATAATAAACTCGTGGTGGTAACATCCTGGATCAGATCCTTACAAATATGTGTAATCAATTCAACAGCGTCCAACACCTACCCCCTGGGCAATTCAGACCATCAATGCTTGCTAATGAAATCTAAGCAACATCAAAAGTTACCAGCAGTCAGCAAGAAAATTCGTATTATAAAACCAGCGAATATTGCAGCGTTGACAATCAAACTCAACCAAGTATGCTGGGACAATCTTTTCGACATTAATTCAATCGACGACAAGGTTGATGCCTTCACCTCGACTTTAACAAATATCCTTGATACCACCATGCCAATGAAAACCATCTGAACACATCCTACAGACAAAGCTTGGATAACACCTAAAATTAAACTTACCATCAGGGAGAGGCAACGCGCTTATACAAATGGGGACCAACAAAAATACCAAGTGCTTCGTAACAAAGTGTCTGGCTTAATTGTCACAGCCAAGGTCAATTACTATAACAGTAACGCAGCTGGCTTTCGCAAAACCGACACTGCTAGATGGCACAAGGAAATCAACATTTTGACTGGAGCGTCATCTCAATCCACCAAGACCCCCCTACAGAGGAAAATGTAAATGTTTTGGCGGAAAAAATGCAAATTGCTTTTACATCTACCTGGAACAATCTTACATCTACAGTCCCATCCGGGCCGCCACCTGTCGAACTGCGTGATACTCCGTCTCCTCTTCCCAGTGTCGGACAAGTAAAGTCAATTCTTAAAAAGCTAAATCCCAAGAAAGCTACAGGTTCTGACGGTATTCCTGCCTGGGTACTTAAGCGCTTGCATGAGGAACTTGCTCTGGTTATACACCATATTATCTGTACAAGTATTGAACAAAGAACGTATCCTAAACAGTACAAGCATGGACTGATAAGCCCAGTTGCCAAGGTGCACCCTCCAGTATGTATTGAAAATGATTTTAGACAAATCTCCGTACTTCCACAAATGGCCAAGGTATTGGAAAAAGTGCAATTTAGTCTTAACGCAAAGGATCTTAACATCGGCGGAAATCAACACGCGTTCACCAGTGGCCGATCAACAGTTTCAGCCTTAGCTGAAATAACTCAGAGTTGGTTTGATTCTACTGATAATTCTTTTTGGTCGCAAAGGAATCCATGCTCTTTTTCTCGACTTCAGCAAGGCGTTTGACCGAGTTGATCACGGTACGCTTTTGGCTAAATTGGCGTCTACAAATATTAGCAAAAGCTTCTGGGAGTGGATTCGTAGCTTTTTATGCGACAGAACACAGCAGGTGAAGCTTCTTGGTGTCCTTTCCTCTGCCTCGCCGTGCCCTGCAGGTGTACCTCAAGGGTCTGTGATTTCACCATCTCTCTTCAACGTTCTAATTGACCACCTTGAGAGTGGCATCCCACGAGATATTATCTGTTCTATTGGTGCTGTCAAATACGCTGATGATTGATTGTACCTTGTATGAGGCCATTGGCCCTGAAGACTCAAGTCATCTACAAACAGTACTCGATAGCATGAATCAGTGGTGTATTGGGAACAAAATGAAACTAAACTGCAAGAAGACCAAGGACATGTGGATAGCATTTCGAGACATGCCTCAACCTAGCTGCCTCACTCTTGAAGGTAAAATCATCGAGAGGGTTTCAGAGTTTAAATTGTTAGGCGTACACTGCCAAAATAATTTAAAGTGGAATAAACACGTTGAAGAAATTACGGCTAAAGTAAATAAGAGACTCTTCTTCTTACGTGAATGCAGGAAAGTAAGACTACCTGCTGAGGTAGGGGTTACTATGTACTGTACGAAAATAAGATCTCTCCTTGAATACGCAGCTCCTATCTGGGGTGGTCTTCCGGACTATCTCGATGCGGAAATAGAAAGGGTGCAGAGAAGGAGTCTGTCAATCATTGGCATCCCCAAAGATACATTGGAAGATCTCAGTATTAGGCGTGACAAGGCAACAAAGAGTGAGCTGCTTCGCATTCTAAACGATGATCAACATCCTTGTACAAAATTTTTTTCGATAACGAATGAATCTGAGTACAATCTTCGAACAAATAGGACAAATAAGCCTATGGTATCTCTATCTGGAACGGATAGACACCAACAATCCTTTATACCACGTGCGATTAGGTTATTTTAAATTTTATAGGTGTACATATATATTAAACTTTTGAATGTGTGCTAAATTTTAATGAAACAATGTATAATGTTTATACCTATTTTTTAAATTCATACTGAATGTAAAACCATTGTATTTATTCTCCAAAGATGGTTATTAATAAAGTTATTATTATTATTACGCCCATGTCCTGAATAGCAATGCCAAAGACCTGAAGGCCCTCCCCGATATCAAGGGAAAGTTGCCCGTGCTCTCTCCGCTGACCTCTACGCCAATGGGTCCGCCTGGCAATTCACTGGCTTCAACATCACTTTCAAGCACTGGAGATTTATTCACCGCGCCAGACTGAATTGTATCCCGCTCAACAGCCCGAAAAGCCGCTGGTCCGCCTGCTCGCCCACCCACCGCCACTGCGCCGACGCCGAAACGCTGCCACACATACTCAACCATTGCCCAAAGAACTTGCAGGTAGCAATCACGCAACGCCATAACAGCATCGTGGACCGCCTCACAAATGCAGCAAGGTTTGGAACCATCACCACCGACAGCTGCGTTCCTGAGTCCCACAGCAGACTTCGCCCAGACATAGTAATCGAAGATGAGAACCGTGTCACCATTATCGACGTAACGTGCCCCTTCGACAATGACCAAGACGCCCTCGCAGATGCTGAACTCCGAAAATTAAATAAATACGAGCCGATCCGTCAGCATTTCCTAAGTCTTGGCAAGCAGTGTTCTGTCCACGCTTTCGTCATTGGATCCCTTGGAACCTGGTTCCCACCAAACGAGATGGTACTCCGTCGCCTCGGCATGACCAGATACTACAAAAAACTTTTAAGGAAACTTTGCTGCACCAATGCCATCCAAGGATCAACGATCATTTACCGCCAGCACCTCGGTATCGACAATGTCGACCACCTCCGAGCTGCTGCCGACGTCTGAACTTGTAACCCGATTAACATTCCTGAACTATTACTACAATAAACTGAACCTTGCATGCTTTATTAATTTCTTTCTTTTCCTATTTTCATCTCTTTCGCAGTCACAAAAGAATGACTTATAACTAAGCCTGAGATAAAGGCAACTTATCTTCTTACTTACATCCACCTTACTTCCGCCTCTGGCACTTCCTTTGTACATATTTAAGTAACTTACCTTACTTCTTATTTGACCTTGTAAATAGTCCCATCATTTGTTCTTAATAAAAAAATTCAAATTTGTTCTTATCAGCTTAATCATTTTTGATTAAGTTTACACTTGATCTATCACCAATTCTCTAGGTTCGAGAATCGTTCACATGTGTTGGTTGTGGTGGATCCATGCTCTAGGTTGCTAACCTAGTAACACTGCTTGAACACGCATTCTCTTGTCTGCCGAGACAAGCACATCTTTGGTTCTTTTTAGAACTCCTGTTGATTTGCTGTTTGTCAAAGCTGCGAAAGCCGGGGTCTCGTGTTATACGAGTAATTGTCCCCGTGTCTAGCACCAGCGTTTCGCTTGTCCGTACGTGCTATTTGGCTCTCTCAGAACATATTTCTGGTTCTTTCATCAGAACATATTTCAGAACCTGTGTTGGATTTGTGTCCTAGAAGCCCGTCTTTCTTCTTATCAGTTAGGCATTATCTTCCTTTTCGCAGCTTATACAATTATACTGTGTAAGTTGTTCTTATTTTATTTTGATATTGTATTATTTCCTACTGGTGAAGACTTGAGCTGCTTGACAGGCTAAGTACCGAACCAGTCGAACGCTTTGTGTCAGTATAAGTTTCCTATATCGTGTTTTAAAGTCTCTAGCCCGTGTTTGGCTAGTAGACTCTTTGTGTATATTGTTATCTATATATAATTATTATTAATACATTATAGTCTTCAGCTTGTTTGGCTGTTTGACTCGGATTGTTTACATCCGTTAATACATTCGTAACTACTATAATTCCTGTGCCGCTCGCACGTTTATATTTTGACTTTGTGATATATTCTGCTGTTTATATGTCATAAGAAAGCCCATCTGTTTTTCTTAAATAAGTCTTATTTTCCTTTTCGCGACGAGCACAAGTATACTGTGGTCGTCGTTCTCATTATTATTTACATTTTTACAACCGTTAATTTTCGCTTCGGGGAAGAGTCTGACCGGAAAATTCCGGCCGGCTACCAATCCAAGTGACGCTTTATCAGTCTAGTCTTTTTTTTTTACGTTTGGTATCATCGAACACAAGTTGTCTCGACGTTATCTTAAAGTAATTTACCCTCGCAATAGTATCCCGTTCTCATCGTCTTGATACTATTTCT
Organism: Chrysogorgia sp. JL179-B06; assembly: GCA_035772405.1. Classification (NCBI taxonomy): domain Eukaryota; kingdom Metazoa; phylum Cnidaria; class Anthozoa; order Scleralcyonacea; family Chrysogorgiidae; genus Chrysogorgia; species Chrysogorgia sp. JL179-B06. The sequence continues at coordinate 3,999,811 of JAYKKM010000263.1, forward strand.
CCTTTTCTAAAGTCCGTAATTGTAAATACGGCGGCGAACTATATCCTTGCGAACCTACCACCCGTCTGTATCGCGCTCGCCGTGCGTCCCACAAGCGGTTGCCGAGGACAACGATGGGGAAGTCAGTTAATCCGGTGTTCTCTCCAATGACCTCCTCAAGCGACGGCCCAACGTGCCCGACGTGCCACACAGTCTTCAACAGCCTTTGCGACCGTGAACGCCATTTCGCCTCCTGCCCTGACCACCGAGGTCCGAACGCAGAGCCTATTATCCGCCAGATACCTCGTGGCTACTGCCAGACAAGACATTGCCTGCCCGCTCTGCCGCTTTGTGTCAATGCATGTCAAATCCGCCGATGGACTTAAACGCCACTTTCGAAACCAACATCGATCGTGTGAGCTAGTCGTTAACTATCATTGTTCCGTATGTGAGATTGACATGGATCCGACTGAAGTAAAAAGCCACGTCGCCGACCATGCTCAATGACGATCCGGCAAACTGCCAACGGCCAACCAGTCATGGGAATCCGAGAACTCGCCGATCGTACACAATGTCGGTGACCAATGCGGCATGTCTCCCACTTCCCTCCAGATTGCTACCTCTACGGAATCGGCCAGCATCCATTCCTCTGTCTTTCTCCATCTCCTGCACCAGTTGAGCCACTGACACCTATCATGTCCACCCAAGAAATCGACCACCGATTCCTGGCATCCAGCGACTCCGCGGTCCCGCCTCTAGCCCTTACTTCTGCAGGCCACCCAGCTACTAGTCTGCCCTCCTCCACCGATGAACTTATCGACCGGCTCTTGGCTGCCGCACGAGCGGACGCTTCTATCGCTGCTCCTCTATCCGTGGCACAAACACAGGCATCGCCATCATCCTGGTCTCCCACGTCACCTGAAAGCTGCCACGTCCGCTTCCACGAAATCGCGCCTCCATCATCACAACGCCTGCATCCCGAAGCTTGTGTTTTCTCAACAACCCACCACCCGCATCATTCCTTCTCACCTGTTCCACCTTCGCCACACGAAAACTCCGAGAAGGAGCCGTCCATATCGTAGGGCAGGGCAACCTCGTTCCCAGGCTCTTACCTTCGCCCTCCCCCACGCTGCGGAAAGACCCTGGTATTGATTGGTCACGTGTCTCCAAGAATATTGGAGATAAGCTATAAAATTATTCATGGTAGGGGGCTAATTTAGTTTTGGTTTACGCGAGGAGCGAGAGTTGGATGAAATCGTTTAAAATTTGATGATAAAATTTAGCAAATTGGCCAGGATATACTCAAAATATCGCATGACAATTAAACAAGTCATTTTAGATCCTCAAATTACATATCATATTACCATCACCATGGCATATATTATAAACGTTCTAATTCGGTATCAAAGGTCATTGAGCTAAATGTCTTCCAATGAAACACCGAAAAAATTCTACCGCGCGACTGGAAATTCTACTATAGATCCGCTGTCTTGTCGTCTTTGCCGAGCTTTTAGGGACGCTTCTCACTGCAAGAACTTATTTAAGCCATCAAATCGACTAGTGTTAAAGATTGCTGAACAATTGTGTGGCCATCGAATTGTCCAAGAATCAAGTTTGCCCCATCTGTTGTGTAGAGCGTGCGACCGCAGACTTAAAAACATTTTGGAATATAAAAAAGTGATCTTGGACACGCAAGAGTCCTTTCACCAGCGCCAGTCAAGTCAATCTCGAGTAAAAAGATGTATCGCTATATCGCCGTCTATTCCCCAACCTCCAACATCTCGTTTGGTTACAGCTGCGCCTTCAGCAAGAAACTCGCTGACATTTGCGTCGTGTGATGAAAATTCATCTAGATCTGTGAATCAGGCTGATTGTGAGGATATGGTCGAGGTAATAGTCTACATATTAATTTGTGCAATATAAATGCTTTAGTATCAGTGAATTAGTATGCGAATGTGTCACTATAAAAGCTTCATTCAGTGCACGGAAAATATGTAAATGTATGTAATGGACAAATGTTTAATTAATGACAATATGGTTGTCTTTGTTCTAGAAAAAAGAACTCCACATATTGGAAAAGGTGAACTTGGAGTTAATGGAGATTGCCAGGAAAGACGAACCATCTGTGTTGAGAGATACATCCTACCAAGGTTTATGCAAGGGGAATTGGATGGATGAGGTTAAAGGAGAACTCTTGACAAGATGTCCTGCTGTTGCAGAAATCCTGTCAAGATTGCTTGATTGTTCTTTCACCACCCCAGGAAAGAAGCTACTGCCCATTTGCCTCATTTATGGAATGATTCTGTTTTTGAGATGTCGCCATATGAGCAGAATTCAAAGAATCAATACTGTTCTTCTGACAGAAGTCAAAGCATCAACAAACGTAGGTTCAAATCTGTAAAGGGGAGGGGAGCTCAGGCATATGTGGTGGATTTGACCAATTGTTTTCACCCCACCATCAAGAATTTGATTATTACTTATGTAAATTTTGGCTGGAGGCCTGGAGGTACTGGGCCATATTTGATTTCAACCAATAACCAGATCATTGGATCTCATAAAAATAGTGCATAATATATTTAACTTATTGGTAATCCCTATATGGGATTATCTGAATACATTTGACATATATTTATAGTGAAACCATCAGGACAGTTAAAAAAGTCAAATCCCCCACATATACTAGACCCCCTCATTTGGGGCTTAACATTACTAGGTGCATACTAAGGGTATTTTGTGTGGGGCTGAGTTTAATAGTGGATGATTTTATTAATTGAGGTCAGAAGCCTGCGAAGGCTTAAGGTTTCTGACCTCAATACAGAAAATAATTATCTGATAATTAACAATAATACCGGTTTTAAACAGCAATGTCTGCTATTCATGATCAATAGTTTTAGCTATTTGGAAACTCTGGGGTTAGCCCACCAGATCTTGCTTTACCAACTCTGCATGTTATATGACACAGAGTATATTATGTTTTATCATGCAATAATCTTAGAATATCTGAAACTATGAAACACTGGTTTAATGGTGGTTTTCAGTTTAACTGCATGTTTTTTTGGCAGATGAAAATTGGTGGTTTTTAGTTGAACTTATAACAAATAATAATAATGAACAATTCTTTGTATTTCATTGACCGAGGCTCCTGTAATTTAAATGGCTCTATTTAATGGGAAGAGCTTTAAAAGCTTAGCCAATTTATTTTATAATTACTGAGAGCCTATGCATCATAATAAGTTGTTCACTTTTCTGCTATAGATGTGATTGTCAGTATATATTATACATGCATGTACCGGTAATATATACATAACATGTACCAGTACTAAGTATATGTGTGTACCCTATACAGGTAGTGTAATAATGTACAACATTTTTGGGAATGGTAATTAAGTGTCTAAATAATATTATGTATTTTATTTATAGTTGTTTGAACGACTTAACAAGTATGGGTTGTGCCTCAGTCCAGCAAACAAGTATGTTGTACTTGACGACATTGGTAAACACTTTTTGGATCGAGCTGTGAGTTGTTGAAAGCAGGGATGAAATTTGTTTACGTTGTTGACAACATCGACTGGGAAGAAAAGGTTCATGATATGAGAGAAATTCACCAAAACAAGAGTGTTCATGCATGTGCTACAAGCATGGTTTTTGATCGATTCCCACATGATGACTTGCTTAAGGATGATGGTCCACAGCAAGACATAAAAACTTGCAACTTTCGGGAAATTGTGAAGATGAGTGACCAAGACATGAAAACAATTCAAGATCGATACAGAACTTTTGTTGCAAGAATCCTTCTTGAAAATTTTCCACAATTTGTTGTTGCCTTGGCAACCTACGTATCTGCAGAGGAACTGAATCACAAGTATTCAGATAAAACAGCCCTTTAGTCAGAAATCATGACTTTGCCTGTGTTGATGAAGAACGAGAAGAAGTACAGTGACTGTGTTGATGTACTTGACCAATTAGAAGAGTGGAGAAGAACAGGAACCCTCATCAACCAACACCCACCCCTTGGTAGAGGTTCCCACACGACCAGATCAACCTCGTGCCCATGTCCCACCAGTTGCTGCAGACTCTGATCCATTACAAGGAGTCAAGGTTCCTTGTTTTGGTGACGAGTTGACAAGAGTAAGGTTTGCTGGTGCCCGAGATCTTCGTTCTGGATGTCACACAGCTAAACAGCGACTTGACCATCTCTATCCTTTTCGAATTGTTGGATGGCATACAAAGAGAAGTTTTTTAAAGGTAGTTTTTTCAACTTTGCATGTATATACCTTGTACAAAAACGTAATAAATACCTTAATAGCCAAACTAATATATATAAAGTGCCAATAATGAAGTTTCTGTGGAATGATACTAAAAGTCAATGCAAACAAAAAAAATGGAAAATGTTAGATGCATTTCCAGGCTTTCTAAAGGAAGAAAATTTAAACCTGTTGTTTATTGTTTCATTCAGAAAAATACACAACTAACTGCAAAATCAAACAGAATTTTAAACATTGCTTCTCAGGAATGTAAAACATTTAAAATCCTCAAATCGTGTAATTTGGACCCTACCCCCCTGTACATGTCATAACTTATACATACACAAATTAATTCACAATTTGCACTTTTTATAGTCGATCTTAAGAGACTCTACAAAAACTCTGGCAGAGAGAATGGTACCTTGAGATACTTCCGTGAAGTGCTCAACAGAAGAAATGTGACACTTGACGTGAAGCATTATGAAGACTGTGAGCAGCTTTTCATGAGTGTTGGTCGTGGCTACCTCATTGAAGCTCTGCTCGAGTTTTTCAAAATGCTGAATGTTGAAGAGTCACCAACAGAAAATAATCCCTTTCCTCACAATCTCCGCAATGCCCATGATGATGATAAGAGTACTTCATGGCAGTTTTGGACAAATTCCTTCAGGAGTATGTTATCCAAACACCAGAAAGAAACACCTTGGTTGACAACACCCCGGATGATGACACCACCTTGGATGATGATACCCCAGATGATGATGCCCAAAATGATGATGTGAGAAGCTACTCGATCAACCTTCTGAAATCGTTTATGGTTCTTCTTGATTGCAAAGAGGCAGTGGCATGTGGAAATGGGGAGTATTTGGCATTAATTCAGAAAAAAATGCTGTATTACTTGTCGTCTGTTTCTGGATATAATGCATATGCGATTGAGATGCTGATCATCACCATCCAAAACGAAGTGATATTATCACCTGCAGAGGCACATCACTGCAAATGGGCAGCATTGGCAAACTGGAAGGGAGGTAAGAACAATAACATCGAAATTGATCTCCTTCAAGAGAACCGTAACAGTGACCTGAAAGGGTTAATTCGTTTAATGGGAGCCAATAAAACTGAGAAGGCTATTCAACACATGAGTAAAGCTGCTGGAGGAGTGCGTAAAATTATTGATGTGTTTGAAGACCAGGCTTCCATCAAACGAAAGTCATCAACACACTCGCACAAGTCCTCTTCCGATGATGAGAAGAAAGTCCTGTCAGACCTAAGAAAGATGAAACCCTTTTCTGTTGTGCCTGGAAGATCTCACAAATCTTTTGTTGGAATTTCACCGAACCCACTGAATGATTTGGATGAAGCAAAATTCTCCAAATGGTTGAAAAGACATCAGCATAACATTGCTCTCCATTTCCCAACAGTTGATGATGAAGCACGTAACGAAGAAGGCAGTGATGGTGAAGACATTTAAGTAATCATCAGAACAAACTACAACCAACAATAGAAAATAACTGGAAGCATATTCAAACTAACAATGAATAATCTAAATTAAAATGTGTTTGTAAGTCGAATTTGTTACAAGAATATAATAATAGGTGTTAAGCCATAGCTAAAAACAGTTTTGTCACTGCTCTATAAACCACTCCTAATATGGCATCATTATATACTAGAAATACGTTATACGCAACACCCCTCGCCCGCTTACTGTTTGAAACTTTTATAGCATAGTTGCTAATTTACTACTATAATACAGTACTGCAGTTATGCGCTTTGTCCTAGTGATGTCATCAGCGTTCAATAATTTTTGTTTTGGACACCTCCGTTCAATAATTCACAGTATTCGACAGAATTGGGGAACAGTGTTGAGATGAACTGGTACTTTGTGTTAGGTATGCAAAATGTAGCAACATTTCTTTGGTCTGCAGATTACACCAGTCACAAGTGATTGATGTGGCGACGCGGCCGGGCCCCTTGCAAGGTCCAGGCTATTTTGCCCCCCTTCTCACCGACCTTGTGATTCATGAAATAATCAACCCAGTAGTTAGTATAAAAAGACACCAAAGACTGTTAAAGAATGAAGGAAGAAAGTGCATTCTCTTTATCATTGAAATGTCTAGGGGTGCATATAGTGCAAATGTATAGGCATCAATTTGGTTTTAATACAGTATTAGGGATTCTATCCCGATTGTTGGTGAGGATAGATGCTCTTGAGGTCTCAATGCAGGGCAGAGAAACTGACCTTTCCTAAGTCTGGACATGAAACTGATCGGTTAATAGAAACCCTAGGATTGGTACCATGTTAGTTAAGAAATGTCTTGAAGGCATTTTACCACCATTTCTAAAGAACTATTTTAATCTCAATGAATTTGTTCATTGCATGCATGTAAGAGCATTATCTAATATCTATTGCCTTAATTGACAATACTACATTTGTAGGATTTATACAACTTTCAAGTTATAATTAGTTTTTGTAACATATTGTACATATATATGAATATGTGTAATAAATTTATATTTGTAATAAATAATAATTGTAATTTGTTAGGAAACAGGACCCCGTCAATAGTAAATACCAGTGTTAGCATTGAACAGGCTATCCTGTATTTCTAGTTAGTATTATTAATAGTGCCTAAACTTTTCCCAATCCCAGAATGTATATAGTACAACTCTCTTAACTGACAGTTAAGTATTTCAAAATTTGTCTAAAGATTTCTGAACAATCACAATTGTCAATGCAGACTATATACAAGTTACAACTAACAAACAATAACATGACATGGTTGTTTTATTGAAGATAAAATATTGTTCAGCGTATTGTACATTGTAGGCAGAAATACAGATCTTTTTAATTGTTGGTGCACTGCCAAAATAGTGTGTAACAGGTCTCAGACATTCAACGTTTCGAGCGAAAGCCCTTCGTACGATTATAAACGATAAAGTAGTGTCTAGTGAAGGCAGTGGCTATTCGTACGGTAGCAGTATTAAAGGCGGTAGTCTTTTATAATTCAACGAAATGCTAATCCTAATAACCTAACCAAATTACCAACCCTAACCAAAAAACTATAATGTTTATCGAACTCCTTGTTTATCTCCTATCTAATATACAAATATATAGACACTTAAAAGTTAAAATAAAAGGGCCTTCGCTCAACACAGACTCACAGTGTACTATCCTTGAATACTGAGAATACTAATTTATTTACCTGCATTTGTGTCCGAGCAAAGTACCATAGGCATAGATGAATATTACAAAATAAAACTTGCTTGTCCGTCAACTACATTCCACAGTTTCGGCATTTTCGTCGCCTTTGGCTTTGTTTGATTTCAACCTTCTTGTTTCCCTTCTCTTCGCGAGCCGAACTTCGCGTTGTTCTGGAGTTTCTTCTCGCGATTTTCGACGCCTTTGTTCACAATCTTTCGACCTTGTTGATGTATTCTTACCTGTTGTTGGTTTCGTTTTCCCGCGGGCAATATCGGATAGTCTTACTTCATGTCCACTTTCGTTCTCCTCTGCTCGTCGGACCTTACTTCATGTCCACTTTCGTTCTCCTCTGCTCGTGCAGCTTCAACCTGCCATTCGTTGTTTAAATCACTCATTTCACTTTTTTCCAGTTTCCAATACTGTTTAAAAATTTTAAACAGTATTCACAAACAGTATTAAAAGTCGCTTCTGAAAAATATTTTTAAAAACGATAACACAAAATGTTCCCGGCTCACGACCTTAGATAAATATCCTTGTAGATCCATAAATATCCTTGTTTAGCTATTTTCTTCCCCGTGAGATCCGATCCTCGTCATCAAACCAAAAAACGTACGGTCCACGGTTGATGGATACCGATATATATACACGGGACAAACTTTTTCTGAAACTATTGACAGACCAGACGACCGGACATTGAACCACCCCGTCAAGATTATCACCCTCGCCCCAGCGCCTTCGGCGCTGGACGGCGCTTCGCGCCGTCCGGGCGAGGGGACAATAACTTACATTAACATTACATCATTTTTTAACATTACATCATTATATTATACAATAACTTGTACCCACTGATCTAATATTAGACTGTATACATAATAGAGCATCTTTATGGATATAAGCAGTGAAGCCAGATGTTACCAGTCTGGCCCCAAGAAGCAAAAATTAGAAAATTAATATGGTAAACACTTTTTGGAATCAAAGTTTGAATTACAAATGAGGATTAAAATGTGCATAACAAATGAGAATAACTAATTTGTTATTCCAGTATTCAGATCTCCAAGATTGTTTATACTTTTATTATCATATTATTTCTTTAAATTTTACTTCCTGTATCACTTTTTATATACCCCAGTATATTTTTATACCCCAGTCATTTATTCCACCTTTGAAACATGAAAGATGGTTTGTGAACTAATGCCTTACTATGTCCCATGTTTGTGTTCTAACTAACCATTAAAACATGTACATAGTGCATACTATTTATAACAAAGGTTAATTTTCTAAACCTACCACACAGACTCAAAAGTATATTGAAATTTGGTAACTTCTTTTGGATGGGCCAGTTATACTTTTGAGTGGTTAAAAAATCAACTACTATGGTATTAAGTGCAACTATAACAGTCACATACTACCTGACAAAAACTACAACAAAGGTGTTTGGGCGAAACTGGTAACCTGTATGTTTTATCAGCATCAAGTGAGGCAAGTAACAAGTTTCTGAGACACTTGCCTTCACTTTGGCAATAATTTCTTATAGCATCTTGCATCCCAGGTTTATTTTTGGCAATGTCACGATTATTATAATAGAGAATTGCTGTTGCATGTTGTCCATCTCGTCCAGCTCTACCAGTTTCCTGGAAATATGCTTGGATGGTATATGGTGGGGTGATATGTACAACAGTTCGAATTCCTCTGATATCGATTCCCATTCCTAGAGCAACTGTGGCAAATACAACCCTGATAAGACTGTCCGAAGAGCTAAGCTGTTTAAGAACTTCGTCTTTCATTTCTTGTGTTTGAGGTGAATGGAACTGGGCGAACAACCTGTTCTCAGGAATTGGGTTTGAACCTTTGGGGAAATACTGGCTGCTACCCAAAATATGTTCAAATATTTTGTAAGCAAATCCACACCACTTTAGTGGGATATAGACAATGGTTAAAGGGAAATCAATTAGTTCCTTTAGCAAATCTTGTGCCATCGGAGTTAGAATGTTTGTCAGAGACTCTATATATGGCTCAACTCGGAACGATTTCTTGTAGGTGATGTTGGTGCGGTCAGGATTGGCAACCACTTCAGCACACATTTTCAGGTTCAATGACTTCTTGATAGACTTCCTATCACTCTTGTTGGCTGTGGCAGTCATTGCTATGACAGGTACATTTGCAAATGTGGCACATAACACTGGCACATAACACAGACAGATTACCATAATCGACTCTGAAGTCATTGCCCCTATTAAAAAATGTCATAATTAATAAAGTAAAATTCACTAATCTTATATATTGAGTACAAAATTCAATAAATTGAACTGACATGATTACTTGAATTTATCACAACAATAAATTCTAGTCAACTTACCATTCTAAAATACAACGAGCTTCATCAACAACAATGGCGCAAACGTTCTCCTGATATGGTTTACTCAGCATCAATTTTCTTCCATACGCGCATGAGACCAAGGACTCTGGATGTGCGAACACAATGTTATAATATCCAATTTCTAGCTTGGATTTATCACTGAATTGAAAATCGCAAACAATCTCAGGTTCACCGCCATTATCTTCAACTTCTGCATGCTCGATCTCTTGTATTCTAACATCAAGAGAAGATGCTCGAATTCCACTGGATACCAACCGTAAAACCTGGCTCTTTATCAGCGCATTTAAAGGCGATACGACGATAACAACCGATGATATGTTTACTTCGAATTTGGATATTCCATTTTTCTTGGCAAACAGCAAGGCAGGAAGCAAGCAAAAAATCAATGATTTACCATATCCAGTCGGCAGTACAGCAATAACATCCATGCTTAAAAAAACCTTTTCCAGGCAAATAACCTGTTTAGGCTTTAAAACAACCTCACTAAAAATACTATTCAATATAGCAAACTCCAAACACGAAAGGAAAAGCGCACACTTCGAGTTTGACAACATGGCGACTATTGAAAATTTGAAAATTTGATTGAAATTCACTCACCCTACCCGGCCATGGGAACAAATTTTTACGGGAGACACGTGACCAATCAATACCAGGGTCTTTCCGCAGCGGGGGGGAGGGCGAAGGTAAGTGCCTGGGAACGAGGTTGGAGTGGCCCTTCTGTTCATTTCCTATTCTGTGCATGTAGTCTGTACTGTGATGGATCACAGATAGCACCACAGCATGTAAAGAACAAGCAAGTTAAGTGTTGTGACTGTTATTTTTTTCTGTACTGTGATGGATCACAGATAGCACCACAGCATGTAAAGAACAAGCAAGTCAAGTGTTGTGACTGTTGTTTTTTTGTAATAATACAATGTATTACAAAAGAACAATACTTACAACACTATTAATAACCAACTACTATAAAACTTCTGTAAAATTGAACAAAAAACACAATATGGTAGATTGCAAAGTGTATTTTTATTTGGATAATTCAGTTGTTGCTGAAGTGATAAAATAATCAAAGTAATATGACTGCAATGTATTTTTCATATTGCTCCAGTACTGGTGGTCATATTTGATTCTCTCAATGCTGAGTCCCCTGCTACTATATATAACAAAATCACACCATTTTGCTTGTGTTACTCCTAGTTGACTTTGTACCTGAGCATAGTAATTATTATCATGCTGAGTTGTGTCCCCTGCTACTATATATAACAAAATCACACCATTTTGCTTGTGTTACTCCCAGTTGACCTTGTACCTGAGCATAGTAATTATTATCACGCTGAGTTGTGGTTTTCCATCAATTTCATGTAAATAAAATCTGAACAGGCATCCTAAAGGACTTACCCTATATTTTGTCTCATGGCATTTTACTTCAACCAGAGCATAGGGTTCACTGCACACTGCATCAATAACTTTGCCATCTGGAGAAGCTCCAACAAAAGGTGCATTTCTACATACAACAAACCCTGACTTGAATAACACAACTGATTTTCCAATTGAATGCATATATTTCTGGTATTGTTGCAATGCTATAGTAATAGTAATAGTAATAGTAATAATTTATTTACCGTCGAAAGCGTAAGGAGTGGTCACCAATCTCCCGAGCTAATAGCTCATGTTAAAAACGCTCGACAAAACAGAACAACACTAATCTAACTATAATACAAGTATACTAGTAATAAAAATTTACCAATATACAATAATTTGAAATTACGAGCAGCTGCTACATAAACATGCTGCTTTAGATAAAACAATATTTTGTAGTTTCTTTTTAAAAATCGCTAAGGAATCAGTCTCTTTGATGTCAACTGGTAAATTGTTCCATAAGTGTGATACAATATAGCTAAATGAGTTATGAAGATACATAGTATTGTACGATGGTTGCCTAACTTTAAACTTACTATTTCGTAGGTTATAAGATGTTTCACGTAATGTGAAAAAGTCTGAAATATAAGTTGGTCCATTTAGCTTAAAACTTTTAAAGAATAGTGACAAGGATTGAACATATCGCCTGTGTTCCAGTGTTCGCATATTGATAAGATCAAGAGCTGTTTCGTAGTCAGTTGAACGGGGAATATTTAATAAAATTTTGATTGCGTAATGATTTACAGCTTCCAACTTTTTAGCTTGAGTTTTGCCAATGCCAACCAGTATTGGACTACAATACTCCAACTGGGGCAAAATGTAGGCTTTGTATAGACGAACTGCAATATCTGGCTGTATAAAGCGTCTAATTCTTCGTAGTGCTCCAATTTTAACATATGCTTTTTTTACCATTACACCAATATGTGACTTGAAATTAAGAGCAACATCAAGGTCCACTCCAAGTATTCTCAACGTATTACTTGTTTCAATTGGATCAGCTCCAACAATAAAGTTATAGTTAAATCCAGATTTACCAATTATCATTGCTTGTGTTTTTGCTGTATTAATTCCAAGAAAGTTTTCTTTAAACCACCCGCATAGCACATCTAAATCCTGGTTGATGTTATGTTCCAATATTATTGGATTTATATGCGATGAATAATCTGTCGTATCATCAGCATAAAGGCGTAATGATGTGTTGCTAATTACAAAATTAAGATCATTTATCATGTTAAAGAGGAGGGGTCCAATAAGACTGCCTTGGGGTACTCCACTGACAATGGGAAGCCAGTCCGAGTATAATCCGTTACACCGAACTCTCTGCTTTCGTTCTGATAAATACGATTTTATCAATTTCAAGGCAGAATCTTTCACACCATAGGCTTTCATCTTTGCAAGGAGCAGGGAATGACAAACTGAATCAAACGCTTTGGATAAATCGATCGCAATGATTCCCACTTCCTTTTTTTCGTCACGGGCATGGCGCCAATCATCAGTAATTTTTATTAACGCAGAGCAGCAAGAGTGATTTCTTAAAAATCCGGACATGTTCGTTGAAAACGTTGGTAAAAACGCCTCGTACATTTGATCAAACTTTATTTTTTCAAATAGTTTGGGTATAATTGATAAGATGTTTATAGACTGATAGTTATGCTTGTCAGAATCCTCTTTAGCTTTATATACTGGCGTAACATTTGCTAATTTCCAGTCTTTCGGCCATGTCGAGGATGAAATGCAGTACTAAAATAGATTTGTGATTACGAGACTTGCTATTTTGACTAACCGGGGGGTAATGCCATCAGGTCCACAACCTTTTTTTTATATCAATATTTTGTATGAAACTAGAAACATAGGCACTACTAACAGGATTAAATTGGAAATCCAAATTAAATTTCAGTTCCTTTATTGATGTTACACTGGGATGATTGACAAAGTCATCTTCACTCATTGATAACGTATCTTTATCGATGAGGGAAGTCGTGATCAAGTATGTGTTAAATACTGAGGTGGGATCTTCAATCAATTTTCCATTCTCAATTAAGGTAATGTTATCATTACTCGAACCTTTACTTTTGCTGTTTGGCAATAGAGGCTTAACTTTCTTCCAAAATTCACCTATATCATTCAATTTGTCCTTAGTAACACATAAGTGTTCGATAAACTTCTTTTCGGACTCACTGCAATTGTTTGGGCATTCAAAGTCAGCTGTATCAGTAATTGGGAAGCTGGGATATGAAGTTGTGTCAATTTTTTCCTCGTACATATTTTTCTTGAAACAGAATTTATGTCACAGAAAACTTGAAAATTGGACTCAGTAAAGGAAAGTTGATAGCTTCCATAAGACCCTCTAGGAATCTTACCAAACCGTGTTTATACATGTCCACTGCCTCGCTGCCTTCACCAGTATCATTCATAATTTGTGCTAAAGCCATTGAAGGGTTTAAGCGCTTAAGATCTTGTTTTAGATTCAATTCATCATTTTCCTGGGTCTTCAAGTTGTTCCGAGCTTCGTAGAGAATACACTGGACTCCTGATTATTTGCGTGAAGTTACAAGTCTAAAGGTATTCAAAGAACAGTCATGTTTTGGTTTCTTTACATTGACTTCCATAACTGGCTGTGGCTGTATGGAGTCTCCTCTGCCCTTTCTGTGGGTAACATGTCGTCGTCTCTGTCTAATTGGGAAACATCTTTACGATCATATAGGTTTAACTTGCATATTTTCATCATTAAAGCCAATACATGATTGCAGAAACAATCCTTCCCTTCGCATTTTTTACTTCTCCAGACACAAGATCCAAAGCAACTCTCAGGTTGTGCGGTGGATCATTCTTTTTGAAGCTGTGATAGCATAGACATTTAAAATAAAAGTGTTTCTCATCGCTGGTGGCCAACACTTCTTTCAGGTATTCATCATCTAGAAATGTTTTGGCCTTTCTCATACTCAAACAGTATGATTCTTGCTTTGTGGATCGAAGGACTTGCCAGATTTTGAGATGTGCAAGTTCATCTCTGCACGAAAAAATAAAGGCATACGAGACAGACTAGCCGACCAACCGTTTTTCGGGTGCTTTACTGGATTGATGAATGGATTCTCTAATGAATTGTCACTAGTCGGCTCGATTTCTTGAGTTCAAAGTGAAATAAAGACAAGAAAACAGCGTGAAAATCGTGGTATTGACAACGGTAGAATATTTTGTACAAGTTCTTGAAAAATATGGTTTACCTTTTTACGAATTGTGCCTTCGTTTTAAGACCTTTGCACGAATCCCCACGACATTTTAACCAAAAACGAAGCTCGTCCATCTTAATATCATGTTCAGTAAGTTCCACTGAGTTTGACGAGTTGGGAAGCCATATTTTTTAAACAAATATGAATGATCTCGAAGCTCTGGCTGTGCCTTGGCTGACTAGCCTCGTTTTCGTGCAACTCACCACAGGCCCCCAAAGTTGTCAGCCATTTTTCGAATCGGCATATGAACCTGCCAATTACCACATAGATTATATTGCTTTTGATGTTGTATTTAGTTGGCTAGTCTGACTATATCATGAGAAATTACATTTTTCTGCAAAAACTATGTAATGCAGAGCAGAGTTTCATTTTAATTCATTGCATAGCACAAGTGGTTGTCTTGTTTATTTACCTTAGTGGAGAAATCGTGTTTGCAATAAATCCAGAAAACCTAATTTGCATAAAATCTGCTGCTTATCACAAACACAATTTCTCTAGATATAGAAACGCTACAAGTGTGAAACCTTCCAATAATCAAGATCACCAGGTCACCTATACTATCAAGTTTTGTGATTGGTTGATTAAACCAATAAAACAATAGAATCAACCACAAAGAAACCAATATCCTAACCTAACCACTTTTGTTCCATATAGCCAATTGCAAAACCTGTTCATTTTAGGTACGTATTTACTGAGATCACCACTATAGCTATGCAATGAACTCAGATCTACATTACAAACTTTTCATGGGGAAAAATTAATATCGAGCCACCTTAACAGTGTCAGGTGTGTGCACTATATAGTTGTCTTATAAATATCCAGTTTCAGGACTGTTTCAACTGGTATGATGGGAATGTGGGTAGTGGTATATATGTATACTAGAAATAGGTTCCAGATTTACGATTTGAATTTATTAACTTCGCCAAATACAAAATACATACATAATAAAGAAAATACAATACAAAGTGACAAACGTTGGCAGGGACACCGCAACAGCAATTGCCAATTACTGCGGGCCCGACACACCTAGAACTAAATATTAAAATTGAAAAATATGGACTAAGGAGTTCGAATTAGTAACAGCAAGTTAATGATCTTGACACGTTACGAGCAACATTAGACATGTTACGAGCAACATTACACGAAGGACCGATTGTTTTCCATGAGCGAGGGTCTTCAGGGTCATAATTAGATACAAGTGCATTATTGTATTATCTAATCAAAATCGATTTAAAAAAAAACAAGTTTGCAAGAAAATGAGAACTGAAGATCATTGACCAGGGCATTCCAGATTCGAGTCGTTCTATTAAAAAAGGATCTTTGAAACGTTACAGTTTTACATTTTCGCGTCAGAAACTGAATAACGTTAGGGTTATTGTTTCTAGTTGCCCTCGTTGACCGGATAGTTGGGAGTACATCAAAATTAACATTTATTATGCCCGTAATGGCTTTAACTCTTTCCTGTCCGGCTGAAAAACATCCTCTTTGTCCTATCGATATCTCTGGAAATATCCATAACTGTTGTGAAACCTATACATTTTCTGAAAGCTCGATAAACGGGCTTTTACTTGTGCTTTCGAATTTCCCGAACAAGACACATTATGTTAATATAAATTAGCATTAATTATCATAAATCAGGTTGAAAAAAGCCATCTTGGGCGCCCGTGTAGCATCGTGAAAATTCAAAACGCCACCAATTGCAGAGTTGTTTATGAAATCAAATCAAACTTGGCGTGTGAGTGGATCTCATGTGCCTGGCGCTTGTCGAATTTCAATTTTTAATCTTGCATTACCGTGTGCCGTGTTTTTCCATTGACGACTTCGGGGTAGGAAAGAGTTAAGCAAGAACCATATATTCATGCCAATAGGTTATAGGGAGGAGATTCAGTTTAATCAATCTAGCTTTATACGATTTCTGGCAGCGAAAAGGTAGATTCAGTATATATTTTGTAGATCGTCGCTGGACTCTTTCAACTTTCGGATCAGTTCCTTTGATTGAGGCGCCCACACTTGTGATGCATAGCCAAGATGAGATCTGACTAACACATGATGAATCTTGTGTTACGTCGCATGTATCCCAGCATCCTGTTTGATTTCTAGCTTTGCTCTGAGACCTGTTTCACCCATGACAAGTTATTTGAGATGAAGACCCCAAGGTCTTTTTCTACAGTGGTAATGTCAAGGGGAGTTCCCTGCATATGATAGTCAGCAACAACTAGCTTAGATTTTCGCGTGATCCGCTGCGCCTTGCATTTAGCCTTATTAAAGATCGAGGCGAGGTTATGCAGGTCTTCCTGCAGCAATTGTGCATCTCTTGGCAACTTTATGGTTTTGTAAATCTTTATATCATCCACAAAGGCGGCTACTTCACTTGAATGCACAGCATCGGGAAGAGAGTTGACGTACAATAGGAACAGCACAGGTCCTAAAATTGAACCTTGTGGCACACCTGATGTAACTGGCAGTGCTTGAGATGTTGCGCCAAGAGCTGTTACTTTCTGTAGGCGGTTGCATAGGTATGACTCAAACCAATCCAACAGCCTCCCACCAAACCCATAAAAACGCAGTCGTCTAAGCAGTTTAGGATGACCTCACTTTCTCGAAAGCTTTGACATGTCGAGATAAGACTGTATCGACCTGGCCTCCACAATCAAGCTGCTCGCCAATATAGTCAACGACTTCGATTAACTGCGTCACACACGAACGGCCTACGATAAAACCATGTTGGCATCCGGAAATTATACTAAAAACGTGATCCTTAATCGAATTAAAAATAGATACCACCTCCAACATTTATATTACAGAATTATTTAGTTACCATACAAGGTATATGTGCAGTGGGGAAGGGGAGTGCATGATTTTCAGGCATATTTTCCATTGATATCCTTTCCAAATGCACTGAAGTGTTGTATGACCAGTGTTGAACCATGGCCAAACTTATATATAGTTATTAGAAGTTAAGATTCAATGAAGTTAAGTGCTATTGTTTCTGGTCTATACTTTATCAACAGAAATATCAGTATCACAGTAATATCAAGTGTCTAGTGCACCTTTCAAGGCAATATAATGTATCTTGACAAATCAACACTGAATATGTCTAAGAGAAGGCGATGGTTCAGTTGAAACCGCCTTGCCTCATAAATCTATCATAATTACTGCATTCTGATCGATCAAGAAGGGTGCGATTATTTCAAAATTTAGATGTTTATGTTGAAATCAATGAAATATCTTTGCATGGGAGGTAAAAACGTCTTAGTAAGGAAGGATATCAACCACTACATTTATCAATGGGGAATATTAACCCAAGATGCTACCAATTTTAGTTCCCAAGAGGCTTTCCCAGTGTTGATTTGGTACACCAAATACCAAAAAGCATGTTGTGACCCAGTCCTTTCCCAGTAAACTGTATTATTTGGTTCTTATAATTTATATTAGTTAAGGAAATCATTACTGTAGTACAGTAGTCAAGAAAAACCTACCTGTGCCTTTGGAATTTTGTACTATGCAATGCATTTCATCAATATATCTGAGTGGTTCACATGACTGTGTCATACATTTAATGCTTGGGCAGCAATACCTTTACACCAAATGGAATGATTACCTTCATGAAAAAAGGAATATGCCAAACATTGCTCCAGGACATCAATTTTCGGTTGAGCGCTGTTCTAGTAACACGGAGGTTGCGTTCGATTCCCACAAATGGATGAGCAATCTTTCACTCGCAAGAACACAACAACACACAACACTTCCAATGACTTTAGAACTCTTAATGTCATCGATCACAGGTGTCAAGGTGGACTGGCTGCAAAGACCAGGTATAAACGTATCCTTTACAGCAGCATGCCAATCAGACTGAGCTGCTTGGGCAGATTTAGTCTTTCATAAACCATTCTTCCCACATATGACAGCTAAATGGCAGAATATATACCTCGATTCCCTTGATGTTATCCAGTCAATGTGACTGATGACCAACAAGATTTCATGCTCATCCTCGATCATCGCTCGGGTTATAGCAACACCCCTTGGAAGCGACAACCTCGGGAATTCGAAAATGGTTTTGTTACAACAAAAACCAAGCAATACTTAAAGAATTAGTACGGTTTCGGCTGTAAACACTACACGATACGATACGATTTATTATTTTAAAAAAAAAAAAATTAGAAGAAACTGGCGACTAACGAACTGAATATTAAACAAATAATCTGTGAAACATACTACCGATTTTATAACAGTAAAAACCTACAGAAAATATTTATAAATTGAAGGAAATTCAACAGTTAAACACATGAAACATTGCCACTTAAATATTGCTAAACACATTCTACGCTTATAGAATTCATCTTTTAAAACAACGAACTGTCGTTTACTCGGTGTGGATATTAAATGGAATGAAATTCTGGGCCCCTATGGATGAGATTTACCGAGGGGTGTGAGCACCGTAAATAATTTCCGAAGGGTGGGCTTTTTTTGAGCACCGGAAATTTCGAAGGGCTATTCAGTTTCAAGACTTAAAAATTTATGTGCAAAAAACCTCAAATATTTCTGAAGTGTGGGTAACTTCAAAAAATAAATATTATCTCCCCTCCCCTTGGCAGGTACCATTATAGAAACCGTTTGTTTATTGTAACTTGGTGATCAGTGGTTAACATGTTAAAAGCATAACTTAGTTGCAGTGATCGATAGAGTTTTATTATAAATGTAAAAAATTATAAACGTTAAAATTATAAATGATTCTTTCTATTTTTGACTGCTGAGCAGCTTACTTCAACAAGACCAGGATAGATTACAGAGCCTCCAGAACAAATCTGCTCGTATAATATCACGTTGCGTGCGTTCCGTTGACGCAATGGAGGGTTTGCACTGGCCAGTTATAGCCCTTAGATGCTCATACCATAAAGTTAAATTGGTCTTCCTATGTCTCCAATCGTTGGTCCCTGGTTATTTTCTCTCATATTTTAGTAGATTTTCCAGTATACATAGATATAGCAACAGGCTGTCTTCCTATGGTTAAACGGAAATTTGGGAAAAAACTCTTATCTTTAGCGGCACTAATTTGTATAATAATTTGCCATCTAATTTAGTAGAGACTAATAATCTGCACGTTTTTACCTGCCTAGCTAAATTACACTTTTTTACATGTAAATAATTTTATGTATATTTGTCTTTGTATATGTTTTACCTTTGTAATTTGTTTAGTTTACACATTTTGTACTTATTTAAAGTATTTATGCAGGGCCCCTCTGGATACCAGCCAATGAGCTGAATGGGCTACCCTGCTAAAATAAAGTTTTACATTACATTAAATGTCTAAAACTAGTCAGTTTATGTATTTACAAGGTTAATATATAAATGCTAGTTGCAATGATCTACATTAAGAGGTAGAAGAATGACTAGTTGATTGATATATTAATATTTGTTTATATTTATATTTTAATATTTACCCCATTGTAAAAATTTTGCAACAAGTACATGGAGTAAAGAAAAGAGATAGATTACAATATATTTTTCGTGTATAAAGTATTCAATCATGAGGTGTGAAGACACTTAAATTGAAAAGAACCGAAAATGTGATCAATTAAATTTATGTTGACAAATTTATGTCGCAACACAAGAACTACATAAGTCGTAAATTCAGATTATGGCAAAGTTTTTGTTACGGTATAGATTCAGTGAGCTTCATATATATCTGGAGAGAAGTTAGGGTAATCCAAAGATCTCTCAAGATATACATGTAGCTAACTGGGTAGATTACGCTAATTTCTCGCATTGAGTATGACGTATTGCGCGAGGTGGACTTTAGTAATATTGTAAATGATTTTGCTAAGAAAAAGTCACTGAAAGTACCTGGCTTGTTGTAATTTGTAAATCTAATAACTATGAATTTTTAACTACTGTACCTTACACACTTTCTATTGAATTTGAAATATTCTGAGTCTGAGAAAAAGTATGTCAAAACTTTATTTGTTGTTAATTTGTAGTAAACTATAGTAAAATGTAAAATAAACGTCAATACAGCAATGATGGCTGTTTTGCATAATATTATATATTGATAAATTTACTGTATGAATAAATTTCTCTAAGGAGGGCCCCCACATTCCTAAATCTGGCCCTGTTTCGGGGGCGATAATATGTTCCTAAGACGAAACTTTTGACTTCGGAAGTGTAATCTCCATCCACATACTTTCGTCTTTCCTATGTTCCTTCGTCGTCTTGATATAATAGCGTCTTAACTATGTTCCTTCGCAGGTTTTGCAAAAATATGACCCAACGTCAAGAAAGGTTTTTGAGCAACTTTAACGTTGAACTACCTAAGATTCTTTTAATTGGTTCCGTAATCCCTTGGATATACAGAACTGCAAAACCCATCACCGAACATTCATTCTCACAGTTAATAGATAACATCATCATAGCTTCTAGAAGGTATGAATAGAGACCCTAACTTTACAACGATCACCCCTGATGAAGACACTAGACTGGAGTGTCGAACCGTTGGGTCATGGACAGTAACTTTTAAGTTATGTTCAAAAAACTTTTTAAAGCCAGAGTAGCATCAAACTATGTCTGATTTATCACCTGGTTACGTTGGGAAATATTTGTTAATATAAATTTTTTTATAAATCTCATAACATTTGAAGTCCGTATCAGTGTGAAGTCCGTATCAGTGTGAAGTCCGTACCATTTCATGTAAAAAATCCTATTCAATTTGAGTATAAGATGGTCAAACTTCACTGGTTCATGCTGCAACCCAAAAAGACCTGGGAGTTACAGTTTCAAAGAACTTTAAATGGCATGTGCATATTGGCAGTGTTCTAGCCAAAGGCTACAAAATGTTGGGTTTTATGTGGAGAACGCATGCAAAGGCTTTAATTGCTACACAAATAAACTACTCTATCTTGTGCTAGTGCATCCTTACCTTGATTATGCAAGTGAGGTCTGGGCACCCCAGACAATAGGAAAAATTAAGGTAGAAAGACTACAACGGGGGCCACCAAACATGTTTTAAGTTAAACTGGCAGAACAATATATCATGAGCATCTCAAAAAACTATAGTTATTGCCCGTATCATACTGGCTTAAACTAAATGATCTTGTTTTTTATTTTAATTGTCGTACTGGTCACTACAATATTTCTATTAACAAATTTGTAGAACCTAAAATTCTAGTAAGAATCACCAGAAATAGTTCTGAATTAGATGTGTTAGTTCCCAAGTGTCGTACTAAACTCTTTCAAACTAGTCACTTTAACCGTTTACCTAAACTATCGAACAATCTACCAAGCTTAATACGAAATTCTAATTCAGTTAAACATTTTAAAAGTCAACTTTATAATCACTATACTAATGCTCTAAATAATAATTATGACGTAGATAACTATTACACTTGGAAGTCTACTTGCTTAAAATGTCACGCAACATGCTATCTTCTAACCCTTGCTGTTACTAATACTATTGTATCTTACTATATTGCTTTTATATCATTTTATATAATGTACATATTTAAACTTCCTTCTATACCTAATATATATTTATGTATGTATACACTCTGTGCTGCAGTTATTGTATCTATTGTAATTTATATTATTATTATTTTAATTTATTATTCAAAGGGCGTACTTAATTTGGAGCCTAGCTCTGTTGTACTGTCCCACACCTTCTTGTATTAATTAGGTGAAAGTGTAATAAATAAAACATTGATATGTCAACAATCTCATGACGTTAATAAGTTATCGACCTGATGAATATTAAACTTTACCAATGATGATTAAAATGTATGAAGGGGGCAGTGACATATTTTCCATAGCCTCACCAGTGAAGATATCGACCACGCAATTAAACGTTAATAATACGTCTTCAAGTCAATATTTAAGAATTTGAAAAATTACACAATGCTGCACAAAGGAATATGGTTGTGGAATTTTTATTTTTTCGTTAAACCATGGATAGTAGAAAGACTCAAGATATTAGGAAACTAGCTGATGCCAAACAAGTAGGAATATGTAGATAGCCTGCAAAGCCTGCAGTTTTAACAGGTTGGAGTTGGGGAATTAGATTGGCAATGAGGCAAGGTAGCAGCGGTCCTCATGCCATCACTTAAAACAAAAAATGTTCTCCTGCTTCTTTAAGTATTCTTGTTTTATATTAAATACAAAGTTTGCTATTTATTTTTCTTGCATAAATTTATATGAACCTCTCCCATTTTGCACCAGCTAGCCCTCTCCCTCTAATTAATAACCAGTTCCTAATTATTACAATCAAGTAGGCTCTTACCTCTACTTTCAAATAGATAGTCCAGGTAGTATCTCCCTATGATCTTAAGATCATTGCTGTTAGTCCAAATTGTGGTATCCTGTCCACCATAAATACAGAGAAACATTGATTTCTGGTACCCACACATTTTATCGTGGCCATCGAGAGACATTGTATGGTCGGAACCATAACAGTAACCAGTACGGCAGTAGAAATAATGACGAAAATTAACTGAAAGATGTCATGCTACAAATACGGCCAGTTATTAACATTAAATGGGTGACGTCATGCAAAACGGAATGAGACAACATCGACTTACATTAGATTCTTTGGGGCCTCTTTGACCTTCCTACACCCCCTCTGTTATCCAGACCTTGTGGATCAACAAATTTGTGTAGTGCCCGGTAGCCAAGCAGCTGTCCAGGGCCTTCTAATTCTTTCCTCACAACATCTTCAATGTCTATTTCATTGGGAGAGCTGTATTTGAATCTGGGACTCAGAATAATTTTTCTGAGGATACGATCGTCTGTCTATTTCATAGTTGATGAAATGAATACCGAAGTGGTTCAAGTGTCGCGAAAGAGTTCGCTTGCTCCACGCATACGATGGATAGTTTAATTTGACCATATCTAAAATCTCCGAATAACGGAGGTTTTGCCTCACAAATTTTTCTAAATCTTCCTTTAATGCTAAATCTTGCTCCCAATCTGTATAGTGGTTAGTTTCCCTGGTTGCAATGGTGGAACTGGTGGGCTCGAATCCCACAACGGACAACTTATTGTATGATTACTGACTGTCAGTCATAGTTCTTTCAAAACTATGACCGGCTGGCTGCTGCCAATTATTTACAGCTGCCAATTATTTACAGTCGCCAAGGACTACATGTACCTTAGCTTCGATTTAGCTACTTTTCATCAACGCTATATTTATTTGGGTACTGTATGCCTAGGAAACGAGAATGATCTATTCCGTATTCAGCTGAGGAAAATAATCAGTTTATTTATTTATTTTTTTTTGTTTTTAATAACTTTATTTTTGGCATCAAATTAACTAATAATTACATACACTATTAATACAAACATGTATGTATGTACAGAGGATATATAAATCTAAGGTAATAACAGGGGCGTAGGAAGCTTTGTAAAGTTGGGGGGGCCGGCCAAAGCAAAATTTTCGTTGTACCTATCAGTGGCGAAGCTAGTCTCAAATGGGTGGTCATAACTAATAATCCGAGCGCCGTAGGCACGAGGCTGTCTAGGAGGGTCCAGGGTATGCCCCCCGAAAAATTTTGAAATCTAGATTCCCGCAACTTGCATTTCCTGCATTCTGAGCAGTGATTTTTCAGTTCAGAAGTTTATAAAATTTCATATTTTGAACTGTTTCACTCTACTGTATATCAGAGCTCATCAGCATGGGAACCACTGACAACATTAATGCAATAGTCAGTGAGTCCGATATGGACGTTTTTTTCAACTGGAGCTACCTTTTATACCATCATTCCGCGATTTCCGCCCTTCTGCTTAGTTAAAAAAGAACGCCTACTAGAGTAGAGCCATGTAAACTAGAGAAATATTAGTACTTTAGTTTAGCAAAATACTTGGGTTAACATGCAAATATATTGTAATTACTTCTATGACAGTTTAACAGAACATTTATAGGAAGATGTTGTTTTCCAACTTGTCAGTAATATCATATATTCATACTATTCGATTAATATACGATTTAAAATACTTGGCTTTCGAATTCAATTTTTTGCTGCAATTTTTCTTTCAAATTCAATTATTTTTGGGGGGGCCGAAAGCTATTCCGGCCCCCCTTTATATAATATTGGGGGGGCCGCGGCCCCCCCCCGGCCCCCCTGCTTCCTACGCCCCTGGGTAATAATAAAGGGTAAATCTGATGTAATATGCCAAAAATTGGCAAAGCACATACGGGACTAAGTCCCATGCAAGGTGCTCACCAGTAAGATGTAAGTAATGATTTACAATGGAGGGAAAGAAAGGGAGAAAAAGAAAGGGAGAAAAAGAAGGGGGAAAAACTTACACAAAATACTCAAAATGTAGTTATTGAGTGTGAACTGAGCATGTCAGGATTAAAGTTACTAACAGTTAAGTTAAAATAAGTTTTTCGTAGGTACGATTTAAACATGGAGTTAGGAGGAGCAGACTTAAGTACGTAATTCCACAGTTTTACTATTCTGATGAAATACGACCCTTGGAATGTGCTAGCTTTACAGTATGGTGTTTTTAGAAGAGATGCGGAGCCTGCACGAGTCCTACTTACAGTGATAGGGACATACTGTGAAATGTTTAGATCTGTGATATTATGCGTGCATTTATAATAAAAGACTAAGTCTTTCATTTCTCTATCATACATTAGTGGGATTATATTTAGTGAAGTTAAACGTTCCGCATAAGTCAATTCCCCGCGATTTTTACTCAAAATCCATAACGACGCTCTCCTCTGGACACCTTCAACCTTCTTTGAAAGTCTTCCGCCACTAGGACACCAGATCTCTGTTGCATAAGAGAGCTGTGATTTCACCAGACTCAGGTATAAAGCTCTCCTGACTTGGGTGTTCGTGATTTTGAAACATGTCCTTTTAAGGAGACCGAGCATTTTGTTTGCCTTTGATACCATCTTCAATATATGGGGACCCCATTTCAAGTTACTTGATACTAGAATTCATTGCCATAGATGTGGTATGGATATTTAACCGGCTTCTGTTTCCTTGTTATCGATAGCACCTTACATTTTGAAGAATTGAATTTCATCTTGGATTCAGTACTCCACTTTTCAAGATTGTCCAGGTCCTTTTGTAAGGACAGACAGTCATCGGTTGATCTTATAACTCTAAACAGTTTTTCGTCTGCATACAGTGCTGAATTTTGTGACATATGCGTTTTTCAGTGCTACTGTACGCCCACAGAAACAGTCTGTACTGTAGTGATTACTTCTCCTGATTTTGTTGTCGGTAGGAGCGTAGACAAGGTTTATCTTTCTGAAAAGTAGTTGAGAACACTGCACCTTCTCAGTAAATTATTTATTTCGCGATGAAAATTTGAAACCACCTGCCATTACTTCGCTTTTTCCGCAAAACATGCATCAAGCTATCTTAAAGTGCATATACGAGAATTTTCAATTTTTTTCTAAAAATCTGCCGTGTCGAGACGATTCTAACGATATATAACATATCTTAAACGGATAAAAACTTCTCGAGATATCTTGTTCCAAACACGAGTTTTTCAAAACATGGCCGGGAGAAAAGAGTCTGAGTCCGAATAACGCTGGTGACGTCAAATCGGGAACGAGCTGTAAGACGACTACAGTTGTTTACTTGGTTTTACCGATCCAACTGCAGACAAAATCCCTTGGCGATGCGTTGTATACAGGTCTTCCAACAAGCCAGACCTTGAGAATTGTATAATACAGCATAAGATAGCTTATGCTGGTAATTTGAGACCGGAGGCAATAGAAATACGGCAACGTTGGATAGATTTTGTTAAGCGCAAGCGCGCAAAAATGGAAGCCTTCCTTCCAGGTCAAACTGCATATGCTCAGTAAACACTTCAATCCACACGATTATGTGAGAAAACTTGGTTTGCCAGGACCAACGAAGGCCTACATTCCGTGGCTAAAGAGAGATGAAATTGGAATAACAAAGATGATCGCGAAGAACTTTCATGGCGAGCGGCAAGAGCGATACGACGCAAGGTGAGAACATATTTCAAATAATTTTTATCACAAACAATAAGCCACTATAAATAACTATTTACTATAACTATAAATAACAGACCAAGGAAATAAGTCATTGAACATCTTGTCAGCTGCAAGTCTTCTCCAGTTACAGGCACTGACTTGGTAATTAAATACATCTGTTAAAATACACGAATACCCTGTATGTTGAAACTGATGATAACTCATGTGCTTACTATATTTATCTATTTTTTTGTAATTTCCAAATTATGTTTGTTTGAAGGATGATGAGCCAATGCAATTGGAAACCGAATTAATTACATAATAACATGAACAAATTGTCTTTATGGCACAATGATTTTGATGATTACTAAAGTTTTTTTTATTTTGTGTTATTTTGTAGTATCTCAAGTTGAGGAAACAACACAAAGCCAAAGAGCCAAGCTGCCAAACCACACTACCATTATAACCATCATCTGTGTATCAGTCAATTTGAACAAAATTTAAAACAAGTGGGGATGAATTTACAGGCTTTGAGGAAGATGACTCAGACTGGTATAACACAATTTATAACAACTTTATATTGATTGCCTTGTGCAATCTAAAACATTCTTATGACCCTTCATGCTATGGGGTGGTGAGATCAGCCTTCCCAATGAAGGGTCAGCATCAAGGGTCATAAGAATGTTTTAGATTGCCCAAGGCAATCAATATAAAGTTGTTATAAATTGTGTTATACCAGTCAGAACATCTTCCTCAAAGCCTGTATCCCTACTTGTTTTAAATTTTGTTCAAATTGACTGATACACAGATGATGGACCATCGACAAGCTGAGAGAATAAATTCTCTATATGATATTGATTGTACAAACCCCAAAAAGTTTAAATGTTGTGTCACTAGATTGAAATAAATAAATAAAAAGCTAAGCGCCTATGCAATTATGAAAAGTTGGTGGAGAAATTATTGACTACTGAGGAGGGACAATATATTATATTATTTTAGTTTAGGAGGAATTAGCCCAAATAAGATAAATGACCCTGCAAGTGATATTATTGTACTAATAGTTGATGTGTACCATCATGTGTTACACATCATTCTGGATTTCGCGTGAATAAATAGGCTTTAAGATTATCAGCTTCGAAGTATATAACTAAAGTCGTATAAATATTGTCGAAGGTATCGCTAAAGGTTTGGAAGATGCGTACACTGTATATTAAAGTAGAATTTTGCTGTTATGATGGTGGCGTTTCGACATCTTGTAGGACGTCGTCAGAACTCAATGCTTTCACGCACCTCTCAATCTCTAGACAGCACTGAGTTCCGTACTCGTTATGGAGTTTCATTTGCACCGAGACAATATTCAACCGATAATAGTAATGTCAGTTGCTCGGTCAGTCGTCATTTTGGTGTTGACGCAATGAGATAAAAAGTAATTAGGAACTCCACCGTCTAATCGTTCTTGAACAGCCTCAACGCGAATCTTCTCTCTCTCTTTATCTTCTTCATATGTCCGAACCCATTCTTCATCAGCAATTGGTTCATCGTCATATGGTAGGACAACCGCTCTCTCCTCCGCAGAGGCTTATTTTTATACAATTCCTCCAACTCAAGTTCATAGTTGTCAGATAAGTCCAAATGCGTGTCCACTGTTGAACTTTCGTCTGAGTAAGATCCAGATGTAGACATTGTCACAAAATACAGAGTAATGGATAAATCGCTGCAGCCTGTCTCTCCAAACTATAGTAAACAACTGTAGTCGTCTTGCAGCTTGTTCCCGATTTGACATCATCAGCGTTATTCGGACTCAGACTCTTTTCTCCCGGCCATGTTTTGGAAAAACAATTTTTTTGCTATGTTTGATGCAAGATATCTCGAAGTTTTTATCCGTTTAGAGGTATATTATATATCGTTAGAATCGTCTCGATACGACCGATTTTTAGAAAAAAATTAAATTCTCGTATATGCACTTTAAGTAATGTTAAGTAGAAAAACCGCTATCATTATACTAAGATTACGGGCTCAAGGTGATTCACGTATGGCCCAGGGGGGCATGAAACGGGCATGTGCATTTACATGATTGTATTCTTTATTTCTGAGGGGAGCTCTATGAACAAAGTAAGTATAAGCAGTTTTAATGGTGGTGCGTCGTTCTGAAATTCGTCTTTCAAATAATCTCGTTCATGCGTTCACATATAAACGTTTAATATACGAACAATAAATCGAATCCTGTGTCTAGAACTAGTAAGTTGTTCTACTTGGCGATTAATATGTAATTCAGTAGTTGAATTACATTTGTACGATTCGTGACTCGTTTTAAAGAAATAAATTTGTTCTTTACCTGTGGCAGTTTGTTAGTTTTTATACAATTTTATGCTGTGATATGGGAATAAAAGACCTGCTGCCATTTATCAGTGAATACACCCATAAAATAACCCTCAGAGATTTAACAGGCAAAGTTTGTGGAATTCATGTATTTGGATGGCTGTATAAAGGAGCTTATTCATGTACATACGAATTAGCGACTAATACGTGGAACAACGCTTAGAGCAACTGACAACGCTTCACATCAAGCCCGTATTGGTATTCGATGGAATAACCCCAGATCTAAGGTTGCCAGTGGTGAGCCAGAGGAGGCAGAGAAGAGAAAGTAAAGCAGAACACCGCGGCAATGCTTTAAAAATGGCAGAGGCGGGTAATATTCGACACGGCACTGAGCTTATGAAAAGAGCTATATCCATGGACCACAAGTCCGTTATTTCGCTGATCAAGGTGTGCATCAAGAAAGGATATGATTATGTTTCTCCATATGAGAGTGACGCTCAGCTGACTTACCTACAAAAGGTTGGTCTCATTGATTATATTTTGTCAGAGGACTCAGACTTCTTGTATTTGCGTGCCCAAAGT
Organism: Chrysogorgia sp. JL179-B06; assembly: GCA_035772405.1. Classification (NCBI taxonomy): domain Eukaryota; kingdom Metazoa; phylum Cnidaria; class Anthozoa; order Scleralcyonacea; family Chrysogorgiidae; genus Chrysogorgia; species Chrysogorgia sp. JL179-B06. Next base: position 4,029,098 of record JAYKKM010000263.1, read on the forward strand.
TTACAAAAATGATCTTTAAAGTGAATTGGGACTGTCTGGAGAGAGAGTTGATTGTTCTGAACGATATATTTGGTTCAAATGCTTCAGATAAATTGTATTCGTTCACTCAAGATATGTTTCGATGTATGTGTGTATTGTCCGGTTGTGATTATTTACCTTCTATAAAGGGTGTTGGAATAAAGCAAGTATATGCTGCAGTCAAACGAAATCGCGATCCTAATGAAGCAATCATTTTTTTAAAAGAGAAGCATCACCTAACTGTTCCAGTTGATTATGAACAGAATTTTCACCCTTCCAAGCTGACCCAAGTCCTTTACAAATTGGAATATTATCAAGTTGATTCTCCCACACTCGTTCACAAGGTCTTACCTTGCTTAATTTTACCAGAAGTAATGTTGATCCAACTGATTTGGATCAGGTACAATTGTTATTTTCTTTAGAAAAACCAACCATTGACACTTATGCCATCAGGTTTTTCAAACTGCAATGGTTAGCTGGTAATCAACAACATGATGTGAAAAACCCAATTCATGTGATGGTGAGCAAGAACCCACATAGTATTGTTTACCATTTAAAGTTCTGGGAAGTGCACGTCACAAATAAATGCAAGATTCATTGGAGCTAGGTTTCTTGGCAATAAATGAACAAAATAAAGATGTCATTCATGTTCGCATTGTCCCTTCACTTTGTCAAGCTGGTGTTGCCACTATATGCCCTCCCACATGCCCCCCCACATGCCCCCCCACATGCCCCCCATGGTAAGAATCCTGGGTATGCCACTGGATATACAATGATATGTATGGTATTTTATTGTAAGAAATATAATTCAAATAATTATCTACTGTGATAACAAAAAAACAACTGACTAATATCAAGTTAAATCTTACATGTGACTATCTTAGGTGTATATTATGAACAACTTAACATTAACACTTTCAAACCTTTAATTTGTCTAGTAACGTAGCAGCAATGTCATGAGTTAGCTTTGTCAACATACATTACCTAATTTTTCATGAACATTTTTAATTAAACACAAATATAATATATAATTTTCAAAAAACAACAATTATTGCAGTTTATGGCAAATTTTATAACTAAAATAGACCCTTGGTTTACAGATGGGTACAGTCTATCCCACTGATAGTATCGTCACTATTGACGTTGTTGGTCTGTATTCTCATATCCCTCATTCTGAGGGTTTATTAGCCCTTTCTAAAGCTTTAGATTTACGTAATACCATTGTTATTTCTTCGTTTCAACTAGTGGAATTAGCCACAATTGTATTACAAAATAATTATTTTTGTTTTGATGACAAGATTTTCCATCAGAAACTTGGCACTGCCATCCACGGGCACAAAATTTGCACCGGCATTCGCTAATATTTTTATGGGTGATTTGGAGAATAAATTGCTCGATTCTATTAGTTTAAAACCTTGGCTTTGGCGGCCCAAACACAAAATATATCATCGACATAACGCCCATGGCTGTGAATTACTTGCCGAATTTCTTGAATGTCTTAATAATTTCCAGCCGACCATTAAATTTACCTCTAGTGTTTCCGATACTCAACTCCCTTTTCTTGATGTCTTGTTGAGTATCAATAATGGTAGTTTTTCCACAGACTTATATTGTAAGTCTAATGATACTCACCAATACTTAGACAGTAAATCTTGTTATCCTTATCATATTAAAAAGCTATACGATTAAAACGTATTTGTAGTGATCAGGACAATATTGGTTTCGTAAGACGGGGAGTAGTGATACCCCATCGGGAGTTCAAAGGGATGCTGCCGCATTTAATATTCATGACGTCATTTCGAATTTTAGGATCGTCATGACTTCTCGTGAACCTACATGACCCTTTAACCCTAATTATTTATTCAGATTACGTCATTAAACCTTCAGGATCCCTAACCCTAGCTCGTGTACCAGTAGAACCTGTCATTATCCTTTTAAATCCCCAACCGAGAACTTTCCGATTCATTACGTCATTTTGGTATGATGTTATTCCCGATTAGCCGCCGACTCCTTCCGATGATGGCATTACGTCATTATCAAAAGGTCGCTCTTTAGATCTCTTAATAATATAAGAAACGCATTTGTATTTATACACTTGATGTACATGTGGTCAAACTCATTGTGGAACAGTAGGCAACCCAAAAGCAACGCATGCGCCATGGATATGATTTGGGACGAGTTGAGGAGAAATAACGTATACATCGATAAAGATACACTATCGTTCTACATCAATAAATGTCTTGATGAACATAGAGACTTGTACGACTGTCTTAACGTTCAACTTAATCCAGAATCTTTTCGTATTGTTTACGAAGAAATTAATGTGAATAATTTTGGTCGAGTTATGGCCCTTACGTTCGTATACCGGTTAAACGATTCCTGCGATGAAGAAATAGTCAGAGAAGCCGTAAGAAGAACGATCGAAGATTTCAAACGGATAGACATCAAGGAATATGAACGTAAACCGGCTGGAAATTGTGGCATGAAAATAATGCTAGGAAAACTGTTCCTAAAGGCAATATTTTCATATTATCGTGTGCAACAAATAATAATAATAATATAAAAGCTTATATAGTGCAAATTCATTGCTGTTCTATGCGCTTTACAGTTTTAAGAATGAATAATATAGGTAAAATAAAACTAAGTAAGCTAATTAGAATAGAATACGTAAGATATAGTAACTAACTTATAAATAAGTGATGCTTTAGTTTAGCTTTAAATTGATTGAGAGAAGTACTGGATCTAACGTATATTGGCAAGAAGTTTATCAGATGATGATCGTAGTATTCGCTTAGGTGCATATAACTTAATTAAATTATGTAGGTAGGATGGAACTAAGTTATTTAAACATTTATAAGTCAACGGTAAAAGTTTAAATATTATGCGTTTTTCCACAGGAAGCCAGGAGGTCTTGTAAAATAGGGGAAATGTGGTCAAATTTTCTCTTATATGTCAGGATTCTTGCTGCTGAATTCTGTACATATTGCAGTTTCTTGGTTAATTGTTTTGGAATACCACACAGTAACGAGTTGCAGTTGTCAAATTTAGACGTAATAAAGCTATGAATTAGTATTTCTGCTATATCAAAAGGTAGATATTTTATAATATTTATTAGCTGATGGAAGGCTGATTTACAGATGGCATTAACTTGTCTATCCATAGATAGTGTTTCATCAAAGATGACTCTGATATTTCTTGCATGTTTTGATGGTTGTATAATTTGATGGTTGTATAATTTCGTCACTGATCTGTGGAGACATCAGATCAATCTTTAGTTCAGTGGAAAATTTTAGCCATTTGCCAAGTTAAATGTTACTGTTGTTGTGTTGAGCTTCTCCTGGATGACATGAAGATTTCAATATCATCCTGCGAAATCCTAGCCTCCTTCACAGACGTTCTAATGGCTCGCTTAATACCTCGCCATGTACTAACGTCTGCTCAGCCAAGAGCTACATTCCATTCACTTTGTGTACATGGACCAATGAAATTACACCATTGTCGTGGTAAATAAAGCTGCCCTGGATGCGTGGTGTTAATAAATAAAGCCTAGAACTTAACGAAATTTATGAAGAATATTGTTTTGACTATGTTCTTGTGCAACCTATGCAAACAAATAAGCGTGAATGTCAGAGAGCGTTAAGAGAAATTTAAGATTGTAAACAAAAGGTGTTTAGTGTCTTAATAAACTGCATGTTTACTTGAAAGTTAATATTTCGCTTACTATAGCTAAGAGCTTTACAAAGTTTACGAATAATTGTATTATGAATATGTTCTTGCTGGTCGTACGTGTAAATAAATCTGTGTGAAAGCTTTAAAAAAGCTACAAGCGTTGGCGACATGTATCTAGCGGATAATAAATGTTTAATACGGGGATGTCTGGCCATGTCTGGATAGCAACCTCAATGTTATTCAGTTTCATATTCAAGGTAGTGGCGCTTTTAACTTTATTTCATGTACATATATTCATATTGTAATTCACAGATAATATAACATCATCTTTATATTGATTCTATTTACGCAAAATGTTTACTGAACTAGTTTTCAAACTGTCAGCTCAAGGTCGAAGGTCAGGTTTCCAGATATTGTAAGTCTGACTCTGATTGGTCAACGATTAGAAAGGAATTTGCTGCTCGGGTAAGCAGCCGGTCGTTGAGGGGAGTGAAAATGTCAAAACCAAGCATGAAAAACAACAATCCACTGAAAGTAAACGGTACATTACAACCAACTTTATCGAGTTAAACATCGACTAAGAGAACAGGGGAGCTTGGATTTACAAGTAAAACAACATAACTTAAGTGTTTCCTGTTGGCGTGTCAACCAATCAAAAGTAATTTTGCCCTGAATTTAGGAAAAAATGCTCTCATTAGCCAGTTATATTCGAGTAATTTTGCCCTCTATATGATTATCCTATACTGTGCAGTGCTGGTAGTTTAGGGTGTAAAAACATGCAGACTATAGCTGTGTGGACTACAATTTTGTAGTATAAACAAGCATTACTGTATACTGGTACGATGTTCTAGCAGTTCTTGATGGAAAAAAGCAATCAGGTAAAATATTATAAAACAATGGACTTATATTTAATATATCGTCGCCGACGTGCAAAAATTGCGTAAGTCGAATTTTGGCGATTTGTTATCCTATATAGGGAAAGACCCTCCGGATCCGATGGTGACATCCGTTTTTTTGTCAGCTGTCTAACTAAGCTAATAAAAGGTTCAATGAAAATGGCGTAAGTCTATCATGGCAAAAAATGTCATGCAAAACGGCGTATATAGGAAATCACAAGTTGAGACTTTTTTGAAACTGTAAAAGGTTGTAAAATTGCATAACTCGAACAAAGATGGCGTATAAGGATTACACGAGGTTTTGGTAAGGTAAGTCTTCACTCTTTATCTTCTTTTCTCAGTAAATCCTATTAGTATAATTGCAAAGAATTGTAATACTTAATTTTGTTTCGATAAAACTTTTTCGAATCCCGTTTATTCATCACTGCAGCAATGAATATATAATTTGTCAGCAAGCGACTTGTTTACCTGACTGGCAAGCCAAGTTTGAGCTCAGAAAAATTAATGCTAAAGTAGCTAAAGTAGCTACAGAAACGTTATTAACAAAACAAACGAAATAAAACTTTAACATTCATAGAGAGAATAACAAGCTTTTTCTTGAATTATTTCAATTACTAGTACTGTTGAAAAGTGTCAAAATAACTAGTACGAAAATATTTTTAAAACTTCTCAGTGAATATTATTGTACTGTTTTGAAGATCTGCTGGCAAAGCCAAATAAGAACTACAGATATATGTTAGAAAGATTAGGTTTTTCCCTTCAAATTGTTTTTTTGTTACTTGTATATACCAGATTTTATCGTCTCTGTTTGAAAACAGTCAAGATATTTTTCAAAAAAATGGTCACATAAGTGATTGCACTACGGGGGGATCTGGGCAAGAAATATCAAGATTGAGCAGATCACAAGGGAGGGGATAGAACAAAAATATGGTCCCGAAAGAAAAAAAACATTCCTTTATAGTTCTCTTATTGTCTGCAAGTTTTAATAAACTAATACAGCGGCTGCAGAAGCTATTTTGAAGTGGATGGACTAAATAGCGAGGACTAATTAGGTCCTCTGAAATGGCTATAAATGCCTCCTTTTTGCTAAAATAGCTTCAAACAGCTTTCAATTTTTGGATCAATTTAATGGTGTTAAATCACACAGTTTCTATGCAGAAGTTTTTATTTTGCTATATCACAGTTTACGACTTTATTACAGTTTATGTCCTTTCTCGATGTAAACTTCCCTCGCCAACACCGCAAAAGCGCGCGTTATATTAACACCATAAACGTCCTCGTGTTTACCAAATGTAGGCCCTTATTTTACAAGACTAAAGATACTAGTTAAAAGTTGAACCTCGTGTAGTGATTCTCAAATTCAAAAGCATGCCTTCGATTGACTGCTCACCGAACGCCGGAATCGTACTCCATATTACTAGTATCTGGTAGGCAATAGTTTGAAAAATATTCGCTGTATACTGCTGAGTAATCCATCAAATTGAAGCTTGTAAACAGCAGATTTCAGATTTCGAACGTTTGGCAACAAATTATAAAAGCCTCGAGCATATTTTAATACTGAACAACGCTGTCCAGCTCAAGCCCTAACTAGTTCGGGACAAGCGTCTGTTTGCGCGCGATTTTCTCAGCTTACTTGTGATGTCGTTTCGATTTCGGAAGTTTCGACCAAGATTAGGACAAATACGCAAACATTAAAAATAAATATAATCGGCGAAAAAAGTGGGGGGCCATGGCCCCTGTAATACAGAGTATATTTCTTCTGCCAACTCTTGCAGTAATGCATGTGTAGGAACACTCAATTATGTATATAATATCTTTATTTACTAATCCATTTAACATGATACTTTCGTTTTGTAACACGAGATTACAACGTACTATATTGTTCTAACATCAAGTTTTTATGTCTCACCCGTCCGCTGGCCAGGTTCTAAGTTTGTCCCTACACATGAAACAAACGTTTTCCTTAGTGAAATGGAATGGATATTTGCAAACCTATAGGATATTTTTTGTACGTTGTTGTTCAGAGGTCCCAACACAAAAAATTGACAACGTTTGTTTCTATAGTATATTTATCTTGGTCTATTTTACCCAATAAGTGTGGAAGCGAAAATTTTAAAAATACGACAGCGTAAACAATCTGTCTGTTTGTTTCAGAATCATTATGTCGAACTTCAGTGGTAAATTTCCGATGACTTATGTCAGTCGCTGCCTGTACGCCGCACTGAGAATTTTAAATGAACAAGATGATCAGCCTGACACAGTGGCCTGAGATATAACGATTACCCCAGGCTAGTGTCATCTTGCAGAGTTTTACAAGGTGCATCAACGTCTGATGACAGAACTTTTGAAGAACCAATAAGCGATGAAGAAAATGAAATGCTTAACAGCAGCCTGCTTGACAATGTCCCTTTGCTTTGCCAGTTTGAAGGAGAGTCTTCCCACCATTTGAAATGACGGTACTTACCGAGTTGCAGCCACAGTATCAACTTCAAGCACCAGTCTTTACAGAATTGCAACCACTGCATGAAATTCAGCCAGCAACACTCACTGAATTGCTGCCCCCTTACAAAAAAATCCAATTGGATCCAATTGGAATTTGGAATTCCTATTGGTTATTGGGAATTCCTATTGGTTAATTCCTTTAGTTAAAAACACTTTCAGTAGAAGAAAATAACAATATGCGAGCAGCATATATAGCTGTCAATTACTTCACTTTAGGTTAATAAGATTACCATAATATGGAAAATTATTATATACTTTCATTGAAACAAAGCATTTTTAAACTTTGTATTAATAGTTGATACTATTATCATAATATTACATTTATTAATAAAACTAAACTAATCTTATTTATACTGGATAACTCTATCAGTTATATAAACTGTTATCCTTAGAGGTCCAGTAAGGGGCCACCTGATGGACCCGGAGAAAACTTGTGGGGTTTGGTAGAGTCAAACTCGAAGCACTCTTCTCACATGCGGCCAAGGTGATTTTTTTAATCAGATAACTGCACTATGCAGGAATCGAACTTGGGTCGCAGAGGTGAAAGGCATGTGTACTAACCACTGTGCCACCAACACATTATAATTAAAGTACAGTTTTAGTACAGTTCGTTTAACCGGGTGACAAGTTTTTCACTTACTCATCCTAGCTTTGGCATTTGCATATAGTTTAGAAGTTTCAATATCCGTATGGAATAGCGAAGCGCACAGTTACTATTTATAGACCAAAACTCAGACAAACAAACCAAATTTGAATCTTAAGGGATTCCTAAATAGCCATTTTCTATTGTTGGAAATGCAAGAATAAACAAGAATAAATTATAGACTCAGACAAACATGAATACTGATGTCATCTGTGCGCAGCGCTATTGCATATCCGTATGGAAACAAGGTTCAAAATTGTCAATGTGCTTAGTCACCATAAAAGCGACAAGGTAATGCACACATAAAAGTTCTATTTCTGAGTTTTATATATTGTCATACATTTTCTCATGCTTGTCACCAAAGGGAATAGTCCGAGTACCCTTGTGTCTCGAACAACTTCATGGACAAAATCACTCTGGATCTGGCACTCTGTATCTTGGTACAACCTTTGACCAGTGCTTTTCATCACGTTGACAAAAACAATGTTGAACTTAGTACATTGACAATACTGCAGTCACATTCTGGTTTGACAACATACAAGCCAGAAATATTGCCATACTCTTGGTGCTGAACACGGACAGCAAAATTGTGATGTCGAGTTGCCCGTTGGTAGCTCTCACTTGTGAACAATTGGTGGTTGGCCACAAACCTATGAAAGACGATGGCTGATCGATTGTGCACAGGTAAACTTGTCAACTGCATCACAGCCAAAACTTGTGACGCAGTTAACGTAGTAGGTTTACCACTACCCAGCCCAGTGACGTTGTCTTCCAGAACACGAGCATTCTTCTGAGGCATATTAGCACCTGTGAGCTTCTCAAACATAGCGACAACTGCAGGATTTGTGTCATCGACAAAATACTGACTGGCAATTGTGTGTGCCCTCCGAGCCAACATAAATGTCTCACTGATCTGCCTTGGGACATGCTGGGTACCATGAAACATTCTCAGCAACACATGGTTGTTTGCCTCAAACATAAAAGCGGACGTAGACACAATTTCTGACGCCATTTGCCAGGTGGGTCATTTGATGAACATTAAATGTGCACGAAGATAACCCATACAGAACTTCCATTTGTCGTACGAATTTCTTCAAACAAGATTCTGCCAAATCTACCTTAGAATGGGCAATCTTATCACCCATAAGATTGTAGACTCCATACACAAATACGAAGAAGTGCTTGAGGTGTATGTCTGGAAGAATATCTCGAAGTATGACCAAGCCATAAAACATAAATGCCCTCCATTCTGATGCTTTCCAAAATTTCTGTTCTTTCAAAGAACGGGGAGCATGTGAAATTTCAGAGGGTGGAGATATCGATGTTAACCTGCCATCAAGCTTTGCTCTTTGCCGACCAATATAAAAATCACTGACATGATTTTGTGAGTCCAGCCAAAGATTCGCAAGCTGACGCACGACACCCTGGCAAACTGAGTGCATGTATTCAGGGGTGAAACCTTGTACTGTGTCAAAAGTCGGAAATCCTTCTATGATTGAAATCCCTTTCATACCCTTTACAGGTTCTCCTGTCTCGTTGGCTTTAATGGCATACTGACCTTGCTTCTTTGGTGTTCGTAGGACAGGATCATCACGAACGGGGTAATAGCGGGTTGGCGGGCCTCTCCCTCGTCACACATTCTCCTGGGTGTTCGCACCAGTCGCATCCATGCTTGCCATTAAATTGTTTCCAGTTTCTCACCATGGCACGTGCAGGACAGTCGGCAGTGCATATCAAAGGAAAAACCTTTCGTCGAATTCTTTCGAATTTGTGCACAAATCCAGCATTCTCTAGCTCTCTACACTCATCAACAAACGGCTTCAGGAATGTGTTCATGTGGGGTTTTGTTTGGCCAAACCATAGTCCTGTCATGAGAATGTTCTTCGACCGTAGATGTGGAGGCAGTTCATTCACCATACATTGAATTGGCCAAATAGAGTATGATGATGATTTGAATACAGGTACACCATCTGTATTCCAAGTAAGTGTGATATTCTCCGAAAGGTGGTGTTTCTGTACCAGTTGTTGATACAGTAAGGATGAGGTGATGTCTGATATGTAAATGGTCTGGGCGGTCAGATCACGATTTGTCATATAGTCAAATTTTAAAAAGAAGAAATAAGTGCTTAGAAGGGGATGTGAAAGATCTGAAAATGGAAGTCAGAGATATGCGTCAGATTGTTGCTAATGTAAAAGGTAATTTTAAGCTTATGTCTACTGTGACATTACTTGATTTCCAAAACCCATATGGCAACCATAAGCTATATTTTCCACTTCCCTGGTCCTACGAACCACAGACTGAAACTATCCATAATAGGATAAGCTGTCTTTAAAATCACCAGAAAATATTAAACAACCCAACTACTTCACTTCATCAGCTGAAGTAATCATTAGAATCAAGCAAGATAATGTATAGTCATGTACCGTAACCCAATAATGCACAGTAATGTCATGTGCAAACAAAGAATAAATAATTAGTGGTAATAATATTGAGTATAGTTGTTTTCTAAGCCATGTCTTAGATGTGTATTTTTTCAGCTTTGAACATCTACCCAATTTGCTAATTTATGTAATTGTAGACAGCATAATTCATTCAAATAATGTTTGGCTCAAAAACAGGCAAAATGTTAACTTCTAAATGTTTATTTATCAATTAAATATATTTTTCAGAGTTAACAAATGTCAATCAGGCATTGACTGAGCTGACAAAAACAGTTGTATCCTTAAAAACAATGAAAGGAGGAACACCATCCTCTTCTCCTTCCTTGTCAAGGACGTCATCGCCATCACCACTTACAATGGTTGATGACTTTGATGAAGAGAGTAGTGGTGCTGATTTGGACAGTAACATGGTAAAGTTTATTTTAAATGTATTTACTGTACTTAAATGTTTGATATGTCAGGTCTCTTGACAACTAGCTTCTAGTGTTTATTAACTTTTAAATCATATTAATAATTCAAAGATAACAAAAGACTAATTTTAGTATGAATTGTCATATAGGTTGCAATACATCCAGGAATTACAATCCTAAAAGCCCCCACAAAAATGTTGGATGCCTGCAGTGGTGATGCAAAGAAATTTACCCATGCCATCATGGAGATGATGTGGTCGAGGGAAGTGCTAGCCAGTCATTCGATGACTGGAAGATCTTCCAATGCACACAAGGACAAAGAGCCCAAGCCATGCCTGGATGCCATGAAGATTAGTGCTTTGTGTGGTAAGTTACAATTTGATAGTTTTGTCTTTTTAGAATTCAACAAAGACCACAAAACAAGGAGACTGGCCTGAAATGATGGGAAACAAATATGCTAATTAAAAGCAAATTATAGCAAGAGAAATCACATAGGATTAGATGAACAAATAAGTTATGGGTTGTTTTTTCTAACATTGAGAAAGTACAAAACATGGAGATTAATCTAACTAATAATCCGGTCAGATATTTGCTCAAGAAATACATGTATTTGTGGCATTTTTTATCACTTGCAAGTTGCAATCTCTTTTGATGTTGATGTTATCAGTAATACTGTCTGCTAATATGGCCAGATTATTTGTTAGATTATCCTAAACTATTCAGCTACTGCACATTCAGTTCACAAAACGTCAAGGGTGGCAAGGAATTTGGTGAGATTTAGCATTTCGTTCATTTATCAAACTGAGCTGACTATGTGCATACTCAGCATGTTCACATGGGTTTTTTGTTGTTCCCAGTTACACTCTCGATCAATTAAATACTTGAAAATCGGAACTTTGACGTACACTTGGTATATAATAATCAAGAGTAAATCACACTCAGAAACTTCAAATTCATTTGCTAGTGTTTCCTGCAGCAACTTCAACATGAATATCACCCCTTTTTAGAGGAGACTTCGTTGATCTGTATATATGACTGTGTTGTGATTACTTTCAATTAATGTAGTATTTTTCTACTTATTTATTTCAGCATTGGTGGCGAGAAAGTTTAAATTAAATGAACAGAAGGTAAAGAACCTCATCAAAACAAAATTACATAATGTCCAAAAATGTTTGAAACTTAAAAAAACTGGGGAGTAACCAACATAAAAATAAACTATTATATATATATATAACTAATATACTGTATATTAGACTATAATAGACACTTCTGAACTTGCTTGACTGCAGACACCACACTGGTACAAGATCAAGACTGCAGGCAATAAGTAAAACTAGTAAATCTATTACGATCACAGTGTCAACCTTGGCAATTTCAGGTAATTGTTTTGTGTGCAGTCACGCAAATTCGGGAAGTGTCTATGTTCAAATACTGTAATAATATGTGATATTACATGGTGTCTAACCCATTCTAAGCATGTGCCACCTATAGGTAGCTTGTTTATATTGTATGAAAGAACATACAATCATTTATGACCTTTCTTTTTAACAGCCAAATTCAAGGCAATGTACTTGGCTGACACTGAGCTGACCACTAATTTGCTCATAGCCTCATACAAGTAAAACAAATCAATGTGTGTGCTGAATGGACTGGGCATCATATCAATATGTACATATTCTTTGCATTAATTGTTATATGTATATTTACTTTGTTTATACTTGCCAGAATTATGTAATAAAAATATATTTTCCCACTGAACAGTTTGAAATGGTCATTTTATATCAACTTAATAACTTTACAATGCATGGTTGTTAGATGTAATGAAAGTTTTAACTGTCATATTTTGGTTGCCGCATGATTATATATGCGGGATATTAAGTGTTGTACAATGTCTTCAATTTCAGTCTGATCTTTTAACACCTAGGAATCCAACCACATATGGCAGTCTTTTTTTCAGAATAAGTCCAACTGGATTCAATGGTTTTAATTGAAATTCCAATTGCATTTAATGGGAATTCCAATTGGATTTAATGGCAATTCTAATTGGATTCAATGGGAATTCCAATTGGATTGAATGGGAATTCTAATTGGATTGAATGGTAATTCTAATTGGATTCAATGGGAATTCTAATAGGAAATTGAGCCAATTTCCTATAGGATCCAATAGGAATTCCAATAGGAATTCCAATTGGAATTGCAATAGGAATTCCAATTGGATTGAATGGGAATTCCAATTGGATTGAATGGGAATTCTAATTGGATTTAATGGGAATTCTAATTGGATTGAATGGGAATTCCAATTGGATTGAATGGGAATTCCAATTGGATTTAATGGCAATTCCAATTGGATTGAATGGGAATTCTAATTGGATTCAATGGGAATTCCAATTGGATTGAATGGGAATTCTAATTGGATCCAATAGGAATTCCAATAGGAATTCCAATTGGAATTGCAATAGGAATTCCAATTGGATTTTTTTGTAAGGGAAGCGAACCTTCGAGTATTCAACAACCTTCACGTGGAACTCATTACCGCAAAATGTGAAATCATCTGAGAACTTAACAACCTTCAAAAAACTATTGTCAACAATGTGAACTTGGATTTTAATTGAATTAGGATTTTAGCAATTAGTATACACATATATCTTGTATTGTAATCTTTATATATATATAACTTTACCAAATATTTTACTATATTTGCTTCTTGTTGTACTTTTTCAACGGCTTCAAATAAAACGCTTTTCTCAAACCCTCTTCAGGGCATCTCTCAATATACACCTTAACAATACTTACAATACACTTATCCGTACACTCAACATTCGCATATGCCTTGCAACTCCGCGGAGCTAATTTCCTATGTTTTAACCCTCCTTGATACGTTTTAATCAATCCAATCCAAGTTTTAATCAAACCCTAAATTTCTCCCAAATAATTTTGTTTTCCCAAAAAATATTTTGGTGGGTTTGGTTAGAGAATTTATCGCTCATTTGCCCTGTGAACTTATTTTTTGAGTTATATAAATACTTTGCACACAATTTGTGAGAATATAGAAGTAGGTCCAATTTTCTTGCATAGAAACCTTATTTTTATATTTGTTTACTTTGGTTGCTATGGGGTTTTCTGCCTTAGATTTTGGGGTTACATACCGAAACCCCCTTTTTCTAGGACAAGAAATTCCCCCCTTTTCAATGATGGTTGAATCATACTCGTCCCATGCCCCCGAAAGCAACAGTGACGCGGTTACTCGAAGTGCGAATATTTTCATCTTGTTGAGTCAATTTGCGAAGCTTTTATTACTTTATTGAGAGTCAAAATGGATGGAAATAAGACTACAAAGTTTAGATCGATCAGAAGAAAGAAAAGAAAAGGTTTTCGAGGACTGAGAACTGACCAAATACGCGAGGAATCGGGCGAAGGTGTGATCGACAGTGATGATGGCGAAAGTCCCTCTACCAGCGTGTCGGATATTGTCAGAGTTTCCGAAGAAAATACGCACGTTTTGCCTCCGAATAAGGAAAATGTATCAGAAAAGAAGTTGCTCAATTCTTCTTTTGAGAAGTTCGAGAGTGACCAAGGAGTTTTAACCTGCACAAAAGCTAAAACTATCTGCTTTGGATCTACATGCCATATTGAAAGTGCATCTGGCTTCAAGTTACAGGATTCATGTTTGCTGAAAGAATGTGTTTCTAGCGCAGCAATTTGCAGTGTTTGTAGAGATCCAAAGTCTAGCCTGCAACTTTTTCAAAACAACAGTATGAGAGAAGGCCTTGCTGAATACGTATTCTTAGAGTGTTCAACATGTAAGGCACAGACCCCTCTCTTGACCAGCAAGCGTTCGGGAGGCAAAGGTGGAGGAGCCCAGGAAGTCAACCGCATGGCAGTTCTAGCATCTCCTCAGTTGGGTCATGCTGGACTTTCCCAATTTTGTGCCGGAATGAATCTACCACCGCCTGTAACCAAGAAGGCTTACAACGAGCACCAAATTAAAATCAAAACCATTGCAGTAGAAAATGCTGAAAGCTTGATAAACGATGCAGCAAAGCGACTGGTTAAGAAGGTTGCCATGGAAAGACCAGATGACATCGAGGATGATGAAAACACTGTTATTGCAAATGTGGCAGTTACAGTTGATGGAACTTGGTAAAAAAGAGGACATTCATCGAAAATTGGTGTTATTTTTGTTAGTTCTGTTGACACTGGTGACATTCTGGATTACTCTGTCAAGTCTCTTTTTTTGTCATGAGTGTAAAGCCCATAGCAACATGAATGCTGGATGTGAAGAGTACCGGTCTTGGAAGGAGACTCATGAACCAGTTTGCCATATCAACCATACTGGTTCATCAGAAGAAATGGAAGCTGCTTCAGCTATTGAAATATTGGGAAGGAGTATCTCAGAACGGCATCTGAAGTACATTACATTCGTTGGTGATGGAGATAGTAGCTCGTATGGAAGAGTGTAGGAGTCTATATTCCAAAAGTATGGCGATCAATATGTTGTGACAAAGGAAGAGTGTGTGGGCCATGTCCAGAAAAGATTTGGGACAGCTCTTAGGAAGTACAAGGCAAATATGAAGGATAAGAAACTGTTGGATGGTAAGAGTGTTGGTGGTCGGGGAAGACTAACGGACAAACTCATGGATAAAATGCAGAATTATTATGGTAAAGCCATTCGGAAAAACAATGGCAATCTGCAGGGAATGAAGGAAAGTATCAAGGCAATTCAGTGCCATATGATTAAAAATGAAAAATATGTCTCTGCAAGAACAGCATGAACATTGCCCTAAAGATGACAACACATGGTGCAAATTCTGGAAAGATCAATTAGATGACACAGACATGTATGACAAGGGTAATCGCTTGCCTGAGGTACTTATGAAAGAGTTGGATCCAATTTTTACCAGGCTGTCCAAAGATGATCTTCTCTCCAGATGCTTGAGAGGGATGATGCAGAATCAAAATGAGGCTGTGAATGGAATGCTGTGGCAAAGGTGTCCAAAAACCAAATTTTGTGGAGCCAGAAAAGTAACAATAGCTGTATGCGAGACCATTTCAGTTTTCAATACAGGTGCTGCCAGCAAAGCTGTGGTTATGAATTTATTTGGAATCACACCAGGTGCTAATACAATGAAAGCACTGAGACTACAAGATCAGTGCAGGGTTAAAGTTGCAGCAAAGAAAGTGAGTGCCGAGTACCAACAGCGTTGATAGAAACTTCGTTCACTAAGGAAGTCGAAAGCTGACAAGACTGCTTATCAAGCTGGTGGATTTAGCCTCAGCTCTCAGCCTGATGAACCTGTGAAGAAAAGCAAAAAACAATCCAACCAAAAGCCTAGCCAGTAAATGTAATCTGGACCAGGATATGACAGATCCTGCATCTGCTATGGCAACAACAACAGGCAAATTGCAAAAACGAGTGTGTTCCAAGTAATGTAAGATTCTGTTAAGATGCTTATTCATTCACTTTATTAACATAAATGTCCAATGTTACCTAAAACTTGTCAGTTGACAAAATTCTAACTGTTCATGTGATAAACATCAGCTTTGTGTAGCTGGTGTTGATGAATGAGGCAAAGTTTTGCCGAAAATGTTTGTTAACACTTTACCCTTGATATTCTCGAATTAATTAATTTTTAATGAACAAGACTGGTAACGATGATAACTCAAAGATTTGATGGATTGTGATGATTTTTGGACTGAATAACAAACTTATCACAATCTATGCAATTAATGGTCAGTTTTGTGTATTTTACAATTGTTTGCTTGTTACCATGGAAACAAGCTATTTTTAGCATTCTGACTCGGTAATTAACTCAAACACAAATCTACCCACCAATTGCATAGCGAATGGCCTAACAAATAGTCTTACCAAGTTTGGTGGTGATATCTATTTTCCTCTTTGAGTTATTGCTGTTGGCAGTAAGTACGTATTTAATGTTTATTTGTTGTTACCATGGCAACCACGACCCATGCAGTGCTTTAACAAAAGTTAATATATGTGCCATGCTTGGTACTAAGTTTGTGCCAAGTTTTAATGTGATTGGTTAGATCTTTTTTGAATTAAAGCCTAAAGATTGTTTTGGTAAATTTAGGGTTAACTACCACCTGACAATTTATTATTGCTCAGTTCATAATGGCTACGGAAGATTTGCTAGAGGCCATCAAAGACTCTCAGCATCAGATGTTGGCTCAGGTGGAGGAAAAGGTACCCAATTTCAAGCAAGATCTTATCGAAGACCAGCAGGAGACCGCAACACAGATTATTAAAAAGGTCAAAGGCGACAAGGGTCCTAAACTGACGCTGAATTACTTGCATGTGAAATCAAACCAGATAATAGAAAAAGTTTTTGTGTCTGGTCTTTTACAGACCTCCTTCGTCGGGTATAACCACCTTAAAAGCCCTTAAACAGTGTCTAAGGAAGGCAAACAGAGCACATTTTACACAATTCCTCGTTATGGGTGATTTTAATTTACCCGACGTTAACTGGCTAACTATGGCTCCCGAGCGTAATGATTGTCTACACACAGAACTTGTTTGTGATAATTTCTTGTGGCAACTTATTGATCAACCGACAAGAGGGGACAACATTTTAGATTTACTGCTCACAAACTTTCCCGATAAAGTGATGCATTTGGAAATATTTGATGACATAATAAACACGGACCATCGGATGTTTGAGTTTGTGCTCAATTTTAATATCAACAAGAAACTACCCACTAAGAAGAAAGTCTATAACTTTAAAAAAGTTAATTGGGATGCCCTTAGATCAACAATTGAGCACACCCCATGGGATGGATGATAGCTGTATTGACAAAAGCTTGTCAAATTGGATGGATTTATATTTCAGCATTGTTGATGAACACATACACATATGGATTGATAAAGATGTTATTCACATCTTTCGACAAAAGAATAAGTTAAGAAAAATTGCAAAAGAGTCAGGCCAACAAAAGCATTTTCAGAATTATAACTCAAAGCGGAAACAGGCCAAATTAACTTTGAATAACAAGTATAACGATTACTTAAACGATATAAAACTGTCATTCAAGGATAATCCTAAGAAGTTTTGGAGTTTTGTTAAGGCAACCACCAAATCGTCATCGTATCCCCAATTTCTAAAGTATGGTAAATATTTCTCGTCATGCAGTGTAGATAAATCGAACATGTTTAACAATTTCTTTCAGTCTGTGTTTTTACAAGATGATGTTGATGTGTGCAATGAACATGATTCCCAAAATTTTCCTGAAGCTGAGTTTTCCTTGAGTGAGCTTGTTTTGACAGAAAGTGAAGTTCATGCTTGTCTATCTATGTTAGATCCTGACAAAGCATCTGGTCCGGACAATATTCCTGCAAGAATTTTGAAATTAACTGCCAAACAAATTGCTCCATCTTTATGTCGTCTTTTTAACTTGTCCTTAAATCTAGGAATTATGCCAACTACATGAAAGGAAGCGAATGTGACACCTGTTTTTAAAAACGGAAATGCTGCGTGTGTAGAAAACTACAGACCGATTTCATTATTATGTATTCTCTCGAAAGTACTAGAAAGGTGTGTTTATAACCACATCTATGATTTCATACAATCTATAATTAATGATATGCAACATGGCTTCCAACAACAGAAAAATTGTTCTACGCAACTGATTCAGGTTTACCATAATATTTTGGAAGCTTTGGATAAACGAAATGAGATAGATACTATCTATCTTGACTTTACTAAAGCCTTCGACAAGGTATCCCATCCCTTGTTGTTTCATAAGCTGGAAGAGTTTGGATTTCGTGGGCGATTAATGCTGTGGTTCAGGAGCTATTTGTGTGGTAGAAAGCAAAGGGTTGTTTTGGAGGGACAACAATCGGATTGGCAGACTGTTTCCTCGGGAGTTCCACAGGGCTCTATTTTGGGACCTTTATTGTTTACACTATTCATAAATGACTTGCCAAACCAGATAGCATCTCCCTCCCGAATGGGCCTATATGCCGATGACAGCAAAATGTTTAGAGTTATAAAAAACGCAGCCGATGTAGAACAATTTCAGAGTGACCTATCAAATGTTCATGACTGGAGTAGGAGATGGCGGATGCAGTTCAATACTAAAAAATGTAATTTTATGCGTTTTTCGCATAAAAAGTCTTCCAAGGATATCCCCATTATGATATGAATGGCATGTTGCTGGATCGAGTTAAGTCAGTGAAAGATCTAGGAATTACGGTGACAGATGACCTGCGCTGGGTTCAACACATATCAGAAATAACTTTGAAAGCGAATAGAACTTTAGGTTTAGTCAAAAGGGTATGCAGAGATATAAAGGATGTCCACATCAGGAAAATTCTGTACTGTTCGTTGATAAGCAATATGCAACTGAACTGTGGTCCCCAGAACAAGTCACATACAAGCGTATGTTAGAAAATATTCAACGTAGAGCGACTAAATTTATTCTCGACTACCCCCTATACTCCAATTACACGGAGAGACTTGTCAGTTTGAATTTGCTTCCATTAGAACATAGAAGAACACATAACGATCTGGTTTTCTTTTTCAAATGCCAAAACGGCCTATATGATCTAGATATTTCAAATATTGCCAAAAAACGGATTGTTAAATATAATATTAGATCTTTTAACATCAATAATTTTGATGAGATTAGATGTAACACCGAATTTTATAGACACTCGTATTTTCCAAGAGTAATTAGAGCTTGGAATCTACTGTCAGATGATTTGAAGACCGTTGCGAAGATTGGAGAGTTTAAGAGGAATCTGAGAACCCACTTCTATGAAACTTTGAATGTTTATACACCTTCGTAATTTAGTATTTAATTAAACTATATTTGTTGTTCCATAATGCATGTTATTCGTCTGTAAAATTATGGTGGGCAGATTCAATTGGGGCTATGCTCTGTCTGCTCACCTATCATCTGATGTAATTTGTTTTTTGATGATGATGAAGTTATTAAACTAAACTGAAGTTATTAAACTAAACTAGCGTGAGTTTTACAACTGTGGATGCAGAGGGCACTTTGCCAGAGAGTGCCAAAGCCCACCATGCACACAGGAGAACATGGAATGTTTCAACTGCCACCAATTTGGCAACTGTGCAAAATACTGCCGAAATTTAGACACCAACAGGGCGGTGCAGAAGTAGGACAATATGTTGGCTGCACGCACCAAACTGCAAGTCACCATACGATGCAGTTCATAATGATAATATGTATACAATAGACAGATGTACGAATTCAAGGTGTTATGCTTAGGGCCTTAATTGATACTGGGTCCATGAGTCGTTTATAACTGATAAAGTGCATGCAATTTTAGATTTCGATAACGTTAGGGTACATAAAGAAACTGTGCGCTGTATATCAATAACGGGTAATCCATTGACAATTATTGGTAGTTTAGAAGCTTCAGTAAAATTTAACAAGAGCACTGGGTTTCCTAGGAGAATTTTTAGTTAGTAGTAACATCAATTATGACTGTGTTGGGGTGGGATTTTCTGGTAAGAAATCGGTTAGATCTTAGGGGAAAGAAGGGGCTACTTTTTAGTGTGTCGAAACGAGAAAATCCTGCTAACATGCCACATTTCACCAATATCTGTTGAGAGTGGAGTGGTAACCCGACCTTGTTTGTTGAGTCGCAACTGAATGGCAGAACAAGCATTGCCTTTGCTGAAGATGTTTTGATCCCAGCTAGGGTGGACATGCTGGTTCCCAGCTAGCAAAACTGCGTTTTAAGAACGTTTTCAGAACGTTCGTCGAACTTTCCAAAAACGTTGTTAATCAAAGTTATAAAAACGTTATTTTGTGGACTCCCAAACACGGCGTATTAACGTGAAAAAGCATTTAAAGTACTTTTTATCTTTGGTTTTGAGCCAATCAACATAAATTCAGTTTTGGCTACATTTAAGCTAAGTTTATTGGCCATCAACCATTTTTTAAGGTTTTCATTTTTAAGGTGTTCGAGATGTAATATGAATTAAATACTCGGAAGGGCGTTTCAAACACTCTTCCTCGTGTTTCATATATTACATGAAATTATATACACGATCGAGCTTTCGAACGTGAAAATTTTTCCTTTTCATTGTGCCCTAATATATAATTAATAAAAACATGCGCGTAGTTTCAATGAAAACGACAATATAAATCAGGCAACTGGTCATTTGGTAAAATATATTTTGTTTTATTTAAAGTAACATAAGTTCTTGTTAATGTGCATTGTCACGGTTCTGAAAGAGAATCAAAAAGGGGAGTCAAAAATAAAACGTGATAGAAACAAAAACAAATTTGACATGCAATGGAAAACTATATATAATGTACGTCATGAAGTACAATTTATAGAAATATACTGTACCTTGTATCTTGATCCACCAGGTTTGTGAGGTGCATGTTTTAGAAATTCGGCGATTTGTTCTTCAATTTGAACTTCGCCGATGTTCTTATGAACACAAAGACACGCCTCTATAAACGATATTGTAGATTTGATTAATATTATATATAGACCTTGTTAAAAAATGGCCCCAACTGCCAATCAAAAATTAGCTTCTACCAATTACGTGTAATTGAAACTGTCGGCCATTTATGAATAAGGTTTATTCCTCTACTGCAAATCTTCAAGTAAAATAGCTAGATTTACACCACGTGACTAGCGAATATATGTTAGCATCCCTCCAACCCGCTTGCTATTATAAAACAAAATCACTTTGAAGCAATCATGTGTGTGGGTTTCTCCCCACGACACCAAACCTGTACATTTTGAAGTGATTTAATTTGATAAAAGCCAATATATATAACCTTCTCCAATGCATTGCACGTATCTCAAGTGACATCACAACAGGAACTGCTGTTTCATAAAGCACGAAAGTTGTAGGTGACAGGATGGTATACCAACAATACTTACTTATTATTATATGGCATAAGAGTAACATCCTGAAACGCCTTTTTGATTTTCTGCCCTTTAAACTGTACAAAGACCACAGTTTATTGTTCCGATCTTTGCCAATATCCTTCTTGTGCTCACCGTGTGGTTATGCCCACATAAAGCAACCAAGAAATGCAACTGCAAACAAAAAATATATTTTATTAATATAAACCAAATAACAAGCTTTCCTGTATGCACAATAATTACCTTGTACTAAAAAAAACGAGAAGATAAAAATAAAATAGATATGAGATTTGCATTGAGTTGGGTAATATATATATGTTTTATTAAAAAAATATGTACCATTTTTTTCTTTAACTCCTCATCAGCTTGTCAGACAATGCTTCCAAGTCCTCTATACTGTCAATTGGACTTGGCAACACGTCTTCGAGCATGTCGCTCCCACCAACACCTCTAGTGGCATTTAACAGTAGCCATAAGACTGACAAGGCTTCATCTTGTTTTTGTGCCATCATATCCAATTTGGTAAGAACAACTCTTTGGAAGTCTAAAAATGACACACACAAGCAATTTAACAGAGAACATAGCAAAGAGCTTCAGTTAAGGCCACACCAATTTGATACTTCAGTTATACTTTCACTTTGGTTTCTTCCATGGGATGACATAGTTCCCAAATGTCTACCATCCAAATTATTCAACTGACCTAAATCACAAATAAGGAAATGATTTTAAGCATTCAACTGGGATTGAAAATTTGATTCGCAAAACAAAAATCCTGGAAAACCTCTACAAAAACTTGTAAACAAATAAATCCTATTTCGTTAAGAGGATAAAGTTGTTCGAATATTACTAAAACTCAATCAATGAGACAATGACTTATGGCTATTGGTTGAGGACAGACTGGACAGTGACTGAGGATTATTGATATAACTTATTGACTGGATTTCTATTATACTTTAAAATAGTGATATTACATCCAGATTTACAACAGATTAGCTGCACTTTACAATAATAAGCATAATTGCATAAATAGAATGATCATAATAGTGATCAGGGGTGGTGCCAGAAATTCATCCTAGGGTTGTTCTGTGTTAAGAATCATACGCCCCTGAGAAAATATTAGAATTTCAAATCTCTGACACTATATTTCCTGCATCTTTTTTATTGAGGGTACTTTGCGGTAACATAGAATTGTTACAAGACATACCGTAGTCTTCCCCAATGAAATATAATTGTTTTCCTGATAAGGGGCTAAATGGCTAATGGGCTGGCAGGGTTGTAGCCCCCACCCCTCCAACAGTCTAGCACTACCCCTGATAGTGATAATTGTTGAAAAATAAGCTTACTTAAATTGATATACATATTTGCTTTTTCTGTTGTATAGTTTGTGTTTCATGCAAGAAGGAATGTGGAAGCCATTTTTGCAAAGTTTGCAAAAAAGCCTGCCATGCCATTCCACCTTGCTCAACATCGACTGCAGAGGATGAAGAACGGTTTGGTGCACCAGTGCTGTGTAGTGGTTGTGCAAAAACTGGGGCAGTGGCTCAACCAAAGCAGCGGGCAAGGATTTCTAAAGAAGGCAGAGCAATAATAATACCACAAAAACTATCATGGTTTTCTTTACACAAATTACGCCCAGATAATGTAGACAATTTTTATGTATACAAATGTTTATTTTGTCAACATGTTCAAGCGAGTTGGCAAGCAGAAAACAGTGGCACCGGAGCCAAAGCGAGCAAGGAGTGGGCATGAGAAAACGCCAATGGGCTTTTGCTTGCTTTGTTACAAGGAGGGAAAAGGAAAATTTTGGCTAAATAAGGGGAACAAATCCCCCTTAACAATCACCTAAAAACCCATAGGGACAAGAGTCAAAGTGCTGTTTGGGAAGATTCACCTATATGTGCGGTAAGTTCGCCCAGGTGAGTCACAACCAGTTAATCAAATAGTGACCTGAGATACTACTTTATTTAACATATACTATATAAATATATTAAGTCTTTTAGCAATACCGGTGTTTGGAAAGTCTGTTGTAAACTTGTATTGACACAATACAAAATGCAATTTTTATGTTTGAATTTATAAATTCACTGTAGTACAAGTCAGATGGAGGGTGATGAGACTAATGACCATGATGTGGCAGACCCAGAAGAGACCACTGCGATGGATGTGGATGAGGAAGGGGAGAGTGGTTTAACTTTCATGTATGTACAGCATAATATCACACTACATTTAATCAAAACCCACAAAATTATGTACTTTACATTTGAGTTGAGGTCAAATAGAGTAAACTGTATATACCAATGGTTTATTAAAATGATCAATTTCAAATTGTTTTAGAGAACAGCTTCAAGTTAATAAGGATGTGTTTGTGGCCAGTGGTAAGCCAGGGTGTTCCTGATGATGAACCAGTTCAATCGACTGGTTTAATAGAGGAAACAGAGGGAAAAGGAGAGAGGTTTGTCACCATATATTCTCATGCATCATCAAAATGAGTCATGACCGTACAGGCTACAACTGTTTAGACAGTTTATTTTCCGGATAGTTTATTCACACTGTGAATTCTTGGTCAAATTTGGCAAGAGTGGCATGAAAATTAAATGAATGATTGTTGGGAAAGTGTGTGCCACCCAGTGCCCATTTACTGTATATTTTTCATAATTATTAATATGTCAACTTTATATTGATGTAAGTTTTTGTTTAATATATGAATATAGGTATTAGTGCGCTTTGAATGCCAAATTACTTTAAGCATTTACCAATGCCAATATACATTTTTACAGTATGACCAAATCGCCTTTTATGACTGGTTGACTGAACTAACACCTACTGTAGTTGGTGACTTTTACATTTCAGTATATATATATATATATATATATATATATATATCAGTGTATATGTACTCACCTATGTAGCCGGTAGCCCAAGAATTGTTTTGTTGTTTGGCAGAACATAGTTTAACAAACATATATGTTTCCCCCAAATTTCATGGTAAAATATATGTGCCATGTGGTATTAAATCGTTGAAAATTGTAAAGTGTACATTGGCATTGACCTGCACTGGTCATATTATTATCCACCATGAACCATGATTGTTCTGTTTGTCTCATTTCCAGTCTCTACTCTCTTTTTAGTGATTAATTTCATAGCAAATTTGCAACAATAGAAATTGCATTGACAGCATACTATAGTCATGTTCAATTTGAACGTTATTTGTGCTGCTTCATTATCAGAGCTGAATATTATAATTTTTCAGTTTAATTGTCTGGTAATTCAGTTATTCAGATATGTCATTTTTGCCTTGCAAGTTGCAAGAAGGAATTTAAATGCTAAAAACATTATTCTTTAATACGTAAAAACGGTAAAATGGCATTACGTCGTTAGTTTAATTGTCTTTGCCTTTAATCGTAATGCACTAATGTTAAGAATATTATTGCCCAACAGATAAATTCATACCAATGCAGTGCTTGAATAATATGCCTTTTATGAATTATTCGTTGGGTAGTAATATTTTTAAAACGCATATATAACATACTTTGTTATTGACTAGTTTTAACATTTCTATTGCTACAGTGAACGGATTGTAAGTGGAGATTCAGTTATCACATTTGAGATTGCTTCCACTCCTAGCCATCACAGCTATCAAAGCTCGCTGGATAGTTTCCTTCCCCCATTTCTCAAAATGAACAAGGCAGGCCTTTTAATATAGAAGAGTTAGCCGAAAAAATCGCAACTGTGGCAAAAAAAGTTAAATTCTCAGAGTTCAAGTTCTCAAAGTTCAGCAACCCCATTTAATCCCTAATCGAGTACGCCCCTTAAAGCCGGTAATTTAGTTGAACTTCTCGATGAAGTGGCAGATTTTGCAGTAGTTAAGGAGGAGAACGGCTGGTACTGCAGTGTAGTAGTTGTGCGGAGTTTTTATCCTCTGACCAGGTTTCATTTTCGTCTTCGTTTCGTCGACCCTCTGGCAGAACAGATGGAAGTTTGGCAACCGGTCTACACTTGTCAAACGATGTATATAAGCAACCGATTGCTCGTAAGTGTGATAAATGGTACAGCCAGAAACAAGGGTTCCATCGACATCTTTCTTCCAGCACACACAACAAGGTCACATGGTCACATGAAGTTGGTAGGCAAGGGAGTTCCAGGGAGGTGATCGTTGCAAAGAATCAACTCCGTGCGGCTATTGGAGTTGTGAAAATGAAGTCAACTGCAATCCAGTATGAGGCACGAATTGCCGAGCTTCAAGCAGCTGGTGCGGACGTTGGCGATTTCGGTCATTCACGGAAAATTCCCGGATATGATTCGAGTGGCGTGTGCATACATCTGCATCTGTCCACTCCTCTTCCAAACAGGGGAATGCCGCCACACTTCTATGTTACAGCAGACAAGTCCACCAATCAGGTCACCGTTATTTGTCCCATGGTAAATGGTAGTCGAGAAGGCATTATCCTGTACGCTAAGGAGGTATATAGCAACTCTGATGCGACTGGTGGTACAGCTGATGCTTTAGCAGCCGCTATATTTAAAGACCTGGATGAGCACGTCGGCATAAAGGACGATCGCCTTCTGCAAACTCAAGGAAAAGTAATGGATGGCCAATACCTTAATGAACCGTTCATTGCTGGCATGAACGAGCCTATCATGCGACTATTGGAAGATGGCCTCTCTTGCAAAGAAAGGTTTTGGTGGCCTGTACAATGGGACCCTGCGCATTGGCTGGACAAAGTGTTCAGTGAGTTTAAAGATTCGTCTTTTGTTGATCGCCTGCTGAAAAGAATGGCACTTTACCAACTTTCCAGCCATGGTAAGATGCACAGTGTAGCGCATCACACAGCAAAGGATCTCAAGCTTCCATTTCGGGTGACCAACTCGTATCCCCATCAGCGATTTATGAGCTCCAGCTACTTGTCACTGAAGAACCTTGCAGACAGTTTGGAAGTGTACATCGAGACCTTCAAAGACCATGACAATAGAGAAGAGCTTGGTTACAAGTTGTGTGGTCAAGACTTTGTCCATGACTTGCTGGGTGTTCTCGATTTGTTGTGGCCCTTGGTTGTCCTTATGCTGCAGCCACAGGCTGAATGGTATCCTGGCTGGAAGTTTCGTGCTCCCATAGTCTTTTGGTGAAAAGACAGATTGAACGTTTCATTGTCGAAGTATCCAAAGACGATCCTGCTGCCTATGTTTGTCCTAGACTGAGCAAGCGAATCGATGAAATTCGAGGAAAGCGCTATGGTCGAAGTGATCTGGAGATGGGATGGTTTGTTGTTAGTGGGGGCGATGATGGAGTCCCAATAGATTGGACTGCGCGTGAACTAGACAACAGCGTTGACGATCTGAAAACGCTGGCCAGAGATGTGATCAGCCAGAAAGTTCGCTGCAACAATAGCTTCTCTGACCTCAACCGGATGCTATCAAAATGCTTCGAGTTTGCACGGCTATTTGTTGGGTTATGTGGAGCACGATCCGAAGACAGTATCGCAGTGGACAACAAGAAGTTTTCCGAGCTTGGTGCAGATGAGTATCGACGATGTGCCACCTACGTCTCACAGATGCCGCACATCTGCGAAAATAATTTGGAGATATGCAGCGAGCTGTCGTCCACTGTGTTTTGGCCAACTTGTCTTTCATACGCAGTTGTCGCAACGATTTTCTTTTTTTGTTAGTGTCAATAAATATCCTTGCAGAATTCGCCAAACACAAAGTTAGGGCTTCGGGGGGGATATAAAATTCAATTTCAAGTCTTGACTTTGCAGGGAACAGTTGGCTTTGGATCGTTGGGGGGAGGGGGGCCCTCTTATCTTCTTTTACCGGGGGCCGCTTGCCCGAGATTTACGCCACTGTACGATTTTACTTCTGGGAGGGTGCTTATTAAATTGATTTTTTTGTTTTGAACAAAAAAAACTATTTAAAAAGTATTTGCCTACACTATAGACTCATAAGGATTGGCGTTGATGGGTTCATTCTTACGATGCTTTAACCTTTTGAATTGATTACATGTTTTTCTTCCTTATTACTTTTTTGCAATTGGGGGCCAGAGGTGAGTAAGAAACTATAAAAAGTTCGTTCAACCAAGTTGCAGGCAAGTTCTGATACTAAATAGCAGATGAAATTAATTTCACTAATAAACTAGTCGATCTTTCTTGGCTAATAAATTGACCGTAACCCAAAAGCGTACTTGGAAACCGCATGTGCACTAGTTACTTGCTTGCGTATTGTTACTCAGTTTCTGCTTGATGCAATCAATATTTTGTGGCTGCAGTTTTCCTGCCATCCTGGATGTTTGTAAACTGGAAAAACTCGTATTAAATATCTACAAATGTACCATCCAGAAAGACTCTAAAATCTGTTGGAAATAAGCAGGAAATGCCATTTTAAGACCTTAATTTTCAAAATTGGTGGTCAACGTACACATCTATCAACATTTTTAACTGTCTGTTTTGCTGGTTTGGTGGTCTACGTACATCTATAGGGGGCATTCCCCCAAACCGCCTAGAAGGCGGACTACTTAATTGGTGAGCACCTGTCAGATTTTACTCTAGATCCGCCCCTGCATGCTGGAATTGAATTGTATTTGATTTGTCACAATATACAAGAATTGAAAGAGAAAAAACTAAATAGTATAGAATATATAGTGACAAGGAAGCCTAAAAAAAGAAGCCGAACGAAGCTTGTAACCTTTTAGGCTTCCTCAGTTGTTAACAAAATATAATTTGGCGGTTCGAGAGTTTCAATTTAGTAAAGTTTTGTTATTTCAAGTTAGTTAGTATGGGCATGCAGTATAGTTAGGAAAATAATTACTAGTAAGTTACAAAGTGACGAATACAGTTTAGATAAGATAGACCGTGCAACATCAGACGCTGGTATAAGTCTCTAAAATAATTACTTTCAACTGATATTTAAATCTTTTTAAACTTCCCAAATTTTTTAAACTTTGTTCCAATGAATTCCAGAGTAAAGGGCCTTGATAGGTAATGGGAAACTTTTTTGACATTGTCCGACACTGATGAGGACGCAAGTCTTGAACAAATCTAGTTTGATAATCATGAATCTGCGAGTTGGTAATAAAGAGATCATTGAATGGTAACAAATTATTACAATACGAAAACATAAAGATACCCCTCTGTAGGTAATTTATTTCTGTTATTTTTAGAATTTCTAATTTCTTAATAGGTTCAGAAGGAGCAAGATAATCCACTTTATCAATCGATCGTACAATTCGTTTTTGTAAAAGCACTAGTCTTTTTAGATTTGATACGTATGTGGAACCCCAAGCTAGATTACAATAGTGTAGATAGGGATAGACTAGTGCATAATAAGTAAATGCAATGATAACTTCACCTTAATTGGAAGAGATCTAGTAATAACATTGCCAACGACGAGTCATCACCGTCTAAGCGAAGATAAGTGACAGATATGACCACATTAATTAACAACTCGTTGGAATTAAAGAAAAAAGAGCACGAAGCCTTGTCGAAATAAAAAAGCGAGAGCTCGAATTGCGATCACAGAACCAGCAATAGTTTATCGACGTTCAATGACAGATTCTGCAGCAACAGCAAGCAATAAACTTGGCCATGCTTCAAGCTGTTGGTGAACTGGTGAAAAGCTTTTCACAGAAGTAATGGGACTGTTCATATTTTTGGTGCATATGTACTATATTACCAGGGCTTACGATTCTAGCTGCTCATGTATGTTTTAAAATATTTTTTTATACAGTATAATCACTTTTGTTTAGTTCAGTATTATGACTCAAATAGTTAGCCGTTAAAAAATTGAGTAGCACTTTTTTGTGCAACTTTATATTAAAGAAATTAAAAAAATAAAGAACACAAAAACGTAGGCTTGTAGTGTTTCATGAGTACACCTTTCATTAGTTTAATCGAAATTTGTATAAGTATAATAGCATATTATGCAGTTAACTAAACTTGAAAATAATATTGCAATGTTGGTGGTGACACGTTGAAGTAGGGACTTGTTGTATTCGACCCAAAGACATACGTGTGCGTTTCGCAACAATGCACACACAACATACATTTTTCTCACAGGACTCAGGCCTATTTTGAGGTTCCTCTTGAAATCCAGAAAACTAAGATAATTTTGTTGCCAAATACCCATTCAACAGCTATTCTGACCGAACTCAGAGGAATTAAAGTCCATCTGCTCATCTGTAAGCTGTGCATGTTTGTACGGCGTCTGCAGATGGATTCGAAGTGGATAGGCTGGATCACCATAAATGCACAGGCTCTCCGTTAGGGGTAAAAGAATACATCTGCAGATCGTCTAGGAGGTTTGACATCCTCAACATTCTTGAATCGTGCCTTTTCCCTTCTATCGAATAAACATATAGGTGTAAAAAAATAAGCACTGATATTAGTGTCAACTCTATACAAAAGATAAACAAGGAAAGTTTGGATTTTCCCTTACCTACCGGACCATCCAAATTTGCAATCGGCTACCATTTCATATGCGTCCCCCCCCCACGTTGAGGACCTTCCTGATTGGTTATACCTGAAGAATTCCTTATACATGTTACCCCTAAATAATTGTGCCTGTACCCGTGACGAATTTGCCTGCACCCCTAAAGTATAATATTTCAATATGGGTCCTCAACCCTCTGAGTGGCATTGTTTAATTTTTTAATTTGTAACCCGTGAAGAATTCCTTCCAAATCTCAAGTCACCCCTAAAGAATTTCAAAAAAATGATACAAAATTACATCCAGTGAAATATTTTCCATATCTTGTTGTTTTATGTATATACATACAGTTTAGTAAGGAAATTTAAAGTTGCTAAAAGTAAATAGTAAAAATTAATATGCCAGATTTATCCTTTGAATTCAATTGGATAACATTTGATTTAGCTATAGATTATAGATATGCACACATCTTATTGAGGAACTTCATTTACTTTGAAGGAGGAGACATGGAGTAACAATATTATTTATATACAGGTATTAAGTTAACGCAGTTTTCCTTGAGCTATAAGTGGGGTTACTTCCACTGTATAAACACTATCTGGTTCCAAAGTGTAGATAAGAGATTGTATTAGTTTCAATTGAAGATGATTGAATTTGAGCAGCATACCACCCTTGCCTCCATCCATAATCTGCTATTTCATCTTGGGTCCACTTTACATTATTTGGCTTCCAACTTCGAAATACTTTTCTAAGTTATTTTCCAGGGTTTCCGGACCAATTGGTTCGTCTGTAGGAGCTCCAGATTTATCACTGCACTTGAATTTTATGTAACAGTTGTTGATTAGATATATAACCAAAGGGTTCAATAATGTATCGAGATTTTCTTTTAATATATTATCAGGCATAGGAATGCTTGATTTACTCTTCAGAACACTTAAATGCTTCCTTTTTCTGACGATATCTGGGATTTCAGTTATCTCTTCTCTCAATTGATAAAATATTATAGTTTTCACCAAGTTAATTGCCTGTTTTACCTCCCTTGTTTGTTATGTTGCAAGAGAAGACAACGAAGAATTAGGTCGTCTTTTTTCCGGTGATCGAAAGGTTGTCGGACTTCAGTATGTACTGGAGATCTGCAATAGGTAGCCTTTTAAGGTCAGTCATGCTCTCTGGAAGGACTTTGGATTTCAAGAATATGATTTCTCATGTGGCTTTGGAGGCATATCACCTTGTTTAGTTGCAATGTTCTTGACCATAGCATACTTGGGTCCTTTCAATGAAATGTTGAGGCTTTTCATTTATTTTGTAGCTCCCCCATATTCAACTTATACAAGTCATGGCTGCACCATGTCTCTCTTTCAACATTGTCTTGGTAGTTTTTGTCACACTTATCTCGACATTCCATCAAGAATGATGAAAGACAAAGTCCGAGTTTGGTTCGATGGTTTTTTTACAAGCTTGAAAAAAGCTCAAGCAAACCTCCAGAAAGCAGTGCTTGCAGCATACACTGTCACTGGCTTTTCATCAGTGAGTTTAGCAAGCAGTGCGGTGAAGCGAGGAATAGTATCGAAGAGGAAGAGGTAGACGATGTTCTGGACTCAGAAGATGAATTTTAACTGTTTACATGTATATAGCAATAATTATCATAAAATCACAACTTGCAGCATAGACAGGTTTGATCAGGCTCGGACTGGCTATTGTGCCATCATGCCATAGAACAATGGCTGTCTATTGTTCTAACACGGCTAGCCATTGTTCTCTGGCACAATGGCCCAATAGCATTCTTGGGGTGTAGAGGTTTTAATCGTATTCAAATTTTACAAAACAAAGCAGCCAAATCAATTTTAAACAGGCCAGGTTATTCCTCTAGCTTGGAAGCCCTGCAGTGCCTTGGATGGAAACAGTTTAAAGAAAGAAGAAAATTCCATCGTTCCTGCTTTGTTTATAAGGCTATAACTAATGATATAGACTTTATTTTTAATAACATTTTCAGACATCAAATTCATAATAATGACACCAGGGGAAAGAACAATAGGCAATTGCCTTTTTGTAAATAAAATTGGGGCAAGTATAGATCAGAATTTTTATTCATGAAAGAATGGAATGAATTACCAGAGACAGTAGCCATGTCAAATTCTTTTAACGATTTCAAACGGAATTATTGGATTAATAATAAACCATGTTTAAATTGTAATTAATGTTTTACTCTGATTTCTTTGTAATTATCTACTTATATTTATGACTTTGTATTCTTTTTATATCATTTGTAATTTGTTTTAATTAATTGAGGACCATCACGAAAAGCACCTTCAGGTGATGAGGCTTTCTCGTTAAATAAAGTTCATTCATTCATTCATTAAAGTTCTACAGTTTTCAAATATAGTTGCATTTTAGAGTGATATTGTTAGATAATAAAAATCAAATAAAGGTAATTTGATAAAAAGTTATCTCAGTTAGCCAAAATTGCAATCACAATTACAAGGACCCCTGAAGAATTCCGTATCAAATTGTATGGGCCCCTGAAGAATTCAGAGGTCCTTAACGGAGGGCACGCATACTAAATCGCATTTCAGGTTTTTTACCAATCGATATCCTTCTCAGAATTTATAAACAAACAATCTTACCTATTATCGACTATGGTTCAATTGTATGGCACGATTGTGGATCTGTTCTTACCGACCATGTTGAAAAAATTAAAAACAAAGCAATGAGCATCATCTTACACTCCAACAGACTAACTTGCACACAAGAAATGTGTAACCGTCTGTGTCTCCTTACTCTACATAGTCGACGCTTTTCTAAGATATATTTTAGTTTTTAAAATTGTAAATACCATTGATTGTCCTACGTATTTTAACGATTACTTTCATTTAAGGAGTTCGATAAGAGAAAAAAACCGAGATCAAACTTTGATTGACGTTCCTAAAGTAAATACTTCACTCGGACAAACTATGTTCAAGTTCACGGCACCGAGACTGGAACTTGCTCCCGAAGTCAATTAGGAACATCAGAGTTCTCTGTAGTTTTAAAAACTTGGTTTTTAAATATTTGTTAGAAATTGACAATTCTTCACATAATTGTAGTTTATAATATTTTTTCAGTCTTCTGTTCATTTTTTATATTGTAAATAATATTTGGAAACTTTTTCAGCAAATCCCAATTCAAGCTTTTGCTCATGAGGAGCTGTCCAGCCATGCTCAACGAGCTCCGATTATTTACATACGAGTTTGTGATATTTGCATATTATATACACAACAACTACGCTACACATCAGGGAAAACATCTGGATTGAAGGAGAAAAGAGTTCGTCATCCTTGGGTTTATTACAGTAATAGCTGTGCAAGCCTTCAAGTATTGATTAGAGCTGGAGACAGAACGTAACCCAGGACCTCTGTCAATATCAAGACAAACTGAGATTCCTGTTCTAGTAACATCTCGGCAGACCGTTTGTAAAAACCTAACTTCGTCACGCATGAGCGAACTCATTCAGATACCACACAATTCAGCTTTCTATCACAGTTTTGTATCAAATTCACCGCTTACCTTGTCTTTAATTAATGCTCGCTCGTAAAATCCGCCGATTCTATTAGTGTATGTTTGATTCTAAAGCTGATCTAGTTGCTTTGACTGAGACCTGGTTAACTGTCGATGATACTGCAGCGAAACTGGAGATTGTTCCAGCTGGTTATAAAATCATCAATAAACCGCGTGTAGGACGCAAAGGTGGTGGGATTGCTCTCCTCTATAGGAACAACATCAATGTTAAAAATATAAAAAATGGAGAATAGTCTTTTGAATTTTCTGAATCGTGTATCAAATTCGGCTCGTTTTGTATGAGACTAGTCATTGTCTACCGTTCACCCTACTCTGCTAACCATCCAGTTACTATCAGAACCTTCATAACTGAGTTTACGGCATACTTGGAAACTATTATACTGTCGGCAGAGCCATTACTGATAACTGGAGATTTTTAATATTTATGTTGATAATCCTGATGTGTATGCTGCTGAGTTTCTGGACATTTTGGAATCAATGGGACTTATGCAGCATGTGGATGTACCTACCCATGAACATGGTCACACCCTTGACCTGGTCATTACTCGTCAGTTTGATTCCATTATATTGCGTCCACCTACAATTGGTCGCTTCTTTTCAGACCATACTGTTGTTTCTTGTTCTCTGAATTCAGTTGAACCATGTGCGTCTGTCAAGTCTATTACTTATAGGAAACTCAAGTCTATCGATTTGGATGTATTAAGAAATGATCTTGCCAAGTCATCCCTTTGCACTGATGATATTACGGATTTGGATGAGCTTGTTTGTTGTTACAACTTAACATTGTCTTCCTTGATAGATCAGCATGCTCCCGTACAATCCAGAATTGTCTTGGTTTAATAATGAAATCAAAACAGCAATTAGAGATAGAAGAGCCGAGCGAAAATGGAGAGCAACTAAAAGTGCAATTCATTTGGCTGCTTTTAAACAGAAAAAGAACTATGCCACACTTTTAATGAACAGGGTACGCTGTACATACTATTGTGATTTTATTCATGACAATAGAACGACCAAGGAAGACTGTTTAAAGCAGCAAAGACCTTACTGACTGAGTCAAAAGCATTATCTCTACCAGAAGGATCGGATGCTGAAGTTGTAGCCAATGATATAGGAAAGTTCTTCGTCCAGAAGATTCAGAATACTCGTGTTAATTTAACCAATAAACCAGTAGTTTTTGATGAGTTAATAACGGATAGTCGTCGTGAAGCTTCTTTTTCAGAATTTGAAGTACTCTCTATTGATGATGTTCGTAACATGAATCGATCTGCAAAGAAATCCAATGCCAACTTCAATAACTGTGCCGCAGAAATGTCAGTATTTCGTTGCCATTTGGCAGTTCACCACCTTTTCACTTTACTGTCGGTTCAGTTTTCTTTTAAACGCGTGCTTCGGATGTTCTGGAGTAACTTCGCACAGCAAAAAATCTGAAACTATTGTTATTAAAATCGATTTTGGCGGTTTGGCCCCATTTGCCACAACCAAATTTATTTGCCACAATAAATGAATGGATCAAAGTCTCTGCTGCATTCTGCGATTCTGCATTCATCTATACAGTTTCCCAATGCGTTGACTGCTGCTTCCTGATTGGCCGAACTTTTAGGGCTGAATGATAAATAAAACTGCGAGTCATCTGCGTAACAGTGTACGTCAGGTGTTAAACAGTGATGGACCAAGACACGATCCTTGTGGAACACCGCAATGAAGGTGAAACGTATCTGAAATGGATCCATTGACACACACACGTTGTGATCTTCCAGATAAGTAAGACTCGAACCGATAGCACTGTTCCATTAACGCCAAGTTTAGACTGTAGACGCGAAATAAGAATGTCATGGTTGACAGTGTCAAACGCTGCCCTAAGGTCCAATACAACGAGTATAGTGTCACATGCTGTTTGTTCATATTCATAAGAATATCATTATGAACCTTCAGCAGGGCCGTTTCTTTGCTATGTTGTTTCCTATAAGATGATTGGAATTCGGGATACAGACCATATATGAGACTGCATCTGATAAGCAGCTGCACTTTCCGTTAGCTTAGAAATAAATGTTAAGTTACTAACAGGACGAAGGTTCTTAAAGTTCAAATGCCCACATTTTTTAAATAAAGGGAAAATTAAAGCCTGCTCTCATTGCTTTGCAAAATATCCTGACTAGAGAGACAAATTAAGCATGGACGTGATGACAGGCAGAAGCTCGTCCATGCACTGCGCACACACATAAATTAGTCAGTTCGCTACACACAAAGTCAGTTCGCTACAACTCATCATTTATTAAAAAACAATCAACTTGATTTGTTTAATACGTATTTACTAAACAGATCACCTCAGTGAGAGTGCAAGAGCGTTATAAATCTTAGATGGGATCTAAGCGATGACTCAGAAGTGTGACTCGCAGAGATAACGTCCATCGGCATCGCCAAAGCAATACGGTATAAATCATGGGTATTGACGTATAAAGTGTGGGGTGCAGACTCTCAAATAATAATGGCGTGAGTTCACTACATTCGGCACCCCTGTAAACTCAAAACTCAGGTCAAACAACAGGTCAAAACTCAGTAATAGATCATTTATGCTATTGGTATCTGCATAAATTCGCCATTACTGTTATACAATTTTAACGTGTGACAAAAACACTAACTATATGTACTTTATTCTGTACGTAGTTTCTTTATTACCTTATCTACATTGCCATAGTTATTTTCAACTTGCAAGTCGTTCATCTCTTTGAATGCTAAAAAACACTTCCTCAGTTAACATACAAGCAAGTAAAAATTGGCTGTTAATTTTATAGAAAGAGCAACAACAGTCCTTATACATTTACTGTAATTAAGTCATAATGGTACTGTAGTCAATTACCTAATTATCCTCTATTCAATAAAAATTTCTTAAGATCATTTCATTTGATAGTACTATCCCGCCAAGGAGTCGGCTTGTTTCCAAATTCAGGCCTTATAACTGAGACGATGGAGCATTGGACTAATAAACCGAATGTTACCAGTTCAGAACTCGAATCCCAACTGTGGTCAGGTAGACTCTCGTATTTGTGCAGTATGGTTTGCAATTTGGATTAGTAGTAATATTCTTATCAGGAGTAGATTTTACATGGGGAGGGTTTTAGCTCAAATTGAAGCAGTTGGACACCAAGTTTCTAAAACATGATTTCCTGCATTCGGGGATGAGCTATTTTTGTATCATTATACAAGACATTCCAAAAATTAGATTATGCGGATACTCAAATTTATGAAAATCCCTCAGATACCATACACCCAAAGGCTCTGGTCAACCTAACTTGAATTTCATAAAATGAGCCCTAGTGCGTGATTTTTCATTTTATTGAGAATATGAAATATGTTATCATACGTAAAATATAAAATATGTTATCATATAATATATCATCATTTTACCTTTATCCATTCCTTGGACAACATCGTCTGGTAACATATGTCGCTTGAGATGCACACATCCTGTCACCTGTTTCTTGAAGCCCAGGAATGTCAACTTGCCAGTGCCAGTACAACCTCGTTTAGTTTGAATTATGAACTTCTTCATTGCCTGGTCCTTGTCCTTTATCGAAATGAAGTCGAGAGCTTCTTTTATTCTGAAGCCACATACGTCAAAACTTGATATTTCACTCTTTTTTTAATTTTGATCCAGCCCCATTCGTATTTATTGCCGATCTACGGTATTAATGTTTTTTTGACTGATAGCGAAACACTTCGGAAAAATAAAACAATTTTTTTAACGATTTTTTGGGGGGATTGTTTTCAAGTTTCCACTAATTTATTTTTCTGAGATGTTTTGTATATGTAATGATATTTGAATTTTTTATTACCGTGTGATTTTTCCGAAGGCGCACTTGATCTAAATTAGTGCTTTATCCCTGGGCATTAGCTAGCAAAAATTAAATAAAAACCTTCTCTGGTTCCATTGAACATCTTCGTACAATAGTATCGACGATGTTTGTCATCTCGGCGACTTCGTCGTTGCTATACACGTCGACGACTTTTCCATCTTTGTATGACGTTCCACCTTGCAAAAGTTGTTTATGCGATGGTGCCACAGTACTTACAAACCATTCTTTAACAACGTCAAAGTATTCATCTTTGAGTTGCAATTTCTCCAGAATCTGCAAAAAATAAAATTTGCATAAATAATCCAGGTAATCAGTATATTATCCAGACTTGCAGTGATTGAAATACAACCTTCTAATAATTATACATTGTATGTTTTTCTTTTAATTCGATCACGAGGTGTATGTATAAGCGCTGCAGTGCTTATTAAATTTTATTTACTTTTTAATGTGGCACTTATTGAAGCAATAGGTATTGACTTGCGTACATGCGTGCACTGCCATTTGGCTTGACTAACACATAGCTTAATTATGTTCTAATTTTTCATTCTATTCAGTTTTACTCATTGTTCTGAGGTTTTGTCCTTTTTTAAATCACAATAGAATTCAAAAGAATGAAGTTGATGCTACACGTGTATGATTATGCAATTGGTTTATGTATATCTTACGATGTTGGTGGTTGAAACGAAACATTTGATTATTCAAAAATGCTCTTTTATTAGATTGAATTTCTGTTTGGTCAATCTTTTACCGTTATATGTGCTGCCCAAATGCAAAGATGAATAACTAGCTGCTTTTCCCAATATAAAGTGTACGATATTTGGATGATGCATTAATTTATAAACTATACATACCTTTCTTGTTGAAAATAGTAAAAGTGAATAATTCAGCTGGATTCGCATATCCAAACCAGCATTTCCCACCAATAAGCATATTTCGTCAAAGAGAACGTCCTCTCATTCGTTCGAACGATTCTGCTAATTCAATAAGTGTGCCAACACTCATTACACTTTTCTCCAAAAACGGCCGCAAACTTTCAATGTTTGTGTTTCACTAATCTTGTGAAAAGGAATTACTGCCATTCTTGAAAAGACTCTATAGTTGAAAAGGACATTACCCGGTAAGTTATGAAAATAGTTTATTATAACAGCAAGAAGAATGTTAAAGTGAGAACTTTGAGCAAACTTTAAACAACAATAGCTATCTCTAAAGATTGTTATAATCATAGTTGCAACACGAAATGTATTGCTTGAATTTTGCAAAACACGTTGCAGTGATTTGCTGTTTGTTTTACTTCGCTATATATAAATTTCAGATAAAATATAGATTATATGTACTCTAACCATTACAGTGTACCTGGAAAGTTTTTCTTTTTCCAATTTCCCACGCTTTTTGTAAAGACACTGGGGATTCATGGTCATCAAGGGTATTGACCTTGGACGAGTTTGTTTAGTATTTCTTGCTGTTATTCTATCGGACTAAAAAACAAACATGAACAAGTATAGTTTTAATAACGAAATTAGTATAGGAAATAACACGGTTCGAGAAGAATTAATGAAAAATCGCACGTGTGTTATTACGCACGAGTGGTATTATGAATATTTCGTCAAACACAAGTGCGATTAATATTTTTCATTAATTATTCGAGAACAAGTGTTATTTCCTTTTAATTCGTTTTCAATCAATTTTACGGATTCCTAAATACCCCTAAATTTTACTACGAAATGGGAAAATTGATGTTTGTAATTCTGCAGATCCATTTTATTGGGGTTGTTGCAGTCACGATTGAGAGTTTATATCGCACTCATTATTTCGACGATTTTCTTTGTGTAACCACTCTTTGCTTATTAGTGCACTGGGGCGTGCGTTCGCATTTATCGTCAAATCTGCAGGCCTCTATCACAGAATAGGCCTCTATTTCAATAACGCCAGCGACTAAACGCTCAATAGAGCGCCGTCTTGTTTATGTACGAAAAGCAGGCGCTTTCTCGATATATGAACAAACCGAAATTCAAATAATCGCTAACCCTAAACTGACTTTGGTTGATGTTATAATAATTTTAAATTTCGGTTGCTCATATATCGAGAAAGGGCCGAAAATCAACCGGATTGGTAGCGCGATATCTCTCGAAGATCGCAATCACAATAATTTGGCTTCGTGTAAATGGGTTATGTAAAATGGGTTATGTAAAATGGGTTATGTAAACTGTACATACAATAACTTCTTTCTTAATATACCATATTCAATTAGTATATACGGTTTAATTTGTGAAGGGGGATACACGTTTTAGACTATAGACTATCATAAAACTAACGGTTTCTTACTCGTGACCACTTCTACATTACTAATAAAAACTCTTTCTATAATTAAGTTGGACAGTTCCATGAACCAGGCCCAGATAGTGTCCATCTTACGCCCTGATTACACGAAAGCGAGCCAGCCCATTTACCGGCTCACTTCATGTCATATATCAAGCCAAAGTTGTCTCGGCTACCTAGTTGGTCCGCTTGCCGGGCCAGCTCGCCTGATGTAATCATGGGGTTAGACTTAAAGGGAACTGTAGTCAAACAACAAATTGGTTTTAAATAAAAGGCCTTTAAGTATAATGTTTAAATATGTCAATATTTTTACGGTATCTGCTCTTCTATTCGAGAAATAACGTTTTCATTTTCGTATTTTATGCTTCTGGACGCCGCCATTTTCGAGTTTGTTCAACGGGAAAAAAATACTAGTTTTAAGCAAATATTTCCTTAAATCAAGAAAAATTATCTCATTCCTTGTACAAGATAATTATTTTGATAAAATATCTTAACAAGATAAAGTTTTAAGGAAAAATAACCTTGTTTTAAGAAAATCAGTTTCTTAAAACAAGCAAAATTATCTTCTGGTCCCTTCTACACTAGATAAATATCTTGTCAAAATATTTCAACAAGAAAAGTTTTCTTGAAATGAGATTTCTGTTAAATCTTGATTGATGCAATTATAACAAAATTGTCTCGTATCAAGATTTCTTTTCTTGAAAAACAAGAACATATTATAGTTATTGGAAAAAATAAGAAATAACTTGCATGACTATAGGGCTTCTGTTAATATAGACAAATAATGCATTACGTGTTTAAATCAGCTGGAATATTGTGCAAGCCATGAGGCAAGCGAGGTGGACAATCTGCTTCGAAAGTTGCTCGGATTAAACCGATAATCTGGACATATCGGCGAAATCGTTGTTTTTGTGCGTTGACTAAAACCACTGAAGTGAAGCGAAATATTCAAATTAGTACCACATATTACAATCAAGCGACAAGGTTAGTTTGTACTAACAATAACAGCAACCTTACTCAACAAAGAAGTGAAAGACGACTAACGTACAAAAATCTAAGAGTTTGTGTACCAAACAACTGTGTGAAAGTACCAATAATAAGAAATGAACAAACCTCTACAATACCCTCCTTATTTTTAACAAATGCTTGCCATCTAATGAACATGAGGAGCTGCACTAGGTGCGAAAGGATTAAGGCTCAAGGTGTAGTAACTATAGCGATTGGTCACCACCTGGTGGTAGCGTTGACAGTGGTAAAACGATTACGGTAACAACTTTAGTTGTAATAAAACCTGGCCCTGATCTAAAATGTTAATATTATTCAACCTGCTTTTGTATTAGTTGTCATGATATGTAAACTTAGCTATATAAAATAAGGTTTGCGCGCCAAATATTGAATTGTTGCGCTGTGCCGAGGTTGTTGGCGGTATAGTATGACAGGTTAATTCAACATGTACTATCGCGTTTTCTCTCACTGCTTGGATCCCGATAAAATTTGGTACACATACAATTACTCTCTTCCTGGATCGAATAACTGTCTCAGAGCGGCATCATAAGAGTCCTGTATATAAGTGGCTATCAGAAGCCGTCAAGAGGTTGATATTCGTGATATTCGAGACAAAGAAGGTAAACCAGTATCTTTCCATTGTTTTTACGCTGGAGTTAAGAATGCTGTGGCAGAAGTGCATGTTGTTTCCTCGTTTGCCACGCTAGTGTTTGCGCTGAGGCAGCGCACAATTAATGATACGTGCTACAGTCGAAAGTATTCGACACAATTCGTTCGACGGTCAACTCGCTTGGCCTGGACGAAGTATTTGGCGCCAAATCTTTAATTGTTCAACTCGGTAATGCCATCGCTCTTTTAGAGAGTAAAATTGAAGGGCAGAATAAACATAGGGTTGTGTACCATGATATTCGATGCACTATACAATTATACGCATCATTTCTCTTTCTCTATATTTTATTCATAATTCTTATTCAGTCTACACTGCATGTCCAACCCGTCGTTGACATATACTATACGCATTATAGCCGTTGGCTAAATGCGCACATTATTCTAATCCTCGTCCGCACAGTCTGCCACGATTACAGATCTAGGGCATCAATGTGGTTCTCATTACCTAAGGCTAATCATTTAACAAAAAACAATATAGTAAGCTGATTATTTAGATTTTGACGGAAACACCTGTGTCAGAAAGATGTTTCATCTTTTGCTGGCAGATTTTGAAGATGTTGTCATCTTTCCTCAATCAGTTGAAGTTAAAAGCATCTTGATAATCATTTGGTCCTTTTTACATTAAATTCAACGCTATTAATTATAGCTCACTTAAAAGAACTATATACACTGTAGTAAGCTGATTATTTTAGATATTTTGATGGAAACTCTTGTGTCAGAAAGATGTTTCATCTTTTGCTGGCAGATTTTGAAGATGTTGTCATCTTTCCTTAATCAGTTGAAGTTAAAAGCATCTTGATAATCATTCGGTCATTTTTACATTAAATTCAACGCTATTAATTATAGTTTACTTGAAAGAACTATATAGTAAGCTGATTATTTAGATATTTTGACGGAAACTCTTGTGTCAGAAAGATGTTTCATCTTTTGCTGGCAGATTTTGAAGATGTTGTCATCTTTCCTTAATCAGTTGAAGTTAAAAGCATCTTGATAATCA
The DNA here is from genome assembly GCA_035772405.1 of Chrysogorgia sp. JL179-B06. Lineage (NCBI taxonomy): Eukaryota > Metazoa > Cnidaria > Anthozoa > Scleralcyonacea > Chrysogorgiidae > Chrysogorgia > Chrysogorgia sp. JL179-B06. The sequence continues at coordinate 4,071,362 of JAYKKM010000263.1, forward strand.
TTCGGTCATTTTTACATTAAATTCAACGCTATTAATTATAGCTCAAGAACTATATAGCTCAAGAACTATATAGTAAGCTGATTATTTAGATATTTTGACGGAAACTCTTGTGTCAGAAAGATGTATTATCATCTTTCCTTAATCAGTTCAAGTTAAAAGCATCTTGATAATCATTCGGTCATTTTTACATTAAATTCAACGCTATTAATTATAGTTTACTTGAAAGGACTATATAGTAAGCTGATTATTTAGATATTTTGACGGAAACGCTTGTGTCAGAAAGATGTTTCATCTTTTGCTGGCAGATTTTGAAGATGTTGTCATCTTTCCTTAATCAGTTGAAGTTAAAAGCATCTTGATAATCATTCGGTCCTTTTTAGATTAAATTCAACGCTATTAATTATAGTTTACTTGAAAGAACTATATAGTAAGCTGCTTATTTAGATATTTTGGCAGAAACTCTTGTGTCAGAAAGACGTTTAATCTTTTGCTGGCAGATTTTGAAGATGTTGTCATCTTTCCTTAATCAGTTGAAGTTAAAAGCATCTTGATAATCATTCGGTCCTTTTTACATTAAATTCAACGCTATTAATTATAGTTTACTTGAAAACTGATTACTTAGATACTTTGACGGAAAATAGAGCTCAAGCCAGAGCTCAATCACTGGTGGCAAAAGCAGTCTGTGCGCGAGGCGTACAACATGTTATTATATAACGTGAAAGGCCACTTCCATGATTGTCTGGTATTTAGTATTAACGTATAACTGTATTTGCAGTTAACATAAAAATATAATCTAGCATCACATTACTTTATTATTAATAAATAACAATATATACTTAGCTATTTTTGTCAGATCCTGCTGCGCAGCAGGTAAAAAGTAATTAAATTCATGAAATGATGACAGCATTTGGCGTTAATTCGTAATGGAATTAGACTGACTGGTTTCCGGAGAAACGTGGATTGAATCCACCAAAAGTGCATTCTTTCGACCGTGCAGCTCCTCATGAAGGTTGATGAACTTCAATGTGTTATTACCTTAAATAGCACATCAATAGCGTAGAGTCTGCGTGCTATTAATAGCTCAAAAAGCGGACAAACCAAACTTGACTCGCAAATGAGCTATTTCTTTTGTTATGGCCGCAAGAATTATGGGTAAAAGCGGACAAACATCGGTATTGACGTCATCTCGACGGAGCGCTATTGCTATTGTTACGGAATCCTGGCTCTCAAATGATGTACCAACGTTGGCTGTTATGTTAAAATCGTGAGAAATGTGGTGGTGATCTAGCTTTATAAAAGCAACCCATTTTCGGTTTTGACCACATCATCCATTGCTTGTGTGATAAAGTCAATACGTTAAAAATGGTCTCTGTTGAACAGTATCCCTGCTTTAGCGGTGCCGGTCTCAAACGATTTGAGTCTAAAGCTGGACGTGGTTTCCTCAAATGTCAGGCGATATGTGAAGAAATTTGGTACCACTTCTTGTGTGTATCGTGCGACGATGGACTGCCAGAAAGAGAGAGGAGGTTTCGAAGTCAAAGATATTTTGGTCAAATCCAATGCATTAAGACCCCCATCAGTACGAGACTTTTGCCATCCATCCAGATGACTTCGACCAAAGTTATTGCCGAGGTGTCGAATGTTCGCCAGAGCAACGAGCATATACCTTTGGACGAGTCATTTATTATTGATGTGGTCACAGTCAGACAGCAGACAGGATCTGCTAAATCTCTCGAAGTTTTAGATTATACCACAAATTCATTGATTAAGAAGTGTATTATTACCATTAGAAATAGCGACCTGCTCTGTTGTGGGAGGGCTTTAGCTGTAGAACAGGCACTAGCAGATAACCATCCGAAATTAAAACAATTTAAATTAGATAGACCCATTAAAAAAAAGTCAGCTTAAGAATTATATAAGAGAGCCAATGTCTTGCCTGGTCCTTGCGGTCTTTGGGAGGTATCGAAGTTCCAAGGGGTCTTGACGAAGTATCAGATTATTGTTATTGATTTTAACGCTAGAAATTCTAGTATTTATGAGGGCCTTAGGCGAGATAGGAAAATCGATATATATAAAAACGGTGATCATTATGATGTTATTAATCCGAAGAAACTCCCCGCTTTCCACGGCCAACGTTTTTATTGTGAAAAGTGCAAGACGTTAATGATCCATGTCACGCGTGCTTGTGCAAAGAATGTCTTTGGCTTTCATATGAGAAACGTATGTGCCCCGATTGCTTTAAGTTTTGTCGGTCGGATGGTAAGTGTACTTATTTTATTAATTATCAATTCAATTGTGATTCATGTTCTGTTGTTTATTTTTTAAAGCGTAAAAGGTGTAATAAGTCTTATGTAGGTAGCACCATTAACTCTTTCCGTACACAACACCGATGAGCACAGGCTCAGTCCAAGAAACTGTAAATAAAAAATAGCAAGAAAAATCATGGCGCTATAAAACACAACTATTCTCGTTACATTCTCCCATTCTAGTTTTAACACACACAAAGCCAGCTCTCTTCAAAGTTCCAAGTAAATTATGTAGCATCAAAGACATTAAGTCATGAAATGGTTAAAAAACTTTATTTGACGATCCTGACTAGCGAAATCTTAGCTAACGTGCACTTCACTATTCATAGTAAGGACAGGGCCGAACTAAACGATAAACGCAGAGGCGGTGTGATGCTGGCAATTCGCAACACCATATCTAGTATCAGAAGATTCGATGTGAAAGCTCGACTGAAATACTCGCTTGTGAACTTCGTCCATCAGGCAAGAAAACAAGTCTTATTTGTAGTTTATCGCCCACCAAACTCTCTTTCTTACATTAAGGAATTTACTAAACTCTTGCACTTGGCCTCTGGAGCCAAATTTGACAATATTGTGATTGCGGGAGATTTTATTGGTTTAATATCTCTGTGCAACCACTGATAACCCTGTTTACTCTCATTTTCTCAAGACATTAAGGGACCATTTCCTTTGGTAAGTTGTAGATTTTCCGACCAGAAACAACAGCTATCTGGATTTAATATTAACTACCATCCCAGAGAAAATTTCGAACATTCAAGATCTCCTTAATACTGATCACAAACTTATCAAATTTTGCATTTAATTTACATATTGCCACGAATTAAACGTCGTGTTTATAATTTTAAATTGGCAGGGACTCAAATCATCTCTTGAAAGTGTGCCCTGGGATTTATGCTTTGTCGACGATGACGTAAATGAATCCCTAGTGAATTGGACGGATTTGCTTATGTCAGCTGTTGATTTGCATATTTCCAATTGCAAAGCCAGAAACATAAACGACCATCCTTGGATTGATCAAGAATTCCATGACCTTCTCAAACGTAAAAACAAACAAAGATTCATTGCATCTAAATCTAGGTGTCGTGAAGACTAGGTTAGATTTTCAAAGATGCACTGTGATGCAAAAACGATGATTGAACAGAAAAAGAAACTGGGTGAAGTTTCATATAAATCCCGAAATGACGTCAGACTATCTGTAGTAAAATTCGAAACTCAAATCAGCTATTATTTCTAAAAGAAAACATTATCGTAAGAGTTAGGACTATGTTTTAAATTGGGGATGTTTATATGAAACGTCAGCCAAGAAACTTTATGCCCTAAAACTAAAAGTATCGTTACAAGAAAATCCAAAACAGTTCTGGTTGTACGTTAAAACATAGTTAGTTAGTTAGTTAGTCACTTTATTTGAGTGTCAAAAGCTTATAGCCGGCCACAAGTAGCCTACTAATTGGGGACACTAGACAAAGGATTAATACAAATTGTTAAACTAGATAAATCTTAAATATTAGGTTGTTACTTTATATATACACAGATAGAAACAAATAACCTAATAAAATATTAAATTACGTAGTACATAGATGACAGCAAATACAAGAGTTATCTGTTAGTGATGTGAGGTCTTTAGTTCTTATTCTTGCCTTAAATGCTGCTAGAGAAATTATTTGCCTATCTAGACTATCCAATTTTGACCAAAGCTTTGGCCCAAAATACCTTAAGGAATGTTTTCCGAATCTTACGGTATTAAACATTGGAATAAAAAAATCGGAATTCCTTAAATTGTAGCTGGAAGGTGTGTTGCTGAAAAGATTAATTATGTTTATCGGGAGTAATCCATTCTTTACTTTAAACATAAGTATTGCAACATCTTGAAGTCGTCTGTTATTCAAATTTGTTAGTTTTGCCCGGACCAGCAGCTCATCATATGGACACCTCCAGTCATCAAATACTGCTCTCAATCCCGCTCATTTACTCTCTCCAATTTCCTTTTATCCAAACTCTTACAAAAGTGCCACACAAGGCTGCAATATGTTAAATAGGGTAGTATTGCGGTTTTATATATCGTCAGTTTTGCCTTCACTGGAATTAATTTCCGCAGCCTCATCAGGACCCCAATGCGCTGGCTGGCCTTCTTACAGGTAATTGATATATGTTCACCGAATGACAGATTCATGTCAATTACTACACCTAGCAACTTGATCTCTTTTTGTTCAACCCTAAAATGATCTATATCGATATCCAACCGCTGATCAGTTTTAGGTAGGATCATTGCTTGATATTTCTTCAAGTTTCCCTTAAGAAAATTTCTACTATACCAGTCTGAGATTTGCTTTCCATCTTCATTTATTCCCAATATTGCTTCTTCTGGATCTTCGTGAGCATAATATAATTGATGGTCATCAGCATACGCTGATAACCAACTCTTACGATCGAAATAAAACAAATCATTTTGATATATATTCCATAAAGTTGGACCTAAAGCAGACCCTTGAGGACATCCCCTGCTAACTTCCCTCCAACTACTTGTTTCCTGTCCAACTCTTGTTCTATTCTCGCGCTCAGTGAAGTAAGATTTTATCAAGTCCAATGCATTCTTAGAAAGACCGTAGGCCTTGAGCTTAGCTAACAGAAGGATAGGGTGCATTGAATCAAACGCTTTACTCATATCAGTTGTTAATATTCCAACAGTCTGTCCCATATCCCTAGCCCTCCTCCAATCCTCAACCAGTCGAATAGGCAGACATAAACGGGTCAAAGATTGGTCCAAACATACCGTTTAGTTGTTGACAGATTATCTGCTCAAAAATCTTATCAATAGCAATTAACAGTCACTGGCCTATAATTAACCTTATCAAGGGGGTCTTCACTTTTAAAGATTGGTACCCATTCTCCTTTCTTCCACTCTCTAGGCCACTCGTTCTGTGTTATAACTTGATTAAATAATGTCGTGATCGGTGTTACCAGTTCATCGGCCACTAATTTTAAGATTTTCGGTGGCAGCATGTCATAACCGGCAGCCTTGTGGATGTTAATTCCTTGTAGGACCCTCAATACTTCTTCTTTTTCAACTATTCTGAAATGGAAAGAGTTGGAAGTGTGCTTCGCACATATCATTTCGATGCTGGGGTGACTATTACACATATCTTCAGTCAGACTTGCTGCCTCAGAACCTCCAATTGCATCAGCGACTGTTGAAAAGTAGTTCGTAAATTCTTCTGCAACAATCAATTGATCTTTCTGTATTTCCCCCTGAATATTCAATGAGATATTGGGCTTGTCCTTGTTACACTTTGAATTAATGAAGGGCATGAAGGTTCCAAAAAAATTTGTTGGATTTTCATTCAAGTCGCGGGACACATCTTTCCAATAATCCTTGATTGCCTTTCTTCGTAACCGTGTTGCCTCATTTCGCCATTTCTTCATAAGCTGCCATAGTTCATTGCTTTTCACTTTACTAAATTTTTATATTTCTCTTCTTCCTTATTGCTGCTTTCCATTCTGCGTTCATATAAGGAACATCATGTTTTCTAACTCTCATCTTTTTCAGGGGTAAGTGGTTATCCACAACATTCATTAACTTGGTTTTAAAGTGTGTATACTGTTCGTTGATTTGGTCTAATGAATTTTCAAACCATATGGTTTCCTGCAAATCCTTCTTGAATTCTTCCAAATTTAGGTGCTTTAAGCTCCTGCAATTTATGACCTTTGCAGCATGGTGTTTAACTACCGATTTTGCAAATGCATAAACCATTTTATGGTCACTTAATCCAAGTTCGACAACTCCCGATGTAGACGTAAATAAATCTAGATCATTTGTCAGTATCACATCAAGAAGAGTGTTAGATGTTGGAGTCACTCTTGTAGCTTGGTTAATCAAACACGTTAGTTCAAAAACGTCCTCCAGATCGACCAAGATCTTACCCTCTCTTTCATTAGGCTTGAGTCTATCCAAGTTGATATCCCTAAGATAACAATTGATTTACATTGAGAGGTAGCCCATGATATTACATCATTTAATTCATCCTCCAGAATTCTATAGTAGTTGGTACCTTTGTTCCTCGGGGGTCTATACACTCCAAGTACTATTGTTCGTGTACCCTCAATCGTTACCTCAACACCTAGGAGTTCTATATTCTTATACTCCTTTGATATCTTGATTTTTCGCGAAGTTAGCTTGGTGGACACATAAATTAGTATTCCTCCTCCTCCTTTTACTCTATCCTTACGGTATAATCTGTAGTTTATCATTTTAAATTGACTGTCCGGGTATGTTGAATCTATCTTAGTTTCAGTAAGTACTAGTATTCCAGTCTTGAGTTTGTCGTTGATCATTCTGAGTTCATCAAATTTATTTTGTAAACTGTTGATGTTTAAATGTGCCAAAAGGAGCTAATTAGCATGTAACTGCCTGAGGGCAATAAGACCCTCGTCATTTCCTTGCTCGTGTTGTTTCTCTTCAGAATCATCACTATTCAACGATTCATTCAATGAGGTTGACGAGGTAAAGCTTAAATTATTCGGGAGAGCTGCCAAAAGACAAATTGTACATATCCAAGAGTTATCCACACCTCTCTGCATATGTTCTAATTCTTTGGCTGTCAATCTGGCACATTTGCAATGGTAATGACATTCGCACATTTGGCACGACACGGTTAACTGATTACAGGCGATGCTCGATTCACATGTGTTGCATTTCAGCTGTCTTTCATCGTTTGTAGATATTGGTAAAGAGAAAATACAGCTTCCACACATCCACGAACCATTTACACCACTTTGTACTTGTTGATAATCTTTCACCGTTAATCCAACACATTTAAAATGATAGTGAAGTTCACAATTCAACTAAACAAAATCGAATTCCTCCTTTTCAAGAAATGGTCAGTGCTTTGTTTCAAATACTAAGGACAACCCTTACGAAAACATCCTATAGGAATTGGGCCAAAATCAAATAGGAATAAATTTCCTATAGGAAATTTCAAATCCTATAGGATTTGGGCCAAAATCTAATACGAATTCGAATTCTTATAGGAATTCCCATTGGATTTTTTTGCAAGGGAAGGCGAATTTGTTCAATTATTATTTCCAATCTACATTCAACACGGACGGATACCTCTGTTGACACTGGAACTCCATCTGTCTCAAATTCAGACAATGCAAATCAGCTATTGACAAACATTCAGCTTACACCATCTGAGGTAGAAAATGCGCTTAGAGCCATCAATCCAAATAAATCTCCTGGACTAGACATGATTCCAGGCAGACTTTTAAAGGAAATTGCTCCTCAAATCGCTTGCTCTCTTTGCCATTTTTAATTTATCATTATCATTAGGAGTATTCCCAGTGGAAACTAGCCGATGTGACTCCAGTTTTCAAAAATGGTGACTTTTATTAGTTAAAAATTATAGACCTATTTCATTATAAGTATCCTTGGGTGTGAGGGGTATGCAACGTTGCGGCAAATCTCTTCAAATATGTCGATTTGTCTCTGGCCTGCATACCTTTCACGATTCGGATGCTAAGTGTACTTATTTTATTAATTATCAATTCAATTGTGATTTATCTTCTGTTATTTATCTTTTAAAGTGTAAAAGGCGTAATAAGTCTTGTGTAGGTAGCACCATTAACTCTTTTCCTACACAACACTGATGAGCACAGGCTCAGTCCAAGAAACTGTAAATAAAAAATAACAAAAATAGCAAGAAAAATCATGGCGCTATAAAACAACTATTCTCATTACATTCTCCCATTCTCGTATGAGCACACACACAAAGCCAGCTCTCTTCAAAGTTCAAGTAAATTATATAACATCAAAGACATTAAGTCATGGAACGGTTAAAAACTTTACTTGACGATCCTGGCCAGCGAAATCTTACCAGGGCCGAACTAAACGATCTTGAGCGATGAGATCAATGAGGGACCTTGCAGCAAGTGTGCACAAAATATGAAACTCCAGACTCAGATTTTCATGTTGACAAAGCAGAGTCGATTGAAGATCTGGAAAACCTCAAGGAGAGTTTGCAAGATATTGATAAACAAAAGCTTTTGGTGAGTAAATACTTTGCACTTTTTGTATACATGTATCTTACTAACAGAGTGATGCATATGCGACATGTTATAATAATTATACCAAAAAGCTGAAAGGTGTGTGATGTACTGCTGTATTTTGTTAGAACTTAAAGTGTTTTTCAAGCCAAATTAGCCCTTCAACACAGTTAAATTTAGGTATTAAGGGTGATACACGCGCTTGCGTATGTTACATTTCAGTCTGGGATGATGTTTGTTAGCTAAGAAAAACAGTCTTACAATCTAATGATCAATTCCCAGCCAGTACTACGCTAATTGTGAAGTTAGATAGAGGTCCTGGTTGGGCTTCAAAATTGGACTGGAATTACTGACTGTCTATAATAAATCCCTGTTTGAAATTATTTCGTTTAAATGTTTCATTAAAATTTTCTAGAGTATATAGGCTTTGAAATTCATCTCCTTATGAATATGTGACGATATCCTGGCTTGGATTATTAAACAAATGACAGAGGAAGATTGTTTCAAACTTGGTCTCAGAATTGTAATTTGACAATCTTCTTCAGTCATTAGTTAAAATTCATGTCATTAACTCTTCCTTGGCCGGCCACTACAGTTCTCTTATCTCTATTAGAAATTAATAGGGTTATTAATTCCTTTCAGGTATTTACTTAGACTTTGTTCTTATGTATTTCATTTTATTTTATTTTAGAGTGTCCTAAAAAAGGAACCGAATCAGATGTTGTGTTGGGAACCCGAAGCTAGTTTTATTTTATTTTATTTCTGTTCATGAGCAGATATTTTCTGAGATTGCAACTTGGAATGCTCATTCGTTAAACAAGAAAGCTGCTTCTATCTGTGACCTAATCATGTCAAAGCGCATTAACATTCTATCGCTGACTGAGACAATGCTCTCAAATAACAATACTTTGAAAATTTTAACTACTTTGCAAGATTTTAACTTCCTACATCATCCTAGGCTTACTGGAAAAGGTGGTGGTGTTGGGTTTCTCTTCAGAAAGGGTTTACATGTTCTACAAAATCCCATCACCTCGCTCAGATCTCTGGAATACTCAGACCTCTTACTTAATTCCAACAACAATTCCCAGATATGTCTCATCACGGTTTACAGACCTCCTCCATCTACGAAAAATAAACTTACAACTCAGATATTTTTTACTGAATTTTCCACTTTGCTCGAATCCGATGGTCATATTACTGGGGATTTTAATTTCCACATGGATGACATTTACAGCAAGGTTTGTTGACCTATTAGACTCATTTGGTCTTATTCAAAAGGTCACTGGTTCTACCACACGCATGGTCATACTCTTGACCTCATTATATGTCGCCATAATTATTCATCATCCTATGGCCCTGTGGAAATTCGACCTGATCTGCCTTCTGACCACAGCACTGTCATCTATACTATTGACCTCCCAAAGCCGTGTTCAACAAAAAAGTTGATCTGTTATCGTGATCTGCGTCATAAACATTCAATCATGCAACGACATCTTAAATTCACCATTACACTCATTACCAGAGACCTCAACAGATGCTAACCAGTTATCTGATCGATATAACTCCATCACACTCGATCTTTTGAATAAACATGCTCCTGAACGTACTCGACTGGTTACTTTACGTATTACGCCATGGTTCACTGACTCTTTAAGGATTTTAAAGAGTTCTGAAAATTATGGACAATCTACAGAACTCTGACCTACTAACTATGAACATGTCTATTACTCTGGATCCACTTCCCTGTTCAGGGGCGGATACAGCATTTTTCTTGACAGGTTTGCTTGCTTGTTGTGATGTACTATCAGGGGGGGGGGGCGAACGCATGCTCTTCGGAAAATTAAATTTTCAACTAGGATGATGACATGCTTGCCAATTTGCTATGCTTTAATAACCCTTTTGTCCATAAATTTTACAGTACATGTATGTGAAATCCTTTACGGATGTAGGGCGAGTACAATTTATTAAAGGCTTCCTAAGTTGTATTTCTTAATATGAGACAGATTTTGTGCATTAGGAAACCGATACAATCCAATGTCATTATAGGATTGCAATTCTCTTCCGCCAATACAATCCGTTTGCTTGGGGTTTCGTTGACTTGTGATATCGTAATTGCAGACCCGTCGTTTGCGTGTAGTTCTTGTCACTAAATCCCCACCATTAGGACCAGCATTTTTCTCGATATATCCAGAGATGTCGAGAATTACCGAAGACGAACAATGACTCGCCGTAGTATTAGAATAATAAAGAGCTCTACTACGAAAATATTTTACCCTATATATAGTAAACCATAACTGAAGACGACCAGACGCTGTACAAACAAAACTTACCAAGGAGGAGCAATAGACAAAAGCTTATTAACCTTTTTAACCGACACAAAACCATGAAAGAAAGCTGTGCGTGAAATGTTTCGCAACCTTCGAAATCGCTTGGCAACAGTGTTAATTCATCCCCAACTTCCTTCGATTACAGCTCATCCGACAGGTTTGTGAGCGGTTTGCTGCGATATTCAACCAATCACATTGCATCTTGACCGGTTTGTACGCTCACAGGGATAACACTGACCGGTTTGCTGTGACTCGTGGGCCTTCGTCAATAGGTTTGCGTGATTTGCGAGTGGTTTGCGAGAATCGCGAAACGTGTGTTGCGCAAGAGATCTCGTGTTTCACCAACCTGCCGTGAGTTTCGGTGTAATTTCTGGATGCAAATTGTTATATTACCGCCGGATATTTATTAAAAGGTTTAATTGATTATAATTATAATTGAAAATATAATGATAAAGTCAGAAATGATAAAGAAATTTCTAAATTACAGCTTTAAAGTATATTACTAGAACAGAAGGTTTTTAAAATCTGACAGGTTTATATAAACCGATCAAACCTGTCTGAATCCGCCCCTGCTGTTTATGTCCTATATGAAGAACTTCATCACTAATTCAAAATCTAAATCATGTGAACTTGATCCTATACCCACACAACTCCTAAAATCATCAATCGATGTTTTGGTCGGTCCAATTACTGAAATTGTGAATGCATAAAAAACGTCCGGTTTATTCCCTGACTCCCTTAAAAAAGGCATCACATATCCCTCTGTAAAGAAACAAGCAACTGATCATCAACTGTTCTCAACCTACCGTCCTATTACCAACATAGCCTTCCTCTCTAAAACTTTTGAACGTGTTTTATCTACCCAGATGACAGAATATCTTGTTGAGAACTATCTACTTGCCAAGCTGCAATCAGCGTACAGACACTGTTACAGTACTGAAACTGCTTTAATACACGTTTTCAATGACATTTTATACTCCATAGACAGCCATCAGGATGTTGTCTTAGTGCTCCTGGACTTTCAGGATTCGGTTGCTAAGTGCACTTATTTTTTAATTATCAATTCAATTGTGATTCATCTTCTGTTATTTATCTTTTAAAGTGCCCATGACCCCAAATACGATATTACTGATATAGATGCTACATGAAGTGAAAAGTTGAATGCCAAAATATTTTATGATTTGAGCTTTGCGTTGATGTGCTATAAAGATTTGTTTGTCAGAAATGAGTGTGACGTCATTTGCGGCATCATTTCGGATACAATATTCTACTGTTAAAGCAAATTAATCAAACGTTGATGATGTACTTGACCGCTATAGTAAAGATTTTAAAGTAAAGCTATAGTAAAGACGTAAATGACGTCACACTCATTAGCATTTCTGACAAACAAATCTTTATAGCACATCAATGCAAAGCTCAAATCATAAAATATTTTGGCATTTAACTTTTCACTTCATGTAGCATCTATATCAGTAATATCGTATTTGGGGTCATGGGCACTTTAAAGTGTAAAAGGTGTAATAAGTCTTATGTAGGTAGCACCATTAACTCTTTCCGTACACAACACTGAGCACAGGCTCAGTCCAAGAAACTGTAAATAAAAAATAACAAAAATAGCAAGAAAATCATAGCGCTATAAAACAACTATTCTCGTTGCATTCTCCCATTCTCGTTTGAGCACACACACAAAGCCAGCTCTCTTCAAAGTTCAAGTAAATTATATAACATCAAAGACATTAAGTCATGGAACGGTGGGACCTTGCAGCAGGTGTGCAGACTCAGATTTTCATGTTGACAAAGCAAAGTCGATTGAAGATCTGGAAAACCTCATGGAGAGTTTGCAAGATATTGATAAACAAAAGCTTTTGGTGAGTAAATACTTTGGACTTTTTGTATACATGTATCTTACCAACCGAGTGATGCATATGAGGCATGTTATAATAATTATACCAAAAAGCTGAAAGGTGTGTGATGTACTGCTGTATTTTGTTAGAACTTAAAGTGTTTTTCAAGCCAAATTAGCCCTTCAACAGAGTTAAGTTTAGGTATTAAGGGTGATACACGCACTTGCGTATGTTACATTTCAGTCTGGGATGATGTTTGTTAGCTAAGAAAAACAGTCTTACAATCTAATGATCAATTCCCAGCCAGTACTATGCTAATTGTGAAGTTAGATAGAGGTACTGGTATTACTGACTGTCTATAATAAATCCCTGTTTGAAATTATTTCGTTTAAATGTTTCAATAACATTTTCTAGGGTATATAGGCTTTGAAAATCATCTCCTTGTGAATATTTGATGATATCCTAGCTTGGATTGTTAAACAAATGACAGAGGAAGATTGTTTCATGGCATTGTTTCAAACTTGGTCTCTCAGAATTGTAATTTGACAATCTTCTTCAGTCATGTCATTAACTCTCCCTTGGCTTACAGTTCTCTGATCTCTATTAGAAATTAATAGGGTTATTAATTCCTTTGAGGTATTTACTTAAGACTTTGTTCTTATGTTTTTTGTATTTCATTTTAGAGAGTGTCATAAAGTTTAGAAATGAACCGAATCAGATGTTGTGTTGGGAGGAGGAGGAGGTGGAAAAAACCCAGAGTGACCATCAGGCTACCCGAAGCTAGTTTTATTTTATTTCTGTTCAGGAGCAGATATTTTCTGAGATTTCAGACTTGTGCATGCATCAGGAAAGAAGATTGGTAATAATTGTTTGAACATTTGGGCTCAGGAGTTTTCCTTACTTTCACAGCTTGTCGACTAGCATTGTGAAAACAGTTCTGAAGTGTTGGTGAAGACTGAGTAATTTTAAAGTGGTTGGTAAAATTTGCAGGTTGCAGGTTGGACACAAGTCACTCAAGCTAAACCGAAACTTAATCTTAGATCTCTTCTGATTGGGCATTTACTATTGTTAGCGCAAGAATTTGGTCGCTAATTCGCAGACGGACTTAACCCAGGGTTTTTCCATCTGCGACGCAGGCTAAACTGGCATTATATTGAGTTAAAGTTGTTTACTGTAACATTGTTGGTTGTTTTAATAAAGTTCTTTGACTTTTAAACTGTGGCGAGGTGGTCAAGATAGTGGCAAGGGGCAAACGACACTCGATATGATACAAAATAAAAAATTTTGATAGTGTATGGTACAATCCATACTTACCCTGAATTATTTTCCCAAATTATTTGCAAAAACATCAAGTGATTGTTGCCCATTGCTGGATTGCCATTACAACTGAAAGCAAAATTATTCCAAAAGATCGAATCGGCCCGCCATTCAGAGATTTCACGCACAAATCTATAGCTTGTGTGCAACCTGAAAATGTTTCCAGCCGATTTTAAACATACATTTAATTCAATTGAGGTTTTCCTCTGATAAAACTTAAGTGCGAAAAACATGTTGGATGCTTATACACTTAGTACACTTGCAGTTAGTTTAATGCAAAGAAAAGCTTGCTTCTATTTCTATCAACCAGCTAGGTCAGCCTTGTTCTATTGGGGCAATCAATAAGACCAGCGCTTGAAAATAACCTCTCCGAATACACCGAGCCTGGTGGAACATTCAAATATTTTGCAGCAATTTCAGCTAGCTTAGGCCACAAGACTTTCTTGTCATGCCAGTAATGGAAGGGGTCAGAGCCATTTCCTCTCAGTGGAATAACTTCTTCTGCACAATACATATTCAAAGCCACCTTCATTGAACTACCATTCCCAGCAGGGGCTGAATGCCTCTTTATTCTTTCTGCTATCTTTTCCCAAATTGTTGCCTCTTTCTCAGCCTCTGGTTGAGTTTCAGGCTCAGCTGCCTCATCGATCTCCTGACGCACCACCACTGGCTCATTATTATCAATAAGCTTCAGAACTTCATCCTTAGCTTTCTGACAAACTTCAGCCGAACTGAACATCTTATCTTTGTACCTCGGATCCAAAATAGTAGCAACAAGAAGTAATGGGCTGTCCTCCATATCTCCAAACCTATCTTCTAATGATTGTAGAACTTGCTGTTTAACTGTTTCAACACCACTGTCTTCCAAACCTTCAAGTGTTGATCGTAGAATGTCAATGATTGGAATGACGAGGGAAACGGTTGCATTTACCTCACTGACTGCTCTTGTGACCTAGAGAAAGGCAATAGTGACGTGGGTTTTATTGTGTTTTGAAATTTGAACATGAAAAATCATGAAAAGAAAAAATTGCATACCCTATTGCATTATAATTTCATTATTAACATACAAATTGGCTATTTATTAAACTAACCTCTTCAAAAGTCTGAAACACAGTTGTCAGAGCTTTGGCCAACTTCCAGTCATTCCCATCAAGAGATCCAACAGCAACCTTGTGGTCTTCTAAGTACTAACCCTAACCCTAACCCTGACCCTAACCTAAACCTCCATGACTAATCACTGAAGAAATGAAGAGTTTACGAACTAAAACGGAAGAAAATGCAATGTCGCAGAGAACCAATCATATACCTTGTTCCTGTAGGTAGTACCTTACCCTTTGTCTCCAGTGCTCAAGACAATGTAAACTTTGAGTATGCTGATGAAGATATTGATACAAGTAACAATGGAAGTGAAAACAACTTGTCTGGTAGAGCATCATCAGAATCGCAGTCCCTTTTGCTTTTCCTATTAATTTGGCAAATAGTATTCAAAATAACAGACCGAGCTGTTATTGTCATGATCAAGTTCATCAAAGAATTCTTAAAATACATTGGTGAACTTGCACAAGTTAATATTCTTATTGACTTTGCTAACACTATACCTGAGACTATGTACATGATTATGAAGCTCCTGAACCATGAAAAGGATAACTTTGTAAAATATGCTGTGTGTCCTACTTGTAAGACTTTATACAACATTGAAGATTGTATCTGCACAAAACCAAACCGGACTACTGTGTCAGCAAAATGCACTCATGTCAATTATCCAAATCATCCAAGAAGAAATGATAGGCGTCCATGTGGAACAGTTTTAATGAAAACCATGAGATCACAGAAGGGAAATAATTATTTGCACCCAAAAGAAGTGCATTGTTACAAGAAAATTACTAACTCCCTGCAGGAATTTTTCCTTAGGCCAGGATTTGCAACAAAGTGTAACCAGTGGAGGGAACGCCACTTCCCAGAAGATTTATTAGGAGATTGTTATGAAGAACAAGTTTGGGGGGACTTCCAGATAGTGGATGGAATTCCATTTCTGGCTGCTGCAAATAATTATGCATTCATGCTCAATGTTGACTGGTTTCAACCTACCAAACATGGATCAGACAGTATATGAGTGATTTACATGGTAGTAATGAATCTTCCAAGAGAAGAAAGATTTAAACCAGAGAACCTCATGATTGTGAGTATTATTCCTGGTCCTAAAGAGCCAAAACTAAAACTACACATCAACACCTTTCTACAACCATTGGTGAGTGAGTTGATTGACTTGTGGGATGGTTTGCTACTTAAATCTGCTGATGGTGGAATGGAGAAATGTAGAGCAGCTCTAATTGCATTGTCATGTGATATACCTGCTACGAGAAAGTGTGCTGGTTTTGTTGGGCACAATGCTTTACGAGGTAAAATGTTTAGAATGTTTGCTTTTATATACAGCTCAGTTAATTTGGAACCACAATATTACAGTTGCTGGGACTACTATTTGCAGATTTACCCATTTTCCTCACATTTTTTGGACATCCCAAAGTAAATGTTTAGTTATCCCCCCTGGATAGTAAATTTCAAACAGTGTTTCCACTTTGGGTAAGATATTATTAGCCTTCTTCACAATAGTTCTTTGTGTCCCTCATTCCTCGAAGCCCCTCCCCCATAGTGATGCATGGTGCGCACTAGATAGTAGTCGCCAGAACCATGTTGAGCCGCCAACACCACTAACCCAGCGGTAACATTACGAATCATTTCGCCAAACGGTCGGAACTCGGAAAGCGAAATTAGGTGCACTGCCAAAATAGTGACTAGTTAGACTTGCAGGTCTGCCTCTTTGTTTCGAGAAAACGGGTTTGTTTCGAGAGTGGTTTGGTTTCAAAGACGAGTTTGTTTCGAGAAGACGGGTTGTATTCTCGAAACAAACCAGTCTTTAAACAAACCCGAAACAATCAAGAGGCAAACTGATTTGGAGCAAGTCTATGAAACCAACCTTTTTACTGAAATATTTGATTTGTATTTCTACACTGGCTACGCAGCACGTTTTATCACTTATTTAAAAGCATCTATGACTAGTAAGTGACTTTACGAATGTTCTATATGGCAAATACAGAAATGCTTAACTATATGGACCACCGTAATATACTGTATAAATATATATGCAATGCGCATATAATAGTTTCAGTCGGCAAATATATTTTGTCAGTCGACAAATGTATTTTTTCAGTCCACAAATATATTTTGAAACCTCACAGCATATACGTTTTCGAAACCCCGCCAATAACGTCGTTTGCCTTTTGGAAAGTATCTACATATCCGTTTTGACTATTGATGACAAAATCAAATTTACTGGTCTTGGATTGAGAGTTTGTCATGTATTCTTCTGCATGAACGCTCTTCTCCACGTGCGCATATAAAGATAAATATTTACATATTTTTAAATAATACGTGTGGTAGATTTACGAGCGTTTTGCGACTGTTTTACGACGAACATGCCACCGAACAGTCACTATATATCGGTAATGCTTGGATGCATTAATATACACATGACAATGTTGTAGTGAATGTGGGAGAGCTCGGAGTAGACAGAAGATAGATGGACGATCGTCAAACTCATATCCTCAGAAAAATGATTCTTGATGAGCTTGACGATCGTCCCCATATCGTCTGTCTAGTCCGAGCTCTAGCTCCCACATTGTATATTAATGCATCCAAGCATTACCGATATATAGTGACTGCCGCATAGGTAGTACATATATCAATCAAACAAGTACATCGTAACCTTCGCTCTCCATCTGAGTCTCGTTAGCTCAATGGTTAGTGTCTCACCAGAAGGTTACAGGTTCGATTCCTGTACGGGACTCAGAATCATTTTTCTGAGGGGATGAGCTTGAGCTCTCCCACATTCACTACAACATCTCATATTGCTGTGTATTTATATTTTACCTGTCAGACTCTTTTTAGGCATACAGAAATTATTTTACATTTACCTGACAGTGTTAACTGTTAAGAATTGTAATTTTTCTGATTTTAGGGTGTAATAAGTGTTATAAGCAATTTACAAGAAAACATTTTGGAGATAAACCAGATTTTTCAGGCTTTGATGAAGAAAGTTTTGAACCAAGAACAAGCAAACAACATATAGCTGATGCAGAGAGAGAAGGGTAACAAAAACTGTTGGACAAAATGTATCAAAAACAACTGGAGCACGTTATTGATCAGTCCTGTTTCAACTTCCATATTATGATGCTATACGATTTCCTTTAATTGACCCTATGCACAACTTACTACTTGGGAAGTAGTATAGAAGGTAGGGCTGCGAGCCCAATCGACGTTAACCGTAAATATAAATACCAAAACATCACCAAATTTGTGCCAAGTCGCGACTCGACAAATTTGGCGATGTTTTGGTATTTATATTTACGATTAACATCGAATAAGCTCGCAGCCCTACCTTCTATACTACTACAGCAATCGTTAGTCAAGCTAGACACCCCTCCCACGTTTTCTACTCAATTGATGCCAAACACCAAATCACAATTTTCGCTAGATTTTAGCCATATTTAAAAATAGAATGTGTCGTTTCATCATTTTCACGTCTTTAAAAAGTAGAAAGTGTCGTTTCAGCATTTTCACGTATTTAAAAAGGGTAGAGTGTGCCGCTTCAACGTTTTCACATTTTTAAAAAAAGTAGAAAGTGTCATTTCAGCATTTTCGCGTTTTTAAAAAGTAGAAAGTGCCGTTTCAACATTTTCACATGTTTAGAAAAGGTAGAGTGTGTCGCTTCAACATTTTCACATATTTAAAAAAGTAGAAAGTGTCATTTCAACATTTTCACATTTTTGTTCAACAAACCACCAACACGTTCTGCTGCTGTCTCACAAATTCACGCGTGAAAAAAAACCACTAGATTTTGATTCTAGTGGTGATGTTTATCCAAATGGATAGCGAAATGGCGCTCTTTTGATTGGTCAACCCACACCAGCGCCCACAACAAATATTTTATCCAAACAAGTACCCAAATGGGGAGCGAAATGGCGCTCTTTTGATTGGTTAACAACATTGACTAATTTGCATACTAACAGGTGGCCGGTTGTTTTGCGAATTAGTCCGTTTGTTCACTATTTTCAGTGGTATCTCTCACTACAATGTTTTTGTGACCATATGCGTAGGAGTCAATACCATTTTCTAAAAGGTATCGTTTATCATCAAAACAGGATAGCGATACTTTATTAATTTCGTAACTACCGAGCTGATGTTTGACACTTCTAATGGTCTTCATTGTGTGTCGCAACTGTTTCTGCTCGAGTAACACACTTTTGTAATCTTCGTGTCTGATTACCTTTTTAATTATATTCTTTCTAATACCTTTAGCGGTTTTCCCACCACCTCCATCCTCTTTCAAATAGCTATACATCTTACTGCGCAACCCAACGAACTCAATAATTGGCGTTCCAGCGCACTCGTCCTTCATCTTCCCAATAACTTTCTTATTCTCTTTAAAAGCGAATGGGCTGTCTGCGGGGTAGTCGCTATTGTCGAACTTTTCGCACTCCATCATAAAGTCGGAATAAACGTCGTCAGTTTTGATTGAGTACAACAGACTGTCAGTGTCAGTGAAGTGTATTCTACAGGTGTCGCTAGAGTACTTTTTCATAATGTAGTTATAGTGAAAATTGTACATCAGCGTTTTGCTCAAGTCTAGTATGCACATACCTACATACGCGGGTCGATTTAGTGTCAGCGTTTCTTTAACTTTGTGGACAGCAACTAAGTTCTCGCTAAATATCTTGCAAGACACAAACGTTGGCTTTGAGACAAGCTTTTTAAATTTCTCCGCAGTGGTCACTAGTCTTACGTCCACACGCTTCCTCAAGTTTTCCATCGTTTTTCCGAACACACTGTTATTCATCAGCTTGAAGAAGTCCTTCTCAAAAGCGTTCTTAGCCGCAGTTCTTTTGACTGTGTTAAAGTCGATGTACTTGCCCAACCACTTAGACTGGTCAAACTGTAGGACCCTATGAACCTTTTTGATTTTTAGTCCAAGATCCGTGTACAACTGCAGATTTCCATAGTGACACACATACTTTTTTTTGTCCATCAAATTAGTCACCAGCTTTTTCACGCCGCCAACACTCACGTTAAACTTATTTTTGATTTTCGTGCAGTACTCCGACAACATGTCAACAGTTATCTCCATCTTCTCGGGAGCCACCGGGTAAT
This sequence comes from Chrysogorgia sp. JL179-B06, assembly GCA_035772405.1. Taxonomy (NCBI): domain Eukaryota; kingdom Metazoa; phylum Cnidaria; class Anthozoa; order Scleralcyonacea; family Chrysogorgiidae; genus Chrysogorgia; species Chrysogorgia sp. JL179-B06. The sequence goes on from JAYKKM010000263.1 coordinate 4,091,399, forward strand.
CGTTGTGTAGGTCATGCAAATGGGCTGGATACTCCAAGTCGACTTCAAGCAGTAAGCCCTTTTTACTATTGTTGTGATAGTCGCATAGATTAGCCTTTTTTATTTCTTTCTCAGTCAACCACTTGAAGCCACCCGTAGGTAGACTTCGACTCATCGCCCATCCGTACAAATTGTTGGCATCAAGGTACATCAAATACTTCGACTCTTGCGCTTTATCGTACCCCTTCATATATTTATTATTCGCCACGCCATGTCTGTTGCATATGTAGCTCACACCACCACGCATACCCATTTCTACGAACTGGAACATGTCAATGTCGGACAATAATTCGAGCTCCACTCCAGTCATCTTTAGCATGGCATCCCAAGCTAATCCAGGCGATGTGAAATAGTGACACGGGTCTAATTTATACTCACGATGACATGTCTTTCTAAAGTTCTCAAAAACATCAGCGAGCAAGAGCACGTCGCTTTTCAAATACAGGTCGTGATACCCACCCATACTTTCAACGTCGAAGTAGTCCCACACATCGATGGCGCGCTCGTGCATTTCCTCCGTAATATGCTCATCATTCAGAACGCTGTAGAAGTCCTTTTTAGAGGGTAGCTCGCATTCGTTGAATTTATCAAAGGAGTCCATATAATCGTAGGGATAGACCCCCTTTCTTGTCATGAGTGCCAAACCCTCGTCGTGAAACACTTCTGACGTGTATTTGAAAGCGTCCCTTGGTAGGTTCCTCACCAAGTTGTCTAGACCACTACTCATGAACTGAAAGCTGTCCAAGAATACCAAGTTTTTCCCAAGCATGAACGCCATGTACTTCTCCATGTTGTTCGGTATCACATTTATGTCTTGACCAAACTTACCAATCTCCTGCATAATGAAATGGCTATCGTAACCGCGTAAGTTATGAAAGATCACAGGAATTTTGTCAGTCAATTTAAAGTTCACGTTACAGTCGCGATGTGCGGACCCTCTGTACTTACCTGACACGTGACAGTGGTCTCTCACTCTAACGTCAGCGCCAGTGTACTCAACACTGCAAATATGGCAACTTTTAGCCTCGTCAAAGTTCTTCTTATCGACATCAGTTAGTATCATCTCTTTGTTAAAGTGACTCTCAGATGTCTTTTTACAATATTCGACAATTTCTAACATCTCCCCAATAAACTTGTTAACTGCATTTTCACCACGATACACTTTTACCGGCTTACTATACTCGTTGTCGTAGCAACAAACTAATTTATACCCATAACCGCAGTCAACGTGTCTCTGGTAAGCATTTGTGTAGCTACACTCGCTTGACGGTGTTGCTGTGTGCACCTTCTGTGTGATAGCCTCGAAGTCTGCGTACACCACAAATGGTACGTTTAGCTGTCTACTAAAATTCTCGTATTTCACTTTCGTACCTTTTTGTGGCATTTTAATAGCTTGCTTCCCATTAATGACCAAACATACTTCCACATGGCGTTCAAGCACGTCCTCGCGACTAAAACACTGCAAACAATACCTGCAAAAGTGCTTTCTCGCCTTATACTTTGTCTGACGGTACATGAATTTGTTAAAATCGCGAATGTACACATAATGCTTGTTGCTATCGGTAGTTATCAACAGTAGGTCCATATGGTCAGGATACGCCTCCTTAGAAACGTACACAGGGAATGGCTGCTTATTTTCATACCCAAAAACATTAATGCTAATATCGTTCGCCTTTTCGATCTTGTTGTAGTCTTTGAGTGCGACTGGGAAGTCAATTCCGTCATAATTCAGCTCACCGACGTGCCTAGCGTACTTCGACGTTCTATCAGAGTGTTTTCCAACAGGAAATTTGTGTGCAAGGTGGCACCATCTAAAGCACTCGTTGTCATCGTCGTTATTTACGTTTACCAAGCCCTTCATACTATTGCGCAACTCCTTTGGCAGCGCAATGTAGCTACTCCCATGCAAAGGTCTGTAAATAGCGATATTGACGTAGTGCGCGTCTATTTTGTCGATAGTCCATCCAGACCCCTCAGATAACCACCCAGCTATCCGCGTCAAAATCTGTTCCGACCCACGATTGGCGACACCCTCGATGTCATGCTCGTTAATGACGACGAACGTTTCGCTGTTAAAGTAGGCAGTTTTGTATGTGGTCTTATCACGCTCTAAAACTTTCTCAAAAGTGACCTTGACTGTCTCCACCACTTTCATTCCGTTGGTCTCACCCAGCTCGCGTCTCAAAAGGTTAGTGACAGCACTTCTACTGCCATTTACCTGATTGATGTCTCTGTCGTCAATTACCTCGACTCCATAGGACCTTGTGAACCCTCTCAGTGCTCGGTCCAACAGATGCGTTGGCGGTGTGAGGTCTTGGACTACAGGTTGTGTTTCTCGATCTCTAAAGAAGCCGTGAACGTTGGTCGCTTCGTCTGTTAGTGAATTGACAACGGCTGCACTCGTCTTATGCGCCCGTCTTTTTGTCAGTGGGTTTTTCACAGTCCGACTCATTGGCTTCTATATACACTACGCTTATTTATTTTTTTCCTAAGCCACTCATTGTAATAAATATCACCACTTTCACACCATCCCAGCTTTGGGTACACCACCCCAAACAAATTGTCGTCGAACAAGTCTTTCACCTTCCCGTCTTTGAGGTCAAGCACCTTCTTGAGTGTCTCGAGTTGTCTTCTATGACACAACCTAATAATGTAGTATCCATATCTGCTAACATTTCTACCCTTTATCAAATTGCATGAGTGCAGCACATTGACAACTTTCAGGAAGTCCTCTTTTATCAACTCAAGGTGCTCACCCTTCACAACGTTCCGTAGTCTTCTCCCCATCCACCAAGACCGTTTGTGAATGCTTTTTAGTCGCGTGAGTCTCATGTCGCTGTAACTCTGAGTGTAACCCCATTCGATGTCGCCACACTTTGGACACGCGTACCCACCGCAGTTGGTCATGTTTTTCACAACGTCACAATCCGAGCAGTAGTGAATTCTGAAGGTGTCTCCACACTCAGTTTGCATCTCATTCGCGATCTCGTCAATTGTCAAGCCATAACTCATCTGCCTCATAAGTTTGTCCATCGCTTATACTACTCCAACATTTTTTTACCGAACTAGTACCCATACCGCTATTCCACTACCCAAACCTAGCGCGCTAACAAACAATAATTGGTATTCCTTCATTTCCGCACTCGGTTGGTAGTAATCCGCAATCCTCGGGAGGTCAGTGAATACTCGTCCGCTGTACTGAATGGTCATTACGCTTCTAAGTTCTTCCAACGCGTGGTTTGTGTCATTGATGTCAGCATTAGCGTCAGATAGCCGTTGTCGTAAACGCTGGATCTTATCTTTCTTGGCGACCTCATTCTCATACCACACTTCTTTCGCACTGGCTAACTGTTCCAACGCGTGGTTGTGCCTTTTCATCTCAGCTTCATAGCCTGAGTGATTAAACTTTGAAAACATAAAGCCAGCGCCTGCAAAAGCCACTGCATTAAAAATCCCTCCAGCCACAACACTCGCCATTAACTTACGTTGGTTTGAATGGATCTGTCGGTATCCACTTTTTCGATTGCATCCATTTTACTAACAACGTTCCTGCACCAACAGCTGCAGCAAGTTTCACTGTACCTTTCACTGTCTCTGGTGTTCCCAATGGTTCTCCCAAAGCCTTTTTAGAAATCATACTCACTGCCACAGCGCCAGTCGTGACAAGTAGCGCATCATACAATTCGTTCATGAGTTCTTTTCGATCGATCGCAGTCATATACATTGTCGTGTGTTTTGTTCAAGAATCAAATGTGTCTAACGCTGGACGACGAGTTTTATGACTCTCTGACGCAGGTGCTGGTGCAGTACTCACAGGTTCTTTTTCGCTGCTAATTGTGTACCATAGTGAAGCAGCAGCAATGATAACACCAAGTGTTCCAACAATATAACCATAGCTCCACTCACTACCCTGTTCTTCGTTGACTATCATTTCACGCATTTTCTTTTCTTTCGCAGCTTTCGATATCTCAGCCAACTTTTTACCAGCAGCGACGCGCTTTGGGTCCTTCACCGTAACACTTTTCACATCAGCTGTGATCTTCGCTTCAACAGCCGTCTGTGGGTCTTCAACCATCTAATACACTATCACGTGTTATCTTACTCACAGTTGACCTCACAGGTGTCTCACAGATGACCTCACAGGTATCTCACAGTTCCAGACCAAACGCACTAAAAATTAGGTTGCCACAATAAAAAAGTATTTCTCTGTAGGTATAGTAACCATGAGAAAAGTTGGTAAACTAGAAATCGTGATTGGTCCCATGTTTGCAGGAAAAACAACAGAGACTCTTCGCAGGTTAGTCACGTTAAGTAAATCAGGGCTCAAAGTCCTCTACATGAACAACACAGGTGACACTAGGCGAACTGACCACGCGTTCTCCACACATCGTCAGACCATTGTTGTCGGATCAGACAGTTTACCCGCGAAGTTAATCACCAACCTCCCGAGTTCTTCCAAGATAGCTGACTATGACGTCATCGGTATTGATGAGGGCCATTGGTACTCTGGGTTACTCCCAATTATTCGCGAATACATTAAAGCTGGCATTCACGTCATTATTTGCGGTCTCATAACAACAGAGCATTTAAAAAGACTTGGCGAACTCGACACACTCTTTCCAATGGCAGACGACATCACATTTCTAAAAGCGTATTGCGCCGTTTGTCGCGACACTTACGGAACAACTGTTGAAGCGCCATTCAATTGGAGATATAATCCAGGACCATCATTCGTTGGTGGTGCTGAGCAATATCGTGCAGTGTGCAGACGTCATCATCCTTCCACGCAAAATTAAGGGTGTTCTCGGATACCCCACTTTTTAAATTTATACATTGGTCACATGAAGCGTCCAATGTCTCATAGAAACATTTTTTTCACACACGTAAAATTAGTCGCGCACCACACAGTGATGTCTCTCGTGGTTACTTAACGCTGCTTTATTTTTAAGTTTGCGAAAACACTGGGAACATTGAAACCCAATGTCAAAGAAATATTTTATTATTGCGGTAATAGCGTCGTCGTACGAGTCACACAAGAGTGTTAGATAACCAGCGGATTTGTATCTGAGCAGCAGAGACTCCTGCTCTTCAGATGTCTTACCTGTGCCACCTGGATTCTTGAACTCAATCACAAGCCCGCTATGCTGTCGGTTTGCGTTGGCAATAATCAAGTCAGGCGTTCCACGTTGGTAACCTTTTTTCCACGAGTTTATTCTTTTACTCGAAGTGTCTTGATTCTCACCACAAGCAGCTATCAAAATAGCTTCTGGATAGTATTTCCTTAGAAAACCAACAACTTTCGTATGAAGATCGAACTCGGTGATCATTTTAAACTGGTTGTGCTTGAGACCGACGTCAGCCAAACTTTTTCTAACGCTTGGCAAGACTTCTGAGTGCACCCACCTTCCGAAGTGTTTCGCACGCTCCATTTTACTCGAGAACACTAACGAGTAGACCCCAAGTTCGTTGATAAACGAGGCCTGCTCTATCTTCATTTTACAATCAGGTTCGACGTGGTCGTGAACCGCATCTTTTGGTCGAGCATAACCTAGAGCGCTCGCGACTTCTTTCGCTTTGAACCATATTTCACCGTTGTGATTAACCGTCGTGATTTGGTGACCATCGAATAATTGCACTGAGTTGGTTGCCATTACTATAGCCCCGCAAAAAAAACTACTCGACATAGGTGCCAGGTTTTTTATAGATCTGGTTTGTTGTGTACCAATGCAGCAGGTGTGTTTTATTAGTCCTCAGTTTTCTACGTCGTCTGAAAAAGTTTCTAATGTTACGAGCCAGTTTTCTAAGCCAACCCATTTTAACTTAAGTCACGTCTCCTACCACTCCCACAGTGTCTGACTCTGGTAACATAATAGGTTTGCCGTAAGTCTTTTTAGACCTCATACCAATCTCAGCGTGGAGCTCGAGAGTGACGTCACCGCGACCAAACGATCCACCAGCTTTGAACATGTGGTCAGTCGTTTTATTTATTTTATATATTTCATGAGGTCTCGAAAAACATGCTCCCATTTACTTTACACCATATTCCTTCATCATTTCTCCACCCATGATTATGATGTCTCGGTTTGTCATGTAGCCACTCACAATTTTCACACCGTAGAATTCTATCAACGATGGGTACGCATAAGGTGCGAGTGGTATTCTTGGTCGATGTATTCCAAAAATCGTTCCATAGGGTGTGCCTATCTTTCCCATATTCGCTACGAAGTCTGAATCGGTTGACTTAACGTTGTTGACCCTGACATGTGAATTGCTCATTTGCCAATGTATTGATATCATATGCATTTTTGTGAGGTCAACGCCACTTGGAATAGTGCATATGCTCTCCATCGCTGGGATGCTGCCACCATACGCGAGTCCATTAGTCATACCAGTCTTGTACCCTATGAACTTATCCCACTGACCGTCGTCGTTTGATATAATTGTCTCCCAATTTGATCCAGCGGTGCGAGTAGGTAACCTCACTACGACAAAAATGGAAAGGTCACACCATTGCATACTCGGACAGTTAAAATGGAGACCTGACTCAAGTGGGAGTGGTGTTAACACAGGGGACAGAAAACTTTGGCTTACACTGCTGATGCCAACAATAGGACCATAAGCTGAGTTGTTTTGCACTAATTTGCTTGTTTCACCAATGGCTCTCACTTTGTTTGAACCATTGGTGTGAAATTCCACATTTTTCAAGGCGTGTGTGCTAACGTTGAAGTCAAGCACAACATTATAGGACTGATTCTTGAGGAAACCTGATAATAGTCGCTCTAGAGTTCTTTTGTTTGTTGCGTCTGAGTCATCGACTGGGTCTGCTACGTTTTTTATCGCTGAGCCTTGCATGTCTATTATTCCAGACATCCTTCCGCCGGTCGCGCTTAATTTGGGATCTTCGTCCAGATGTCTTTTCGTTCTCTTTAGTATTTTATCGTGAGGGTCGTCAGACTCATACCCATAGTTTAGACTCATTACTACTTCAAGGTGTATTTGGTTAGTAGATAGCCAGAGACTGCTGAGAATCCTAAGATTATCGCCAACGTCGTCGTGTCTGACTTACTTGTGGCCACTGCTTTTCTCATGGGAAGTGGTGCCGCACTTTCTTGGTAAACTTTTTTAGCCATGAGATTAGTTGGCGCCGTCACATTTTCTTGGTGAGCTTTTTTCTTCACGGTTGTTGGCACTACTAATGAGTGAGTCACCACATTTTCTTGGTGGACTTTTTTAGCTGTAATCGTTGGTGTTGTTGCATTCAAGCGAGTGTTCACTCCAAATTTCATGGACTCTGTGGCGATCTTTAGTAAGTTGTTGTACCCAGCGATTTTATTCTTGAGAATCACCACGTTACTCGGCATCAACCATGTACTTGGCGACACTGCAAGATTTTGGACAACGTTGGTGTCTCTAATTGATTTGTTCATGTTGAGAATCCATGTCGACACATCATACTGTACAACACTGTCAGAAAACAACTTGCGGAATTCTTGTTGGGTTTCTAGACTTCCTGCAGAACCACCAACGACTGATACACGTGTTCTCGCTTGCGCACCAAGCGTGGAGTACACAAAGGACTCTATGCTTTGGTTTAGATATTGCAGTCCAATGTTGGTAAAGCCGTCTGACAATCGCGCGACGTATCGTCTGTAATCGTTATGGATGTCGTTTAGTGTGAAGACTCTGGTCTCACCAGTTGTGCCATCGCTCAGGACTTTATTCTGGTAGTAGTGCCTTCTAGGAATCTTGGAAATCTTACCATACAATTCATAAGCGTTGAATTCTCTACTTATTGATCTCATGGTCTCACCACCTTCCATTCTTCTGAGAAGTCTTCTAATGGTGAAGTACAAATGAAATCTCATCACACTTGTGACCACAGGGTGAACCTCTTGTGACACTGATAAATGTTGCAGTGAGACTCCACAACAGAAACTTGCACAATACGTCGCAAACACAATGCGGTAGTAAGATTCGTTGTCATCCCACTCTGATTTTGTCTTTGACGTGGTGACTCGCAAGGTTGGTAGCTTTGACATGAAGTAGCTATTTTGGTTAACAAAAACTTTAAAGTTATTCACTGGATAATTTAACACGTTTTCTGTTGGGTAGCCATCCCAAAGCCCCCAGTGGTTTTTATGACCTTTTGGTAGTGGTTGGATAGCTCCACCACCTTGCCATATTATTGGGAACTTACTATTGTGTAACCACTTCCACATGTTTTTATCGTTTTTGAAGGTTGCGCTGGTTATGTCTGTGCTGAGGGTGTCATTGTTTCTGAAATATACGTCGACACTCGTGATTTTACCATCTTGCGAAATATTTGGATCGAACTCGAATTTGCTTAAAGTAGCGTGGGGGTACTTTTTGATGAGGTCTGCCTTTGCGTCGTGTGTGGCCTTCGATATGTTAGCCATCGCACGTTCGTAGTGCTTTCCATAGTAGTTGCGAAGGGCTTTCTGCATATAATATACTGTATGTTATACATGACGCGAAAGTTGACAGTGTTCATTGAAGGTGCGGAAAAAGTTGTGTCCTTTGACAACGCGATGATGGTCATACATGATAACCCATGCATTGTGGTCAAGACAGCCACTGTGTTTTGGGACTACCATAACACAACAAATGACGACAGCATTCAGGTCTTCACGCTGGATAGCTCTAGGGTTGGCTCTTTTAAAAAGATTAAAGTGGGTGAAGGGTACTTTAGCTTCGACGCACTGGTCAAAGTCTTGAAACACGAGTCTAGCGAGCTTAAGGTGGATCTTGAGATAGAGAAACTAGTGCCCACAGGCAAGTGTAGGGTTAAGGTTAGTAGCTCAGCTGTGTTAGACACCCTTGGGCCTCTACTTGGCTTCGCGAAGGGTGAGGTGATTCAGAATGACTCACAGTGGCACACTAGCCCAAACGAGGTCGACATGTATAGAGGCCTGAAGTACATAGAAGTCTCGTGTGACATTGTTGAAACGGAGAGCGACGTGGGTATTGATGGGAAGCGTAGCGATGTGATCACAACGTTGCCAATACCTACCGAACAGTCATTGAAAGGGTCAGTGCAACGCCATGTAGACATTGAGTCAAAGGTGGGCATTAAAAAAGGTGTTTACTCAAGTATGACGTTTCGCGTCAAACCAAATAACGACGATCTCAAAATTGGCGCGGTGCTATTGGAACTGTATATTGTGTGAATTATATGGAGCTTGGTGTGGAAACAGAGCAAGGGTTGCGAGACATTTACTATAATCCTAAGACGGGGTTCAGTGGTGCAGAGAGGTTGTATCAAAGCGCATTGGGAGACAGATTGAAAGTAACTAGAAAAACAGTGAAAGAATGGTTGACAGCGCAGGACACCTACACTAGGTACAAACCCATTGTGAGAAGACATAAGTTCCGCGCGACTTTTGTTGGGTTTCTTGGTGAAGAGCTCCAAATGGATTTAGTGGACATGAGTAAGTACTCAAAACAGAACAAGGGGTATTATTGGATACTGACAGGCATTGAAATATTGAGTAGACACGCTTTTGGAATTGCAGTTTATAGAAAAGACGCTAAGAACATGACTAAGGCTGTTGGAAAATTGTTGGTTGACTTTAAAGATCGGTTTGGAGCCACACCTAAGTTAGCGCAATTTGACGATGGACTTGAATTCTACAACGTTGGTGTGAAAAGTTTGCTGAGAAAACATGGTGTTGAATATTTCAGCACTAAGAGTGATAAAAAGGCCGCTGTTGTCGAGCGTTTTAATAGAAGTCTCAAGAGTATTATGTGGAAGTATTTTTATACCCGTGGAACGTACAAATGGATTGACGTTCTCGACCAGTTTGTGAGCAATTATAATAGCAATGTGAATCGAAGTATTATGATGAAGCCAAAGGATGTCGATAAGTCAAATGAGGGTGAAGTTTGGACCACTTTGTTTGGTCACCAATTTGCAGACAACCCATTGCCAAAGTTTAGAGTTGGTGAGTCAGTGAGAATTAGTAAATACAAGAGTGTGTTCACAAAGGGCTATGAAGCCAACTTCACTGAAGAGCTGTTTAAAGTGGTAAAGGTTATTCGTGGTGATCCTAATGTGTATGAAATTGAGGACCACACCGGTGAACAGATTATTGGCAAATTTTATGAACAGGAATTATCGCTGGTTAATAAGAAACATGGTGACGATGTGTACAGAGTTGAAAAGGTGTTGAAAAGAAAGAAAGTCAGAGGGGAGAAGATGGCGCTGGTCAAGTGGTTGGGTTACGAGAGCAAACATAATTCGTGGATACCAGAAAGCGATATTCAAAATGTGAGCTAGTGTAATATGGCTGAAGGTGGTTTCGACGACCTTGAGATGGAGAGATCTGACGAGTACAAAGATGTCACTGACGATGAACTAAAGTATAGTCTCGAAAAAGCCACTCAAGATCGCAGACTAGCTCGGGACGATCCAAACGTCACAGTCGATGAGAAAATTAGACTAATTAGAGTGGAGAGTGGACTGAGGCGTGAACGTGATGTAAGATTTCGTCAACACATGGGGGAGACTACAAGCGATCTCGTAACGCGGATTAAAGACTACGCAAAAGATCATGAAGACGCCGCGAGGAGTGGTGGAGGAGCGCCTCAACGTGTGGAGAGGGTTTTTAGTGATCTCGCAACGCAGACTATTGGCAACGCAAAAGATCGTGAAGACGTCGTGAGGAGTGTACCATTGTTAGACACCACACACGCGGAGTACGTCGACATACCTGGACTAACACCAATCGAGAACCGTGAGTTGGATAGCGCGCTCAATCAAAGCGAGAATGTGTTGCGTGAGTCGAGAATAGGTGACACTGGTGCGTTGCAAATAGAAGCGGATCACTATCGAGACGAAATAAATAAAACGAACGAAAGAGTAGTGGAGCTTGAGGGAAGAAGAGACCCCACGATCGCAGAGAATGAGGAGTTCATCGATCTAGCTGAAAGAATGGTTGGACTTAGACGGGCTAGAGACATGGTTATTGAACAGCGAGAAATGGAGGAAGTTAGAGAGCAGCAGGAAGTCGACATTGACAGGTTGCAGAAGTTCAAGAAATGGGTTAGAGAAAATATGGTTGGGTCTAGCGCTTTAGCGATTGCAATAGCTGCAATTATAACAACTATTATTATCGCTGGGAGGTCTAATGTTATGAGAGGCGCTATGGTCACGAGGTCGTTTGCACAGGCTGTTAAAAATGCGATAACGAAGATGGGTCCATGGGCTGTTGGATTGGCGAACTTAGTTTATGACGCGCTGGTGGTAGGTGCGAAGGGTCTTGCCTGGTTAGCTCAAAATCTGTGGGTGTTTGCGGTGACATTCGCGTGGCTTGCGTACAATTATCTAAACTAGAGAGAAAATGTGATTCGTGGGAGTCAGAGAGCGATATTCAAAATGTGAGCTAATGTAATATGGCTGAAGGTGGGGAAGTTTTTGACGAGATTGAGATGGAGAACCTTGGTAGAGCTTACACTGATGATCAAATAAACGTCGAACTTGAAGAACTCACTAAACGTAAAATTCAATCGAGAAAATATACACCGACGACAATATACCACACATCGAACGTGTCGAGTATGAAAAATTGAGTGAGAGAGCGAATAGATTGCAGGGCGAACTGGATAGAAGGTTTCGAGAAACAGAGACGTCGTTCATTGACACTGATGATGGTAAGACGGTGACAATAAGGGGAACCAACACAGAAGTCCCTGCAGTGGAGTTTGTTGAGCAGGAATCATATGGTGACGTCAATGACGTAAGTTTCAGTATAGCTTTTGAAGAGGAGGAGGAAATTAAGAAAAGACTGGGTGAGCTAAAAGCGTCCAACAAAAAGCTAACAGAAGACAACGTAAAAAGAATCAAGCTAATAAACAAGAAAATACGTAAATTGAGCAAAAAGGCACTCGGCCAAGACGACGCGTCAAGGAAAATAGTCAACAGGTCGCAGGTTACGGACTCAGGGGCTATTCTTTTCAAACCGATAAACAAAGATGGTAAATATGGAGTACCCAAACGAATTCTAATACCTAGGAAAAACGAATTGATCTATAGTAAAGATGCGAGTAGTAAAAACGCGATTGAGCAATTCAAACAGTTAGTTGGTCAAATCCCTGAGAGTACAGAGACAACAGCTGTCACAACAGAAGTAGTCCCAGATAGCTTCCCAGTAATTGAGACAAAAGTGGGCTATGTCGACGTACCTGGGCTAACACCAGACGAGAACCGTGATCTGAGTGGTGTGGTTAATCCAAGCGATAGTGTGGTGCCTGAGTCAAGAACAGGTGACGATGGTGCATTGCAAGCGCAGGTAGACCACTTTCAAGAGACGATAGATGAGACGAGTGGGAGATTGGCAAAGCTTGATAAAAAAACTAACCAAACTGGTCTCACGCCCGACGAAGAGCGAGAGCGCGCTGGTTTGTTTGAAAGAGAGTCAGGACTCAAGCAAGCCAGAGACAGAACTATTGAGCAGCGACAAATAGAAGAGGTTAGAGAGCAGCAGGAAGTCGACATTGACAGGTTTCAGAGATTTAAGGAATGGGCTAAAGAAAATGTAGTCGGGTTGAGCGCTGTATCAATTTCAGTGGCTGGAATTATAACAACTATTATTATCGCTGGTAGATCCGCTGTTATGAGAGGCGCTATGGCTACGAGGTCGTTCGCACAAGCTGTTAAGAACGCGATAACGAAGATCTTTAAATCTTTAATCAGTTACTCCTGAATCAGTTTGTAAACTATACTAGGAGATATATACATGGTGTTATAATAATTATATATATATACACATGCAGGTTTAATAATGGTACTAATATAGATAAATAATAATAGAATAAGAAAATACGAAGTTAAGAATAAGATAGGCTAAATTATAATCACACAAAGATCATATACACCTACAGTAAAAATAAAATTATACTAATGATCTAATTATAGGCAATGCCACTACTTTAAATGCATCAATACTGCTAGGTAGTGAATTAAATGCTAAATTATTCCAAGTTACTATAGTTCTAGGATAAAAAGAAAACTTAAAAATATTGTTATTGCAAGACATTTGGCGGTAAGGCTGTTGATTTGGAAGTCTTGATTTTCTATCTAGTGGATGTACTTCGTTTGGAAAATTTATATTCACATGGCCTTGGTGTATTTTAAAAAACATACACGATTGGTTCAACAGTCTTCGCTGTTCCAGGGTGTCCCACCTTAAATCAGCAATCATTGGAGAGACATGACTGTATCTTGAGTAGTCGTTGTAAACAAACCTGGCTGCACGACGTTGGACCATTTCAATTTTATCGATGTTGCGTTGGGTATAAGGGTTCCACACACAGCTAGCATATTCAAGTTTAGGGCGGACTAAGCTAAGGTAAGCTCTGGATTTGACTGCTGGGGAACAACCGCCTAGGATGCGTTTGAGTAGGCCAAGGGTGGAGTTGGCCTTTTTACACATGGTGTTGCAGTGATCATTCCAACGTAGATTGTCAGTGATGGTAATCCCTAGGTATTTAACAGATCTTTCTGTGGAAATGACTTGGCCATTTAAGGAGTAGCTGTAGGAGGTAGCCTGTGTTCTTTTAGCAGTTATGCCAATATGATAGCATTTGGAAGTGTTAAAAGTGAGCTGCCATCGCTCAGACCAGTTTGATAAGGCATCGAGATCATTCTGTAGAATTTGGTGGTCATGAATATCATTCATTTCTCTATATAGGACACAGTCATCAGCAAAGAGACGTAGATTTGATTGGATACCAGTAGAAATGTCATTAATAAACAACAGAAACAGTACTGGGCCCAGGATGGATCCCTGAGGTACTCCAGAAATCACAGGTTTAGTAGATGAGTGTGTGCCATTAATTGAAACTAACTGGGAGCGGTTGGAAAGGAATGCCTTTATCCAGTCATGTGTATTGCCACTGATGCCATAGTAGTTAAGTTTTGAAAGAAGACGCTCATGCGGTACAGAGTCAAATGCCTTTTTAAAATCTAATAGGATTACGTCAGTTTGCTTCTTGAAATTAATTGCTTTAGCCCAGTCATGTACCGTGGAGATTAGTTGGGTCTCGCACGAAAACTGTTTCCTAAAACCATGTTGTTTATCAATTAAAATATTGTTTGCAGAAAGGTGCTTGGCCATATGGCTGAGGACAATGTGTTCCATAACTTTGCAACAAATACAAGTTAAGGAAATTGGGCGATAATTTTCTGGGTTTGATTTGTTATCCTTTTTGTAGACAGCAGTAACAAGAGCCTGTGACCAATCAGATGGAATTGTATTCTGATGATATGATTGTTGGAAAATAAAGCTAAGCCAATGAGATGCAGACTGAGCAACCTCCTTTAGCACTCGTGCTGGAATCTCATCAGGGCCACATGCCTTTTGGGGGTTTAGATCTGATAACTGCTTAGCAACACCTGCAGGACTAATCTTCAGGTTATCAATAGGCAGATATGGTGACTGACCCAATCTAGGAGATGGTAAACGTTCACGAGTAAATACGGAGTTAAAATATGAATTAAGTGTTTCTGCTTTATCCTTGTCTGAAATACTTATAGTTTGGCCAATCTTTAACGGGGGGATACCAATGTTGTCGGATTTACTATTCCTGACATAAGACCAGAACGTTTTGGGATTTTCAGTTAAGCTGTTCCCAATAATTTCATTAAGGTAGCGGTTATGGGATTCTTTGACAAGCTTAGATACATAGTTGCGTTGACTCTTAAAAGCGTTCCAATGTTGAGTTTTCTTGGATTGGATAGCCTTTTTATGAAGGCGGTCTTTCTTTCTCATTGCTCGTTTAATGTCATAATTAATCCATGGTAATTTAAATTTTGGTCGTGAAGTTCTCTGGGGGATAAACTGTGCAATGCCATCAGACAGGTTTTTCTTAAAGATATTCCAGTTTTCTTCGACTGATCTATCTTGGGGGTTGGATGAAAAGAATGCTGTTGATGATGTCAGGATGTGATTATTGAGGCCCTTAAAATTTGCTTTTTTATAGCTATAGACCATATGGGGTGCTTTAACCGATCTTGATGGTTTCAAATTTACTTCAAAGAGGACGGCTAGATGGTCACTAATGCCAGAGGTTGTGTTTACATCGTGGACAGAATTTGGATATGTGGATAGCAATAAGTCCAATGTTTTGCCAGATGCAGGTCTAGTAGTAGATTTTACATGTTGGGTTAATGAATAGTCATTAAGCAGGTGAAGAAGTTTATTATGTTGTGATGCAGTGTTTGTATTACAAGGAACTGGTACATCAGACTTCCAATCAATGTCGCCAAGGTTGAAGTCTCCCCCAATAATAACATTAGGATGATTTTTGTTCTTGGTAAATACACGACTGATGGACTCATGAAGTTTGTCAAGTGTGTCAATAGTTGAATTGGGAGGTCTATAAAAGGCTGACAAGTATAGTGTTTTGCAATTACTCAGCTTAAGGGAGGTCCAGATTATTTCACAGTCGTTGGTAAATTCAGATTCTTCAATACAAACAAGATCAGATTTTATAGCTTGGAAGACTCCACCACCATAACGATTTCTATCATTTCTGAAGACTGTATAATTGGATGGAAATATAGAATAACTTGAAATATCTTCGTCTAGTTTTGGTTCGGTTCCCAATACAAAGTCAGGATTGTGTTGGTCAAGCAAAGCCTGGAACTCAGTAGATCGTGTAGTACTCTTTAGGCCATTACAATTTATAATCATACCTTTGAGTTTACTTCGTTTTGGCTTGATAGACTGATCACGATCAGTCTTTGACTTTGTGTATTTAATAGTTTGATCTGGTGCTGGCGATAGTTCAGGGGAAGAAGTTGAAAGAGAGGCCAGTAACGAGAAGGAGTTGTTCGACAATACGTCTAATGATGTATCAAAGAAGGAATCAGAAAAGTTAGGTAAACCACACTGTGAGCACAACCAAACACAAGATGAATTTGCCAGCAAGTTATACGTCTCGTCACCCATCGCACAACATTTGATGTGGTACCAGATATCACAATTGTCACATTGTATGCCTTTCTGATTTACTTTAACGGGTTTTGAGCAATCACCACACGGGTATTTCCAGTTTGGTCCTGGGTTAAGTTGAACATCTCCACTAAGAAGTAAAGTTGAGAGTAAAAACTGGCCAAGACTTCTCGATCCACACGTGTATTTTGATGCCGAGCCATTAAATCCGTGTAGGCGATGAATCGCTTCAAATCCTGTTGAAATCGCCTTGTGGCTCGCCAGAGTGATGTTCAGTCCGAAGCCATCGATCCCTTTTCTGAGAATTGGTGAATTTGTCATTCTTCGGCTCAGCATAATTGCCAAAAAAGCAATAGAAAGCGGAGCGAAAAATTTAGTGGCCGCCATACTAATCAAAAATGCATTGTCTTGATCAAAAATAATCAAAAATGCATTGTGAAGATGGGTCCATGGGCTGTTGGATTGGCTAATTTAGTTTATAATGCGTTGACGTTGGGTGCAAAGGGTCTCGCATGGTTGGCTCAAAATCTGTGGGTACTCGCGGTGGTACTTGCGTGGTTTGTTTATGATTATTACAAGCTAAAACGGTAGTCTCAGCTTCGAGGGTCTCAGCTTCGAAGATGATAAAACATATGTAAAGTATATGAACGTCACGTCAGCAGAGTTGAGCCCTGGTTTTAGACGAGCGACCATGGGTGTCATAAAAGGGGTGAGAACACAGCATGTGATCACGTTGAACCCTAATAAAGTCAGTCCTGGTGAGGAACTTTACATTGATATACCGAAGCTTAAGGTTAGCAGCTGTTTGGTGCCTGGATCGTTGGGTCTAGTGTTCGACTTTAAGAATGCAAACGCCAAAAGCTGGTTCTTGAACAATGTGAGCAAGTTGTTGGTTGAGAAGCTTGTTGTGAGACTAGCTGGGGAGACTGTGTACGACAACAATGGGGAAAATTACACTGGTGTCTATCGCGACCTTTGGGAAAGTGCTACTGCGCGAGACCAAATGATTGACTATGGTATTGGTGGTGAGAACTTGAGAAAGCTGGTTTCTAAGGATGACAGTGGTGCGACGAGTGGGAACGTTGCTAAAGTTAGTGACGCGTTAATGTTTGGTGTGATTGGAACGAAACTGCGGATTAAGCTTGGCAAGATCATGAATGACCATGGGTTGTACGCTCCTTTTAGCATGAACAACAACTTGCAGTACGTGATCACACTTCCGAAGGCCACAGACATCATGGTGGCACAATCCGGTAGCGCTGTGGGCGGATACACTCTGGAGAACCTCGAGCTTGAGTATGAGACGATTGATAACCAGGAGCTCGCTGACGAAATAGCGTCGGGCTATGCAAGTGGTCGTAGTTTGTCATATGAGCACATCACGTTGATGAAAACCACCGAATGGGACAAAGGCACGACCATCGTGAATGAAAACATTAATCTTCCAAGAAAAAGCATGAAGGCGATTGTGTTGCTATTCACGAATAAGGTGCGAACAGACAGTGAGGAGTTTCTTTACCCAAATATTGAGAGTGTTAGAGTCACAATTGAAGGTGTGCCAAATAGTGTGTACTCACAAGGCATCCCAAAGTCGAAGTTCTATGCAGAAGCGAAACGATTGTTTGGGTTGGGTGAAGAACATGCTCAGTTCATGACCATACAGAAGTTCTACAAAGATGGCTTTGCGTTGGTCATTGACTTGAGGAGCGTCCAAGATAATTACAACGTCGCCACTGGTAAAAAAATTGTGAACACACAATCTGGCGTGCTTCTTGAAATCACGAAGAAAGCGACGACTGCAAATGTCATGTGCAGGGTGTTTGTGGTAAGCGATGGGTTGGTCAACTTTATGAACAATGGGTTGCAATCAATCCAGTATTAAATCAAACGTGAGTTAATGGAGACTCCGTTTAATATGTTAATTGTTGGTATGACAGCTTGTGGTAAGACGCATTATTTGCTGGAAACATTGGAATCTGAGTACTTTAGTAAATTTGACTACATTGTGTTGATTTGCCCTACTTTTGAGTGGAACAAAGCGTACCAAGATTGGAAATATGTGTGCGACCCCGACGTGTTAGCGATAGACTGCGCGCAAGACAGTGTCGACGCTGTTCTCAAGTGTGTAACAAATGTTTTTAAAGGCACTAACACTCTGATTGTGTTGGACGACTGTGCGAGTTCTCAAGATGTTAAGAATAGGACTAGTCAATTAGTCAACTTAGCTTTTAGTGCGCGACATTTTATGTTGAGCGTTATTGTCATCACACAACAACTGACGTCGATCGCAAAACCGTACAGAGAAAATATTAGTAAGCTCGTTTGCTTCTACTGCCCGAGTAGGAGTGATATGAAGGTCGTTATTGACGATTATCTTGGAAACATTAGCAGAGAAAAATCGTCGGCGATTGTGACCGCACTAAAAAATAACAAGTACGCTAGACTCGAAATCTCACTGCGCTATCCGTACAGTCACGAAGTTGTTATTCCGCAATAAAATATGGGTATAAGTAATAGCGTGATGGTAAAACGCAAAAGTGAGGAAAATCCTACGATTGAGGAATTAGTCGAGGACACTGAAGCCGCTAGTACTTCGACTGTGGAAGACAACATTGACGTTAGGAGATCCGAACTTATTAGACTGTCTGGTGATGGTGTGGTGAGCCAATCTGAAGCGTATATTAAAAAAGCGTCTGCAAAGGTCATCGACAAGATATGGCACCAATATGAGTTGAAGAGAATGGAAATCGCAAACGCTTTTCTCACCGATTTGCTAATCAGTAAATTCGCTAGCCTACTGGATGGGTTGAACGCTATTGAGAACCCTGACGAACTAAACGACGAGTTGCAAAAAGACCCGCTATTAAAGAAAGACGTTGAGAGCATTGTCGCGATTGTGACGCCGTACGTGCCTTTCTTGGGTTTGTTGTCGGGAGGAATCACAACGTCGAAGTATGTGTACGATCACCATTTTAGAAAAGAGGCGACAAACACTGAAAATAGTGAACAAACGGACTAATCTATTATTAACAGGTGGCAATAATCTAATTTGCATAACAGGTGGCAATTTTATCACGCGTGAGACACTTTTACGATACATAAATTTGTAAAAATGTTTAAACGACTATTTTTTTAAATGTGATTTGACAAATTTGTGAAAATGTTGAAACGACACTTTCTATTTTTAAATGTGATTTGACAAATTTGTGAAAATGTTGAAACGACTATTTTTTAAAATGTGATTTGACAAATTTGTGAAAATGTTGAAACGACTATTTTTTAAATATGATTTGACAAATTTGCGAAAATGTTGAAATGACACTCTCTATTTTTTAATATGTGAGAGTGGGCTCGTACCACATTTTATTTTTTTAACACGCGAAAATGTTGAAATGACACTTTCTATTTTTTCCTAAATGTAATTTGTGAGAATTTTGAAACGACACTTTCTATTTTTTAAATGTGGCTGAAATGGTGTCAAATTAGTATAAACTTGGTATTGTTTCGCTAGTCTCGCGTGTGTTTGACATCAATTTAGTAGAAAACGTGCGAAGGGTGTCTAGATTGACTAACGATCACTGTAGTAGTATAGCAAGTATGGCTGCGAGCTTATTCGACGTCAAACGTGAATATAAACACCAAAACATCGTCAAATTTGTCGAATCGCGATTTGGCAAAATTTGGTGATGTTTTGGTGTTTATATTCACGTTTGACGTCGATTGGGCTCGCAGCCCTACTTGCTATACTACTTTGGGACATCAAAGCATGTGTTAAAATGCTGGATATATGTAATAAACTTTCGAATCGAATATGGACACAGACTAGCTTTTACCTTTGAAGATTATTTAATATAAAAACAAAATATAAAGAAACATAAAAACATCATCTATCTTGAACGACTCTTGAATAACAAGTAATAATTCGAAGGCTCAGTAAAATTACTGTGCACGTGAACAACCATAAGTCAATGACGTCACACCTTATTACTAAGACACGTGAACAATACGTGAAGTTATACTAATAGAACAAATGAGATATAATTAATTAGACTGTTTTTCAACTCCCCAAAGTTTATTCACAAAGTGAGAAACTTTAAACAACATAACTAGATACCCTTTATGTACGTACAATGATCTTACTTCGAGGGGGATTAGATGTTGAATCACTCTTCTTAGCTGCACTGGTCGTTTGTCACTGCTTGCAACCTTTACGATAGCTGCTCGTGACCTTCCATCCGCTCCTTTGATAAGTTCCTTAACTATAGTGAACTTCCAGTAGCTCCTAGACGTGGAATCGTTCCTAATAACAATATCCCCTACAGAGATAACTTCCTTAGTAGTAATATATATATTTCAATGTGTTTGGGACTGGACTGAGCTCTAAGCCAATCAGAATCAAGAATGATTTGAATTGACCAATCAGAGCACAGTCCAGTCCCATATTTCCAGGGGGGTTGAATAGTTTTAAGGTGTGGTCACCCTGTAAAGAGCGACCAGTGATCAAATCAGGGGGGATATGCAACTGGTCGTATACAAGAGGTTTTTTTGTAATTTTGATATTATTTATCTCATGAAACCTGGTGTTGTTTTACGACCAGTTTTTTACGACCAGAGAGATGAGGAAGGTCAATCAAGGTGATCGTATTAATTTCATGAGATAGATATCAAAAAAGTCAAAAAAAACTTTGAGTATAAACGATCATCATACCTCACCCGATGTGATTTATACTTACACGTGCCATCCAAAAAACCTTCATATTTTTATTTGAAGAGTTGTAATGTTTTGAAATAAAAATAATCAAGAATCCAAAATTTCATTATAGAATTAATCATAGAAATTTCCGTCATGGAACTCTTACCTCGACGCCATCTTATGGCCGAATGACTGATATTTCTTAGTTACGGTATTTTAAAAAATGAAAACATTTTTAGGGGCAATGTCTCAAAAAATTATTTGGTGTTTTTAAACAGATGAAATATATTTTTTAAAAAAATAGATGAAATGTACTTTAACACACAATAAAAAACTTTTTTGGAAAAACTTTTAATTTTTTTATTTAATCTAAATACATTTCTTTATTAATACAACTAAGTATGGAATCATCAGTTATCATAATTGTTGTTATATATTTTTGCGAACAAAGAATTCTCCCATCTACCGCTTCTAAATATAATTTATACATGGGTAGCTTACCCGAGGGAGAGTATTTACAGTTTCGTAAAACATATTTTTGATTTGGAAAATTGTATTGAAGAGAATTAAGATCATAGTGGGTATATACTGTTTTGTTTATAGTGTTTAACATATTTCTATTAAATACTTTCTCCTTCATCATCTTCATCACTACCAAAAATTGCCTTCAAACTATCTTCACTATCAGAATCACCATTATCCTGAATGGGTTTGAAGGGTTTGAAGTCATCGAAATTAAACTGTTTGGACGTATCCGTATCCCGTACGCGTATCCTCCTTTATCACCGTAGTCCCATATGAGAGGGGTAACCATATGGGGTTCTCCATAGGAAGCTTCTTTCGTTATTTCTCTTTCGTAGCCATTTTTTTTCTTAAACTTCTTAAGTTTGTAGATATGTAGGGTTGTTTAAATGAAAAAAAAAAAATTTCAGCTTATTTATATGAAAGTTTTTTGAGAAAATTTTTTTTCATTTGTAAAAAACCTAGGGTATAAAAACTGATATCATAAAAATCATGATCAAAATCATGGCAGAATCAGATGTTGAAGTAATAAATCTTTTACATCTTAAAATGTATAAGGATGCTGATTTATTTCGTGATTGCAAGGATTCTAAGTTTTATGCTGTGGTTTATATGAAAGAGGATTTTATTCATTTTGGTAAAGATCGTCGAGCGTTAGTAGTAAAAGATCTCAATCCAGAATCATATCTCAATACGGAACTGGGAATATCTTCAAATTATTTGCTTGCAATAGTTGATCGAAATACCGCAATCAATTTGCAAGAAGTAGTATATTTTGATTCAACTTTTACATTCCGAAATATCTCCGAACGTTTGAAAAAAAAACAAGATCGAAAAGTTTTGTTCACACTGCGATATAGAAGTTGATTTCTTATTTGAATTTGAAATGCATTTTACATGTAGAACATGTCATGTTGATGAACATTACTGTAGAACTTGTAAAAGAAAATACACTAGAACAATTTTTAGTAAATTGATAAATAAATGTTATTGTGACGATAGATTAGCAAGATGGAGGCAAAGATATATATATGATGAAGATAACAAGAAAAATGCAAAAATACAAAAGAAGGAATTATGGAAATTATTAGGAAATATTTTAATACAGAATAAAAACTTTTTTTTATACAAGAGAAGGAATTATGTCTTTGTCAGTTTTTATAAACTTAACATTTTTATGCAAAAGATGAGGAACATCTTCCTCTGATAATATTTTTACTGTTTTTCCAGATTCTCCATGATTGATAACTTTCAGGGTTACTTCATACGGGTGTTGTTTCATACCATTTGTTTTTATTACACTACATTGTTCTGTTTCAAATATTTTAACAGGTTTGCAATCCTCCACAAAATATATATATTCAGGATATTCTTTATGAAGATATTCATATGATAAATAGCGCTGAAAAGTATTTTTGGATCTGTCAAAAAAGGTTATACTATTAACACATATACTACAATAATGTAATACGGACATTGTTTTTTTCAGTAATAAAGTATAAATAGCGAATTAAAGCGATTTCGGCCAGTTTTATTGTCAATGAATCGCAGTCTGAAAAGCATTTACGAGACCTGTAAACCCGCAAATTAATGCAAAGATTCTCTCCAAGAAAACTGGATGACTGAGAGAAACACAGATGAGAGATTAAAGAGAGAACCGTGGACGAAACGTCAACATAACAGAGATAATCGTTGCAAGGCAAAGCGATTTAGGACTTTCGTTTTATTGACAATGAATCGCAGTTGGAAAGTTTACCGAGACCTGTAAACCTGCAAACCATTGCAAAGATTCTCTCCAAGATGAAAGAAACACAGATGAGAGATCAATCATGAGGACAGAATGGACAGCCGAAGGACAGGGAAATATTATTATGCTGTGTTGACATTTATCCCGCGAAACTCCGTAATATTAATCATTATGAAACGTTGTGTTTTTGTCCGATTTAAATCAATTCTATATCGAAATGATCACTTGAATCTGGCGAATCGAACGCCGTAGGTTTCGTCTACTTAACTCTTTCCATACGGCTGAAAAACATCAAAAATTGAACGACCACGTTGTTCTATTGATATCTCTTGAAATAACCATAACTGTTGCGAAAGCTATACATTTTCTGGAAGCCCAATAAACCGGCTTTTACTTGTTCTTTTAAATTTCCCGAACAAAACACATTATGTTAATATAAATTAGCATTAATTATCATAAAACAGGTTGAAAAATTTACATTTTTCCAGAAAAGGTCATCTTGCAAACTCAAAATGCCACCAATCGCAGAGTTGTTTATGAAATCAAATCAAACTTGGCGTGTGCGTGGATTTCATGTTCCTGGCGCTTGTCGAATTTCAATTTTTAATCTTGCGTTACCGTGTGCCGTGTTTTTCGATTGACGACTTTGCGGGTCTTCAATGACCCATTTTAACTGCGCCCGTAGGGAAAGAGTTAAGATGTGAAGATCAGATGTTATATATTAAAGCGATTAAAGTACGAATTCGTCTTTAAAATCAAAGGACATGGCTTCAATTATTTAATCAGCTTTTATATCCATTAAACCGATGTAATTTCGTAACAGATATGTTTCGTATACCTTGCCGTTGATTTTTATATAAGTTTTGACACACGAATACATTCAATCGAACAGATATTAGAAAAAATAGTATTGCCGTGTTTAGTGTTTACATTAAATTTCGTCTGCGTGTCAGGCGTTCTGCATTGGGGGGTTGGGCGTCTAAGACGTGTTGATCACGTGACGAGTTCTTTCTTGGATTGCGTTTGGTCGAGTGAATGTTGATCTTATCAGTATAAATGTGGCTAACAAATGCCTTGATCGTAAGTTTATATACGCTCACAATGCTTACAAATACACACGCCGATCGCAGTAGGCCTACACTAAAAGATGCCGAGCGATTTCGAAACCGGCTGGTCTGCGATCTCAAAGAAATTATACTCAAAAAATTTTACCAAACAATCTCAATACAATCTCAATCAATGTTACACAAAAACTCTTCTATGAATATCTCAATGAACTCTGCTATGAAGTGCATCTCAAATGGTTTGAATAGGAAGAACGTTGAAGATAAAAGAACGGGTAAATATTAACCGAAGAGTCCCAAGAAATCATTCATGCTGTGTTACAAAGCTTTAAATGTAGCGATCAGGTAACTTTTATAATTGTAATTTGTATTATTTTTGCCTGTATTTGCTGGATATTTGCTTATTGTAATGTTGCTAAAGATATTCAAAATAAAGTTGGTGTGATTCATCTATTAATTAAAGAGTTTATAATTTCAACAAGTGTGTGCATAGTGTTGCCTAATAAGTCGGAGCACGATGTTTCAGTTGACAATATTAATTTGGATTCATCTGTAAACGTAAACGTTACTGTTAATAAAGACACAAAGTCTGTCAGTGTATCAACAACAAAAGACTGCAGATCACGTTATGCCAAATTTCTTCATAAGCGTGTGTTATTGACTGTGACTGTAAAACGCAATATTGGTCGACGTGATCGAGCGCAAATGTCGCTGTTAAGCCGTAACTTTCATTATAATCTTCCACTCCATTTTTGGCAGGGTCCCACTGGGTCGGGGGCCCTTAGTTCTCGACCTAACCCTACCTAATGAGCGTTACGCTACTGTGTGGGATCTATTTGTTAAATCGAATCACATCCGAGGTTTCGTCGCACCCTACCTTATTCTCACTTTTAGTCTTGTGTTCCAACTTGTGCTAAGTTTCTGAACCACTCCTCCAATCCACTTGGGGAATCTATATGGAGAATTATCATTCAGTCCTCCGCCACTCGTGATCTATCGAATCGTAAGCTTTCTTGACATCAATCCACGCCATAATGAAATTACGTTTACCTCATCTGCTCTCTTGGCAGTATCTTAGTATGTTGTCAAGTGTCCCATTACATTTTCGCACCGCTCTGCTATCCTTGCATCAGTCTATATTTATCCAGGTGTTGATCCATGGGTTCAGCATGCATGATGAATTACACGGTGTCCAGGTGTTAAACAGGGTGTTAAACAGTCTTGTCGATGTAATATCCTTCGATGAACACTCTCCTCCACAGAGGCTTCTGTACTTCAATAATACTGGTAGCACCTCACGCCTCTGTTTTTCCTCAGTGCCCCCCATCTAATTTGATGTAAAGGAGAGAGCTCCAGTGGCCTAGATGCACCACTGGCTACCTTAATCACAATACAAGGTTATTTGACACTTTCAGATTTCATCAAGGGCATTTCATCAGACATCAGCATATTTAGTATTTACCCCTCGCCTAATCCTCATAATTACCCTCAGTGCAACACCTAATTTTGTAATTGCTATATCTCCGGGAGTTCTAATGTGAATTGGCGAAACAACTGTTATATTAATATTATTTATTATGTATGTATTGTACTTGTTTGACAGTGTAAGTAGTAATAATATATATATTATTATTATCAATGTGTTAGGGACTGGACTGAGCTCTAAGCCAATCAGAATCGAGTATGATTTGAATTGACCAATCAGAGCACAGTCCAGTCCCATATTTCCAGGAGGGTGTCGTATTTTTAAGGTGTGGTCACCCTGTAAAGAACGACCAGTCATCAAATCAGGGGGGATATGCACCTGGTCGTATACAAGAGGTTTTTTGTATAAAATTAGTCAAAAAGTGGTCGCGGTCAAGAGTATATATATCACTTTGCTCGTGTTGTTGTACGACCAGTTTTATAGTCGTCCCTGAGTGAAACGACCAGAGAGATTGAAGGTCATTCAAGGTGAATAGTGTTAAGCAAGTACTGACGTCATTTGCTATATGGGGGTTGAAAGCTGTGATGGACCAGGAACAGGATGTTTAAGTCGTAGAATTTAGTGTTCTGACCAACTGAAGATCAGTAGGGATAAGTTTACCAAGAAACCAAACATGTCATATATATATATATATATATAAATATTGACCCAATGTTTGGTTTCTTGGTGAACTTATCCCTACTGATCATCAATTAATCGGAACACGAAATTCTACGACTAAACTTCCTGTTCCTGATCCATCACCGCTTTCAACACTCCATATAGCATCCGTGCCAGCACTTAGTCAAATCATCATTCACACAGTGATATATATACTGACACCCACGTTTTGAAAAAAAATACAAAAAATTCTATTATACATAACCATCATACCTCACCCGATGTGATGTAATACTTACACGTACCATCCAAAACGCCATATTTTTTATTTGAAGACTTGTAATTTGAAAATAAAAATAAACTTGGACTGTCTTATTTTTATTGGAAGAGTTGTACGATGTTGAAATAAAAATAATCAAATTGTGGTTTATAGAATTAATCATAGAAATTTCCGCCATGGAGCTCTTACCTCGACGCCATCTTATGGCCGAATGACTGATATTCCTTAGTGACGGTATTTTTAAAAAGGATCTCAAAATATTATCAGAGGATATATCTCATAAAAATTATTTCGGGTGTTGCTTTCCCAAAAAAGTTTTGAGAGAGATAGAGTTTTGAAAAAACCTCAAAATAATTTTAGATGAATTATCCAATAAAAATATTAGAGGTGTAAAAGTGTTTTATTAAATTTGGAGAAAAACCCAAAATAAATTTTAAGAGATTTGTTTAGTATATAAACAGATGTTATTTCATATTTTATCAGTTGTGTGTGTTTTGCTCGCTTGTAAGTTGTGCTTCGGTACAAGACTCTGACATCTTCCGATGTTCTGTTTTTTATTAAAACTGCATCGGTGCGCGATCAACCCGTAGTCGAATTTGCGATTCGAATGAGATTGGCTCAGGTCCATAGCGACAATCTGGTCATCCCTTGTTCAATGAATTGCTTATTTTACGCAAGGGTTGTTCGTTAGCATATGATGAAAGAGTTAGCTATAGTAAAAACACACACACGATGGAAAAGTTGGATGAATATATATATTAACACACACGAAAACAATAAAAAGTATTTACACAAAAAAGTTGGTAATGTCTTTGAGCGGGGTTCTTGTGGGGTATAAAACCCCGCGATAGGTTACCCCTACAAATTAAAATATAAATATTTTATTGTTTCACCATAGTGTCTGTACTTTCAAAAAACATGAATGCCTCACCCCTATGATCCACATACCCCCACACGCGGGGATCATCGTCTTCTTCGGCGGTTTCCGGTGGTGTATACTCGTCGAACGAGTACTCCGAGTCCTCCGGTGGGACTCTGAATGCCCACTCGCTCTCACCATCGGTCACCAACAACACTCCGGGGACCTCATCTACTGGATCTTCTGTGGGGGGTGGAGGGACAATACATTTTTCGCAACCACAGCTTTCTTTCTAAGAGAGAGAAATAAAAAACATAATAAATACATGTCGTTTGTATACAGACAGTAAAAACATTGCTATCTTACATTTTCTTCTTTTTTTGTTTGCGCGTTTGTGTCACACGGTTTCTTGTCTTTTTTTTTGTTGTCTGTGTTTCTTTTGTCTGGGTTGTTATCCATCTTTTTTTTGTTCGTCTGTTGCGTGCCAGCTTGAATTCGTTTTGGTTTGAGATGTGTCTTCGTGCTTATTTTATAATGACGCTCTCGGTCTATTACAATGGTTTGCGGTTTTAACCAATCAGAGTTTCTATAATCAAACCCTCCCCCGTATCTATCCAATCAGAGCTCGTTCATTAAAGCCTTCATGTCAAAGCATTTGAATTATTATCGGTAGGGACAATACGTGTTGTTAAACGCTTAAGGATGCGTATATATAATAAGCGTCGTGTTCTATGCCCGCCCTTTATGTCAAAACAGTGTGATTAATAATAGGGTAGGAATAATGAATTTGTGTTGTAGGATTAAAGACGCTTTTTGAATCTTAAGGATTCGAATATATAATAAGCGTCTTGTTCCCTATGTCAAAACAGTTTGATAAATGATATGGCTAGGGACAATGAATTTACTTGTTGGGATTAGCGGGCATTTTGTTTGGGTACTTTGGTAGCTACGATTTTTTAATGAGTTCTAACCTTAATTACTTGTAGGGATTAGCGGCCATTTTGTTTGTGTACTTTGGGTAGCTACGATTTTTTAATGAGTTCTAACCTTAATTACTTGTAGGGATTAGCGACCATTTTGAAGGGATTAGTCCCTGTGAAATATATATTTCCCGTGTTTAAATACGTCTATTTCTAGATATTTAAGCATTTTTACACTTATTTAAACATATTTTTATGCTTTTTGATACTTTATTTTACACTTTTCACACAATTTAGTATATATTTTAAGATACCCGTTAGCTCGATATCGAGGAGAGCGTGTTAATTAATTCACACATGTCAAAATAGATGATAATGGTTTTTTAATGTTTAACGTAATACTTCGGGATTGTTACAACACATCGTGTAAGAGTTTACAAAGAAGATATGCCGACCCACGAGATCTTCTTGATTTTCCTGGCGATGAATCCCAGCAATAATAATTCCAGCTTCGACTCCCATTCGGGTATTAAGAACAGAGGTAAGATCAAAATCTTTCAGTATTATCCCGCGTCGGTCATCTAGCCAAGTTTTATCCCGGTCATTTAACCAATTGTTATCGTCGCGCATCAAGCCCACCACGTAAAAATCAGAGTCTGTGCACACGGCATATAAAAACTCAGAGCTGTATAACTTCACGTTATTAAGTTTAATTTCGTTTATATCTATACTTGTTGCCATCGTGTCTAATAACTAATGTTTTTGGCTAGAGATGTCTATATATACAAAGGGATTAGTCTTTTACGATAAATATATTTTGGTTGGTAAGATATATATTTTTACCAATCTTAGTGTGTTCGGATGAACCGAATTCGATTTTAAAATAATTGTTATGTGCATCGTTAAAGAAAAGTTCATACATCTGTATCGGTTCGCCAGCAGGTTTGGGTATTGGTCTTGAACCCATTAACTGTAGATTTCGTTCACGAGATAGAGCCTTCATAGATATTATATCTATAAATGTTGCTTGATTCATGGTTGATACGGCGGAGGTTCCTCGATTGCTACATGTACAAATTGTCCGATCAAATGTGTAAAATCGTCCGATGAGTAGGTATATATATATTTCTCATCCCATAACAATAGTATCTTATATAGTATTATTTCCGCACGTGCATTGTTGGGTAACATTTCCACTTTATGACATTCAACCACGTGATATTCATTGTGTGAAAAATACTGTGCTAAATCGGTCAGTATTACCAACAGAGGATTTTCTTTAGTACCTGCTATCATTTTGAAAGTGTTCTAAAAAAAATATGACTTCTAACGTGTTTATATATCTTTCCCTGCAACGTTTCGATAAATATTTTGGGGGAATGTGTACTGCATTAAGTCAACAAAAAGATTAAAAAGATTTACATGTATAATCGTCGGAGCGCGTTTTATAATATTGATTTTATCATTCAACCTATGAGAATACTCCGATATTTTATTAGGGAATTAAGGTTAACCAATCAGGATACCCCATTTTTTTTAACGTGTTTTTTATAAACGTTTGTTCCTAATTTTTTTAATTTTTTTAGTCAGCAGACTCATAAAAATTTGGAAAGTGGAAAATCAATTGCTCGGTTTGAAAGTAGAGGAAAAGATATTCCTAAAATGTTAAAACAACGTCGTCTAGAGCGACAAGAATATCGTAATAAGGCTCGGGATATTTCAGATGGTGAAACATCATACCGTCAAGAAATCAGAGGAACAAAGAACGTCAAACATTGTACAACTAAAGACAACATTGCACAGTCGCAATTAAATTTCGCTGTACCGATAGCTCAAGAACAACCCAGTTACATTCTACATCCGCAAGCGAAGTATAACAAGTCACCACGGCAAGCAAAGATACCGTCTCTACCCCAGCAAGTAAATTCACCTCTACTACCACAAGCGAAGTATAACGTGTCGTCGTGGCAAGCAAAGATACCGTCTCTACCCACGCAAGTAAACCATCTACCTCCTCTACTATCGCAAGAACAGTATAATATTCCTCTTCAAACACCGCAAGCAAAGTATAATACATCTCCTATTCCACCGCAAACTATCTCACCGCCACGACCCGAAGATGAATTAGATAATTACATATACGATATGCCTATTGATTTCTTTGGACAAATCCCTATTCCTTCTCCTGCGAATTTAATACGAATGTGTGATGAAATGGTACCCGTTCAACAAGGAAAACAATTATTACAAATTGTGGATGAATTAGCAAATGCTCTTTCCCCAACATTATCTCCTATTCCTCTTTCACCACCACAACTACCCCCCAGCCATTATTTCCAGTGTGTGAAGAAGAGGAAGAAGAAGAAGAGGAAGACGACCGAGAAGTATTGAACGATCCACCATTGAAGAAAAGATGTTATAAACGTTAGTTAATATATATGAAACGTGAAAAAAAAGGCGATGAACATCATGAAGAAAAACGAATGACAATCTATTCGAATTATGATCAAGATATTATTTGTACACAACGCGATAAATATCGTGAGTTAGAGGGTCTCTATATTGAGAAACTATATATAAATAAACAATATTTGCAATGGCGTTCTAGAAAATTTACGAGTGACCTTATGGAAAAACGATATATAATGGATAATAATAAGGATTTGAAACGAAAGACAGATTTAAAAAAAAAGAAACCGAAATGTATAAAATGATATTGTTCTAAATAAAAATATCAGTAATGTGAAAACATGGAGGTGTGGAATGTCATGGTAAAAGAACTGGCACGTTTTGAAATAAAAATCAATAAAAATATGGAACAAAGTGTGTGGAAATGTCTTGACGAACATGAGAATTTATTTAAAAATATTATTGCCTATTTAAAATGTCCACGTGAACTTTTGGATGTCTATAATCGTATGGATCGCCATGAAATTGGACAAATAATAGCATTTTTTGCTTTAATCCTGTGTTTTTTTAGATATAAACACATTGATAATGAGGAATATTATATCAAAATATTTGCACGTCAAACAATTTTAGATTTTAGAAATTCACATCTTAAATTCATTTTATTCCCCCATGATAAAAAACACTCGTCGTGGTTTTAGTTGTGGAATATATTCTTTGAATTTTTTAAATTAGTCTAAATACAATTTTTCAATACTCTGTATTATAATGTCAGGATCTTCAAAGTTAATATTATATGATTCTATAATACTCTTAATAATAAAAGTAGTTGATGTACTGGTATTAGATGTAATCCTTACCCTTATAGAATAATTATATATTATATCCATATGCAGAGGGTAATATTGTAAACTAAGCGGTCTATTATTTTGTATAATACTATTATTTTTAACTTGATCTGATAATAAACTGACTTTAAACTTATAGGGTTTACTTGTCTTATAGAATAATTTAAACCAATAAGAGTATTTCTGACAATTTTTATAACAACAGGTACAGGGTGGGGTTTTCGTTAGCATCAGCTTAACAATCTTATCGAGATTAAAAGTATAAACCCTATCGTTACTAGTTTTAAGTTTTGATATAGGGTTATGATTTTCGCAAAAGAAAATAAAACAGCATACAAGTTGATACACTATTTTCTCAAAATTATCTAAATTATGTAGATAATAAAAAGCAGCCTTCAAATAAAACGGATCTATAAAATATAAATAAATACAGCAATATGTAAATTCATGACTAAAACAACGATTAAGTCTATGTAATGTATTACAAAGATAAGACCCTCCATACCCTATCGCTTTAGGAATTGTAGTTTGCTCATCATTAATAGTAATAGAAATAAAGTGGTAAATATCATTTCTTGGATGATAACTGTTTTGAATTTCAATAAAAAAATTATCAGAATGATTATCATTCAAATGAAAAATAGATTTCATTAATGTTTGAGCGGGTATTAATAGTAATTTGTGATAACGCTCACAGAGTTTTTCACCATAAATATAATATTTTCGTTGTGTATGAACAACAGGTATTATATAGTGTTGTTTATCTGTTAAGATTCGCCAATCCTTGCATTCATCTTGATGCAATTCAGGTTTCATTTTTTCAATATAGGCGTAGTCTTTATATCCACGACCAATTTGTCTCGATTCAATTTCCATACATTCGATAATTCCCCCATAGTAATAGTCACATAAGTCACAGACGGCAAATAATAATCCAATGTATCGGTTACGAAAATATTGTATATAATACACAATTTTCAATATCGTCTTAATATTGGGACCGTGGTCATTAGCTTCTGCATAGCTTCTTTTATCACCAATGTTTAATGACATTCTCAAAAACGAATGATGAACGCGTATGTTAAAGAAATCGACTTGTATATATATACTATTTTCCCCATTCTTATAATATATATTTCTATATGTAGAATTTAACACGATTTTTGATCAAAATTTGAAAAAAGTATTATTGTATGTATAAACTAATCCCACGAGTATATAATATATCAACTGATTTGACGTGTATGTGTTTTAGAACAACATTAGGGATTCGTATCGTTAATCCCACAACATAGCCCCAAGTATTTGTTTAGAAGGAATCGCTAATTATGGATGCGCGTCTCTAATTCCTACAGCACACATTCATTGTACACGAGTATCACAAATCATCGGGATGACATGAAAGCTTTAATCAACGAACTCTGATTGGTCAAACTAATCTACCCACAGTAACGCATAGTTACGCAGGATGCTATTATAAAACCCGATGTAGGGTTGAAAATAATTAATATCAGTCTGAGTGTAGGAGAGAGAGAGATGGCAAAAATATTTGAGAAGAAGAGCAGCGAAATTAAAGAAGCAGATGACTACATCCCGTTAGAGACAAACCTCCAGGAAGAATCTGAAGGGACGACTATCGAAGAGTTGTATGCGGGTAAATATAATTGTGCATTAAACAAATGTAAAGAAGAAATATCCCAAGAACGACAGAAATTATTTTTATCGCGTATCACACATATAATGGATTGTGAATGTTACCAGTTTAAAGGAGAGAGACCCAGTTATCGTGAAGTAACTCTTCTCGAACTTCAAACGAACAAGTATTTTATTTATCATTGTTATGATGGGAAGTTAAAACCCTACAAAGAACTAACTCGAAGGGAACGGTCTACTGTCTACTATCAATATCGATGTCATGGACTAGACTATTTATCTGAAAAAAATTCAAGAGATTATTTTAGTCAAAGTGAACTTATAAATAGATTAAGTTATTTATTTCGTAATGTTTTTCCCCCGAATGCTATTATCGGGTATAAAGGTGGTGATAAAGAATCGTCGTTAGTTAAAACACTTCAAGAAAAAACTATTTTACATTGTGTGAATCTTGAATATTTTGGAATTGAGAAGTACGATTATTTACTTTCGTTTTATAATCTTAAGCCAAGAAATTGTTGGTATCATACTAGTGAACCCACATGTTTATTGTATCATTGTAGTTTGTTTGAATGTCTTTTATTTGCTGCATGTTTGTTTCGTAAATTAGAAGATGGGGATAATGAACGATCTGTACTCTCTATGTATGATAAGGAATTTAATTTTTAAAATTTATTCTCTCCTGAACATTTTACCTAAATAAAAAAATACACTTTTTGATTTTAAAATCAAAAAATATTGAATGTATTTTCCTTTTATTTTTAGAAACACAAAGATTGTTTAAAAAATTATCAAAAGCACATTTAAGAAATGTTTATATTTTAAAAATAAAACGTACATTAGAACGTTATTATTTTGTTAATGATGTACATGTTATCAAAAACACTATTTTTGTAGGAGAGAAGTTTTAAAAAAAATAAGATGATCATAGAAACTCTTTGTACATTTAAATATATAAAAAATGATATCATTCTACGTATAGTATAAATAAAACGTTCTTATTTTTTTTCTCTTATTGGAATTAAAATGAGTCAGAAAAAAATCATCCATTATAATGAACGTTTTTCGCTTTATAATCCAAGAAAATACGCGACAATTGCGTTAAAAGCAGCAAATAATCTATATACGTTTCAAGAAGTACCTTGGACACACGGTGTAATACCATCGAGTTTTCTTGACGGTTTTAAAATTAAAACAAATATTCGTGCTCCAGGACCATTTACTGATTTTTCATTGACATTTAGTGACAATAGAAAATTTCAAACAGATAAACAGAATTATCTTACGGGAGAATTAGAAGCAAGAAAAAAAGATTGGTATAAACGAAAAATAATTCATAGTATTGATGTAAAAATTAAAAATAATATTCTTGAAAAATATCACGATGCGTTAGGATGGAGTATTGTTCAAGTTAAAAAAGAGATATTCGAAGAGGGTGATTTTGAATCAAATATTGGACAATCTAGTAAATATTATTTTAGCCCTAATCAATTGTTTATTGATCCTGAGAAAAATTTCTTTAACGATGATAAACGTTTTGTAGATTTAGCTTATAATTTACCTGCTGACAAAGATTTTATTTTGATTCAAAACATTCAATTTATAGATGATCATTTTTTTTATAAATATGGTATTAAAACGGGTGAAGCTGATAAACCCTATAATGAATACGATATTTCTATTGTTTATTCCGATGGATATACGTAGATATGTCTATATATAAAGATCATTTTTTCAAGATGTGTGTGTAAGTGTAATGGCTATTTTTCAGACAGCAATAAATCAAGAGGGATATAAGATTTATCACGATTTAACACAATATAGTTATTTGGAATCCGTTTTTTTTGGCAATTAGTAGGAAGTGTTGAAGTTGAAAAATCAAGATATCATCTACTAATATCTATAGCTGATTATGAAGCATATTTACGGTATAAATTTATACTGGAAGTAGAATGTTCAAAAATCCCAAGATGTATATTATACATCAAGAGAATCATGAAATTCCAGAAGAATGTTATGAATTTCTTCGTAAAATATGTGAAGCATGGAATGATGACCGACTCCCACGTATCAACAACAAAGGAATTGGAGAATATTTAAAGATAATAGATTATGATAGAAAACATTGTTTTACTTATGAGTGCTTTAGGAGTATTATAGCATTATATTATGATTTTTTTGTTTATAATAAAACTATAAAATACTCTTGTAAAAAATGTAAAGGGGAATGCGAATGTAATATGGATTACTCTAATTTCACCAGTGTAAATTTTAATGAATAAGAGCTTATAATGTAAAAAAATATTCAATGAACAATATCCTCTTATGTAACGAAATAATACAATGAATGTATTTTTTTAATTTTAAAATTAATACATTAAAATCTTTTCAAGATTGTTTCTGGGTCTATGATATACAATTCCTCCTTTTTGAAAATGACCTTTGATTTTTTTCGTTCCTTGTTTTGCTATATTTTTTACTAAATTAGCTCCTTTTTTAAGCTCTTTTTTAAAATCTTTTATAAAAAGATTGCTGTATTTATTGATTGTTTTATTTCCCCCACGTTGCCTTTTTTTCCCCTTAAAATCACCACCCCGTAAATCTCTTATTCTTCCTACCATTGTTATGAAGGTTGTTTTCTCTTGCAATAGTTATCACCATAGTCTGCAAAAATTTCTTCATGTGCTTTTATAGGTTTTATACTTTCTAAATGCATTTTTTTATTATTTGGATCGTAAACAAAATCGGAATTATTTTTATATATAGAACCGGGTTTCCCATTATTCGCATAACGTGCTGCTGCGTGAGTTGTCAAATAAGCATCGATACAAGTGTTTGCATCGTTACAAATACTATATACAGCATTATTGTTTTTACCATATTTACGATCCAATTTGGCTTGTGTTGTTTTTTGACCCGTGTAATAAGAAATATTACGATCGGGTTTAAAAGTTTTTTTCCAAGCAAATAATCCTTCACCAGCATTGGGGATATTTGATTTCTTGATACGTAAGTTATTTTGTTTTGCTAAATGAATCCAACAATCCAATCATTTTTTGTTTTTGCTGTTCGTTTACGACATCTTATTTTTTTTAAGGTTTTACTTCTACATTGAAGAACGTGACGTATACTTTGAGATTTATCATTGCGTCTTTTTTTTCGAGGTAACTTAATTCTTACCATTTTTTTTTTAAATATTGTTTTTATTCCTAAATAATCATTTTTTTCATGTGTCTGAATAAATTTTACCAAACATTCTACTTTATAGATAATATCTTCGGGACAGTTATATATTTCCTTTTTTAATTCTGTTATTCTTTGTTTTAAAATCTTTGATGAAATAGGTATTATCTTTTCTTTATCTTCTGTAAAATTTAGTAAACATTCCTTTAAAAGATACGGAGTAAATAATATTGAAGGATCATTATCTTGAATTTCATATCCGATATAAGGTAAATTAGACGTTTTTAAATAAATTTCAATATAAACAATTTCACTCATATTTTTTTTTACTCTCTTTTTTTTGTTTTAGTTTTTTTTAAATGGGTTCTTTATTATCAAAAAAAATCCCTCCTATACTTACGTTGACATGTATTAATATACAGGATTCATACGATGTTACTATTGATCGTGTTGATGGTGAAGACGAAAACATAAATAAAAATAAAAGTGCATGTTTTTCTTGTTTTAGAAAAAAAAGAAAAAGATGAATGATGATCAGAAAAAATTAAAATATAGTCAAAAAGATATACATAAAATTGTAAGTTTATTTAATAAGAAAAAGAAAGTAAGAAAAATGAAAAAATAGACGATTATTTTTCTGTTAATCATATAGAAACTATTAGTAGAGAAAAATTTAAAGTCACTGAACAACATTTTTCATTGAATGTTTCACGGGAAAAAACGGTTAATTTTATTAGTTTTATTCAATCGTTATCGTTGGTTTTTTCTTATTTAATTAACATTGCGTGGGCAAATGTAAAAAGTGATGATGATTATGTTAGATTTATCTTTAGTAAGGCTCCAAAAAGTTTTTTCTCTACAGCCGTTTTACCCGTGAAAGACTTTGACGTTAAATATTTCTTAAATATTATGGAAAAATTTATGCAGAGTAATAAAGAAATAATAGCTAATGGTTGGAATAGTAAGGTAATAGTTCAAACTTTTCCGGCAGGAATAAGTACATGGTCGTAAATTTCGCACGGGTGTATTTTATATTCTTAGCCATGTATTATTTCGTACAGTGAAAGATTGCTGTTTTGCTTTAGCAATATTAGTGGGTTTATCATTTTTAAAACAAGACGATAAATATTTTATAATGAAAAGAAAACCCAATAAACCAGTTGATGATTTATTTACGTGTGAAGAAATTCGAAATGTATATCGGGAATGTGGGATAGCCGAGGGTAATGTTGATGCTACACAGTTTAATTTAGTATATAATAATTATTTAAAAAAACAGGGTGTTGATTTGTTAGTGTATGCTGACACTCATTCCGATAATATAATTTATGATTCACGAACTGATAGTGAAGGTAATCTTATTAAATTAACTAATGAAATTGTATGTTTATGGTTAAATAATAATCATTACGATGTAGTCTTAAGCATAAAGGAATTTTCTAAACTTAACACCAGTTCTTTTTGTGTTAAATGTATGAGTTATTTTACACGACATGAGTATATCGATAATCACCTATGTACTACAAATAACTTAACTTGTTTACGATGTTATAAATATCCGAATAATTGTAAAGATAAAAATAATAAACTTATTTGTAGCAGTTGTGATATAATTTTTTATGATGAAAATTGTTTTACAAATCATTTAACAAATAAAATTTTTAAACCTTCTCATAGTAATTATAGCCGTTTAACACCTTGTCAATATTATTTTTTTTGTAAAACCTGTAACAAAATTTGTCCTCGATTCTTTTTCATTTTTTCTAATAAAACAGTTAAACATGATTGTAGCAAACGATTTTGTTTTCATTGTGATAAATACATGAAACAACCTCATTTTTGTTATGTGAAACCCCTTTCATTTGAATATAACAAGGGTAAAGAAAGTGAACCCACTTTATTTTTTTTTGATTTTGAAACAAAAGTAAACAAAACTAAATTGCTCGTACCTTTTTATTGTATCGTCCAAAAGGTATGTAAAAAATGTCAACATATTGAATTTAAAAAAACAAAAATTTTTGAAAAAAAGGATCAAGAAATTATCGATAATACTATTGAAAAAGTTAGTTGTTGTGGGAATAGACAATTTATTTCTGTTTGGATAGCTCATAACGGGGGTAGATTTTATACTATTTTTATTTTAAAATATTTTTTAGAAGTAAAACAGATAATACCGAATACTATAATGAACGGTACTAAAATAATGAGTTTAATAATTAAAGAACAAAATATTAGAATCCTCGATAGTTATTTGTTTTTTAGTATGAAATTAGCAGATATTCCAAAAGCAATGGACCTTCAAGGGATTTCATCCTTATGAATTTTACGATTTAACTTATGAGGGTGAAATTGTAGATCGGAAATTTTTTTATACGAAACATATGAATACAGCAACACTTAATGAATTTGAAAAATGGTATTTAGAAAAAAAGAAAGACAAATATATATTTCGTAAAGAGATTTATTATTATTGTTGTAGTGATGTAGATATTTTAAGAAAGGGGTGTGTTAAATTTTCTACAATGATAGGTGCCATAGGTCATATTACACCCTTTTATGCAAAGAATTGTATTACGATTGCTAATTTAGCTTTGAAAGTGTATAGACTTAATTTTTTTTTTTTAAATTGTGTAGGAATTATTCCTGCTTCGGGGTATAGGGGATGTGTAAAACAGAGTTTAATTGCTATTGATTGGTTAGATGAAATTAATCGAGAATTAGGAGGAAATTTAGAATATATCTGTTCACAAAATGGTGAGAAAAAAATTCTAGGACGTTTTGTCGATGGTTTTTATAATGATACGATATATCAATTTCATGGTTGTTTTTACCACGGATGTCCCAAATGTTTTGACCCCTATGCATTAAACGTTCTTACAAATGAAAAATTTAGTAATTTATATGCAAATACGCAACGTTTTTCTTGGACAATAAAAAATGCCGGTTACAAATTAATCGAGATGTGGGAATGTGATTATTTAGAAGAAAAAATATATACACACAAACAATTAATTGAAAAGAAAAGAAAATTTTATCCGTTTACTCCTTTAACACCACGTGACGCATTATATAGTGGACGAACTTCCCCCGTATGTTTATTTAAAGAAACAAAACCCAACGAACGAATAAGTTATGTAGATTTTACATCGCTATACCCTTATGTACAAAAAAATTATGATTTTCCTGTGGGTCATCCTACTATTTTACTGGGGAAGATTGTAATAAAATAAAAATCAAGGACATATTTGGTTTAGTAAAATGTTGTATTTCAAAATATTTACTTTCCTGTTTTACCTGTTAGAATAGATGGGAAATTATTATTTCCATTATGTTATAAATGTGCTGTGAATAAATGTAATAAATGTGAACATAATGAAAGCGATCGATACTTAACGGGTACTTGGACTAGTGTTGAGATTAATGTTGCTATAGATAAGGGATATAAAATAATAGCTCTTTACCAAATATATCATTTTGAACGCAAAGAAAAAAAATTTTCACAATACGTAAATCAATTTTTAAAAATCAAACAAGAATCTTCAGGAATTCCTACGGATTGTTTGAACGCAGATGGAAGTAAAAATGATGATAAAATTAAACAGTATTGTAATGATTATTTTAAAAATGGAAATGTTTTTTTAGATAAAGACAAAATAGAGAAAAATCCCGGATTAAGAACTATTGCAAAAACATTTTTAAATTCGTTATGGGGAAAATTTGCCCAAAACGAAAATAATACACAAGTGTGTTTTTTAAACGATTATGAAGAATTATTAAATATCGCCAATGATAAAAGTAAAAAATTAACATCGATGGAATTTATAAACGAAACATTATTACGTTGTACATATGAAAAAATTGATGATGCAACACCACCTCTAAAAACGGGAAATGTAATCATTGCATGTTTTGTTACTGCATATGCACGTTTGAAATTATACGAGTTACTCGTTAAATTAGACGATCGCGTTTTATATTTTGATACAGATTCTGTTATTTATATATCTGATGAAAATAATTATACTGATGTTAAAACGGGAAATTATTTAGGAGATTTAACGAATGAATTAAATGAAAATGAATGGATAACAAATTTTTGTTCAACGGGTCCAAAATGTTACGCGTATATAACTAATTTAAATCAGGAATGTATTCATGTCAAAGGTTTTACTTTAAAAAACGAAACAAAAGAAAAATTGAATTTTTTATCCTTGACACAATGTGTTAAAAATCAAGATCAGATCATCGAAATTAAATATCACAATAAAATATGTAAAGATAAACTTAATCATATTTTTATTGAGGATGAAATAAAAAAATTTTCATTTACATTTAAT
This sequence comes from Chrysogorgia sp. JL179-B06, assembly GCA_035772405.1. NCBI lineage: Eukaryota > Metazoa > Cnidaria > Anthozoa > Scleralcyonacea > Chrysogorgiidae > Chrysogorgia > Chrysogorgia sp. JL179-B06. Next base: position 4,132,013 of record JAYKKM010000263.1, read on the forward strand.
AAACGTGTTGTTAAAAATAATTTTAATACGATTCCGTTTGGATTTTTAGATAACTGAAATGAACAATGTTTCATTACCATTTCAACACCCTTTTATGTTAACGTTATGTGGTCCCAGTCAAAGTGGGAAAACATGTTGGATATTACAATTATTGAAAAATATTAACATTATGATTACACCAGCAATTGTTAAAATTGTTTATTTATATTCAATTTATCAACCTCTGTACGCTGAAATGGAAAAAGTTCTTGCGGAAAAAACAGATATTAGTGTTGAATTTATCGATTGTCAAAAGGGTATTCCCCGCATTACCGATATACAAACGAATACCCGTGAAAATACTTTAATAATATTAGATGATCTCATGTTAGTTGCAACATCATCAAAAGAAAATCTTGAAAGAATAGATAATATTGCAACTCAAGATGTCCATCATCGTAATATTAGTGTTATTTTTACATGTCAAAATTTAACATATTGTAATGTCAATATTATGTTATGTTTAAAAATTTAAGTGATTATAATATGTATACGATATGTGATAATAGAAGAATTAATAGAAATAGATTTAATAAAGTATTAAGTGAAATTAATGAGAAACCCTATGGTTATTTGGTATTTGATAATTGTAGAAAAGGGTATGAAAATTGTAGAATTAGAAGCAATGTATTTCCACATGAATCAACGATAATCTATGATTTGTAAATAAATGTAAAAAGAAAAAGAAAAGTTTTTAAAAAAAAATAAAAGAGTTGTTTGAAAAATCGTTTTTTTTAAAAATATATATAGTATAGGGGGTGTATATTGTGTATGAATTTTTTTTAAAAAACATGGCAAGAAGAAGATATAGAAGCAGGGGAATTATCCTTAGAAAAACAAAACAAAAAGGGGGTAGTAGTTTTCTAGATTTTTTGGGACCTATTGGAACGATAATTGGAAGTCAATTGGGATTGGGTATTCGAAAAAGAAAAAGAAAACAAAAAGGGGGTATTCGAAAAAGAAAACAAAAAGGAGGTTATGATTTTAGCGGTTTTAGGATGCCATTTGGTCCATAAATAAAAAACAATAAAAAAAATCACTGTAAATAGTTAATTTTTTGTTTAATTAAAAATTGGCATTATTAAAACTACAACATGACTGATTGTTATTACTCTTACAATTTTTTTTACATTTTTTATTATATATTCCCACGAGTACACTACCCAAAATTGTTTCTATTTTTTTTTAAATTTATCATTTTTTATTTTAATACGTTCATTTTTAAATATTTTTTGTTTATTATTATTTTCGATTTCATTACGACATTGATTGTATAAATATAATAAACTCCAATTTCCACACACGGCAGTATTTTTGGATTGTAATTGTTTACTTTGAATATATTGAAATTTTAGTTCTTTTTTTACACTATAATCATACCAATATTCACGTTTATAAAACGATACATCTTTAGCAAAACTATAAAAAAAATACATATTTTTTTCTTTATCCACCCATATAGCAACCCAATGTTTACCGTTTTGATCTGCTTCATCCGTATTCCAAATCCAACACGAGGGATAAAAAAATTTTTTAGGAAAAATATTTGCAGGAAATGTATTTATTTAAAAACTTATTTATTTTTGAAATTTTATTAATCTCGTTCGTAAATAAAAATTGGGTTATAAAAAACTGTAAATTCATTGATTTTTTCGTCGCCATTTTCTTCGTGTTGAATAGGGTGTTGTTGAAGGTGTAGGAATGTGGGTGGTGAGTGATGTAGATGGTTCTTCGTTACTCGAAAGACCCGAAGTTGTTTTTCCCAAATTTATATAACGTCGTAATTTTATATTACGTATATAATAAGCGGGCATATGTAATTTTTTCAATTCTTTTAAAGCAACCGTCTGCTTATGTTGTGTAAGATTGAACATGTTTTGTTTGCTGACATTATGCGTTAAATCGTATAATAAATCATGATGGTTTATTCCAACACCGTTTAATTTTATTATATCTGTACCCGTAATTTTAATTTTTTTCCTTTCAAGAAATTCTTTTATTTGTTGACCACTTGTCACAGTCGGTGTTTTCCTTACCTCGGGTGATTCATCATTGTTCACCTCATTTTCAAGTTCATTACTTTTTCTTTTCATCTTTTGTTGTCTTTTTAAAAAACTAACCATACTCTCTGCGACACGTTGATCATTATTAACTTTTTTCATTTCTTCTTTCATTTTATTTTTACTTTCAATAAGTTCGAAATTATTTTTGTTGTTAATTCCCTGCAATAATTTTTCGTTTTCATGATCAGTTTTGATTAAATCTAAAATTTAATTTAATTTACTCGGATTAATTAATTGCATTTTATTTGCTTCGGTCATTTTATTTTATTTGTTGGTTAAGTAATTTGTATGCTTTTTGATATATGTTGATTATACGAAAATCCTCAGATAATAATATTTTTAAATCTTTTTCTTTTATTTTGTTCTTAGAAAACTTATTCAAAATATATTTATTATCACTGGAAAGTTGGATAGAAATTTTTTTATTTAAAATATTTTTAGCAATGTATTGTAATTTATTAATTAATTGAGAATCTAACAACGTATTTTTTTTACCAATATCTGCTTTAAGATATTTTTTTAACGATGGTAAAAAATCCTTTTTTTTTTTCCAAAGGCTTTTTTCTTTATTTTATTTAATTGAATTAATGTTTCTAAAAATTTTAAATCATCTTCGCAACTTGATGAAGAAGAAGTAATTGAACTTTCACTATCCATTTCATCACTAACATCATCGCTAACAACATCGCTATCATTTTCACTATCAACTTCATCATCATCATCATCTCTTGAATTATCATTTATTTCGTCTTTTTTTTCGTCTTTTTTTAATTCATCATTTTTTTTTATGCGTAAACTGAAAACGGTGGAAATACAAGAATATGTTCACGATTTAGTGGTATTTTGTTAACTGGTTTTTTTATTTTTGGTGTTTTTATTCTATTCTTTGTTGTAATGGGTTTTGTGTTCTTCATATTTTTTTGTACATCCCCTTGTTACAAATGTTGATAATTAAATGCTGTGTAATAATCTTGCAGGGGTATTTAATCCTACTCTAATTTCATTTCGAAATTCACCAACAAATATTAACGCACCTGCCACTGTATTTTGAGAAAAATGAAAATCCACATTAACATTTCCCGACGGTCTTATGGGTAATACTGCAAGATGAGAGTCTCTATTATCTGTTAAATCAAATGCTAATATACAATACCCGTTTATAAAGTCATTATAAGTCATGGGCATTTCTGAATAGTTACGATTTAATACCGAGCGTAATTTTGAGTAAGCTTCAGCATGATTTTCTATTCTCCCGGAAACAGCGTTATTTACCGACACTTCAACATTATCATAATTAGGCCAGTTAAACTCAAAAAAAATATGAGTATATGATCCGTTCCAATTTGCTAATGGAGAAAATACAATATATAAACGTGTAGGAACGCTACCATTAAACACATCGATTACTTGATGTGAATTTCGTCCTGCAGCTAATGATTCAGTAATATAATGTTTCTTTATTATGGGTCATCATCCCTATATTAATTGCATTTGATAATTGTTTTTTGGGTTTAAATACAGGAATTTTTATTTTAAAATCGTCTAGGGTAATTATAGTATCAGCAACGGCCATATTAGCATGATCGGCACCCATCATTACAATTGTATTTAATGCCCGCGTTAAACGTAATTCAACTTTATACGCTGTAGGAATATATATTTCAGCACCACCTTCGCTAAATAATGAACAATCAATCTCATCTATCAAATACTGTGATTGATTTTGAAATGCAAGTGTTTTTTGTCTCCCTCCTGCATTTACGACAGCAGTTCCATTATGAAAACCCGCGATATCGCTCATATGTTCGGCTGTATCTAAATATGCTAAATTAAGCTCTTTAGAATCTTTATATCCCGACGGTGTTTGATGCATTATAAATTCTATCCATGATGCAAAATGTGCAAAATTATCTGATGGCGTAATTAAATTTTCATTTATTTTTAATTCTTTTGTTTTCCACATTGTACCAAGGGGTAATGTAATCATCGAAAACCCCGATGCTGCAGGTGATATAACTCCAGCAGCATTTCTAATTGATACTCTAGCCATTATTTTAGCATCACTTGTTTTCATTAATCCAACGGCATTCCCATGCCTTGTAAACGTGTATACTGACGATTGATTATCGACAGGCGTTGCAATAATTTCAGTTTCACGACATTCAGTAAACGTATAATAGGGTGATGAAGTAAAAAATTGTAAAGGTTCACTAAATAATATGTCATTTTTTTCCACATCTTCAATTTTTTTACTCATTTTTTTTTTTTAAACGTTAATTTTAAGAATATTTGAAAGTGTTCCCAACACTTGAGGAAGAAACATACCCAGTGCCAATGCTCCTCCAAAACCTCCTTTTTGTATTTTTTTTCTACGCTTCTTATTCCTCTTTTGTTTTTTCTTTTTTTTATATATTTTTTACGAGTCATTTATTTTATTTTTAAAAAACAACAATAGCCACAACAATAAAAATAATAATAATATCCACAACATTATGATTTTTTTATATAACATTTTTTTTATTTATACTTTTTTTTACAGTTTATCTGCCTTGTAAAAAACGTATTACATTTGGATCTATTTTTTTTCTCTTTTTTTTATTATCACTTGTATAATAAGTATCTAAATTTAAATTTGAGGGTAATCCCACACCCTCATTTAATAAAATTTCTTTCTTAGTTGGATTTTCTTTATTTTTTCTTTTCACAACAAAATATGATGAATAATTTTTTCCACGATTTCTACCATTTAAGAATTCAGTATAATCTTCTACGGATAGTTCATTTATTTTTTCAGTCATTATTTTTTTCTTCAAATAAATTTATATATATCTTAATTTCTTCACCTTTTAACGGCACGTTATTCTCATAGTTAATAAAGAACTGTAGTGATTGTTTAGCCTCTTTATCACTCATAAATAAAAAATTGGGGAATTTTTTTTTCATCATTTAATGATGTATAAGGATTTTTTTCGTCAATATAAAATAATTATTTTATAGTATATATAAAACGTTGTGTTGCATTAGAAATAATAGTAGATGAAGAAACTGAAATCGTTCCATTATTTATTTTTTTTGATTGTGTTATTGCACTGAAATCCATTTTTTTTGCACACGTAATTCGAAATGAATTTTTGATATTTTTATATTCAATCGAATTTAAATTCCATAAAAAAATTTTCCCACTATTTACTAAAATGTAAAGAGAAAAAGGATAAAATATTTTATATTTTTTAATTATCATTTCCCCATTTTTTTCTTCAAGAACAATCAAAAGCATTATGTTGAATGTATTAAACAATCAATACTAAGCGTTCCTGAATCAAAAGAAACTAATTTTCCTGTAGTATCTTTAACTTTAATATGAATTTCTCTTATGTCTTTTTTAAATTTTCTCAATGATTTTGGGGGACTATAACAAATTAATTGTCCATTCCCCCCACCACCTTGTCGATTCCATTGAATGGGGACTGTTGTTAACAATTCGGCACAACTATCACCAACTAACCCCAGTTCTATTTCATCACAATATATAAACATTTTATTTAATCCGTCGGATACATCGGGTAAGTAATCAAAATGTTTAGAAAAAAGGGTTCGAGGTGTAGGGTATCTTTTTTTATTTCAAACAAGAGAGGTACGATTTCAAGATCTTTTTCATTTTTTAAACCTACAATCAATTTCAAAAGTCGTTGGGACACCTGAGATTTTCTATCATATACTTGATCTACATCATCTATTTGACAATGGGGCTACTTTCCCTCCCTCCCCCTCCCTTTACAATGTTGTCTAGCGAAACAAGTTATCATTTCGACGAAATTCGCAGTAGATATGGCGTACAACATTGATTAGGGGCCCGGGGAGCACAAAAAGAGGAAATGAGTCAAAAACATTGTAATTGTCCCAACGCTTTTGAAAATGATTGTCCGAACATAATCTTGCAATCAGAATAATAACAAGCACACAATGAAACGTTAAAACGAGGCAGAGGAAAATACCGAAACATTTTTATATATGGTCCCGCTAATTGTGGCAAAACCTTCCTTCTTTCCCCCTTAAAAACGATCTTCGATTGTTTTCTTAACCCTGCTTCGGGTACCGCGTGGCTTGGCGTAGAGACGGCAGAAGTAGTGTTATTAAATTATTTCCGCTGGAAATCGTCACTGATACCGTGCAGGTGATGAATAGAGACATATTGTTCTGGAGAAAGATACGCCTTTCTTTGCAACAAGTGATTGCGCTCCTCTTGTCCTTATAAATGGTGGGTCTATTGACAGAGTTAACACGGAAATTATACAAGTGAGATGGCGCGTATTCAAGTTACACCAACAAATACCACAAGATGAACAAAAAGAGTTAAAACCATGTAATTCTTGTTTTTCAAAGCTTATTTTAACTAACAGTCAGCAGTAATCAACATTACACGCAGTGTCTTTTCCAGGTATGACGTAATCTCTCAAGCGTCTCTCGATACTCGCACGATACTCACCACGGTACTCACGTCCCAAAATCAAAATATACCACAAGAGAGTAGTTGCTTTTCCGTTTTGTCATCTTTGATAACTTACTTAATACGTTTGTAAAATGTAACTAATATGATTAAACGACTTATGCGCTTGGAAAATAAGTTTGTCCACGATACTCGCTTATGTGCTAAAGAAACCTGATCTATTCTGTTTATATTTATAGTTTGAGTGAGTACCGTGAGTCAATTATGTGCTGATTAAGTCCATTTAAAATAAAAATCACGTAAAAAATGGCAAAGTTCCTTCCCTTTAATAGAATTAATAATCCTGTTAACTTTTAATGACCATTTTCTTGCTATTATCACTGTAATGTCGGCTTATTTCCATAAACATGAGGGTGAGTATCGTGGTGAGTATCGTTGTATAATATAATACATTTATATAGCGCTTATTCCTATTGGTGCTAAGCGCTTTACATAATAAATACATAATAATCTATATCTAAAAAAACAAACTAAAAAAACCAACTATATTCAATAATAAAACAAAGTATTAAAAAAAAGCAAGCTTAAATAGATAGGTTTTGACGGAAGTTTTAAATTGAGTTAAATTTGAAGATTTCTTGATCGAAAGGGGCAGTTTGTTCCATAGTAGAGGTGCTGTGACGGAGAAAGCACGTGAACCATAGGTGGACAGACGGAATCGTTTTTGTTGAAGGAGGCAAGCAGAAGATGAGCGGAGGTTTCTCTTGGGTGTGTAGTACTGCAATAGATCAAGGAGGTATATTGGTGCTTGGCCATTCAGAACTTTGTAAGTTAGAAGAAGAATCTTGAAATGGACACGATATTCAACAGTAATGTGATCATGCTTGCGTGACAGCGTTATCAAACGGGCGGCAGCATTCTGAACATATTGGAGCTTTTGCAAGATATATTTAGGGATGCCATATAATAGAGAGTTACAATAGTCAATTTTGGAGCTGACAAAAGCATGAACAAGTGTTTCGGCTGATTTAGAGGTCAAAAATTTCCTTATTCTTGCAATATTGCGCAGATGGTAAAATGCAGATTTGTATACGGAGTTGACATGTGGAACCATAGACATGGTATTATCAAAGATGACACCAAAATTTCTTATAGAAGCAGCAGGCTCAATTTGATCAGACAGATACTATAGAATTCTTGGGAAGCTGGCGATGTTTAGGATAGAAAATAATAAGTTCAGTTTTGTCACCATTGAGTTTCAGCTTGTTCTGGTTCATCCAACTCTCAATGTCAACTATACAGACTTCGATGCGGCTGGTTGCACTGTCTTGTTCTATGTCACTGTTGAGACTAAATGTAGTATACAGTTGACTATCATCGGCATAGAGATGGAACGACATGTTATGGTTTCTAAGAATATCGCCTAAAGGAGAGGTGTACAATAGGTATAATATTGGACCCAGAACAGACCCTTGGGGAACACCACATGTAACATTGTGAATATCAGACTTCACACTTTGATATTCACAAACTGGGTACGATCGGTTAAGTATGATCTGATCTAAACCAATCCAAGGCTTTGCCGGTGATTCCAAATTTGCTCTGCATTCGATAAAGTAAAATGTCATGATCGACAGTGTCAAAAGCAGCTGAGAGGTCAAGCATTAAAAGTACAACACATTTATTGTCATCAAGGGCACAAAGAATGTCATTTTGAACTCGGAGTAATGCAGTTTCACAGCTGTGGTATTTCTTATATGCAGACTGGAGGGGCTCACATAGGTTATTTTCTTCAAGATAATGGTTTAAGCGAACTGCAACAACCTTTTCAGTTGTTTTAGAAGTCATTTTCAAATTAGACACGGGTCTAAAGTTCTTAAAGATTTCATGATCTAACGAAGGTTTCTTTAACAGCGGTTGCAGCACAGCCACTTTGAGAGCAGATGGTACTTGGCTATTCTCTAGTGATAAATTGACGATTCTACAGATAATTGGCATAAGAACATCAAGATTATTCACAACAAGTTGGAATGGCAGAGGATCGAGAGAACAAGATTTGGATGCTATAGGTCTAATCATGTCTGACAGCTCCTCGATACTGGTCGGTGTAAGTAAGCTCAATTCACAAACAAGCTGAGGCGTGTCTAGTTCTGTAAACCGAGATCCATCAGCCCCAGTCCCCGCAAATTGCTGCCTGATTATCTTGATTTTTTGGTCAAAGAAATTTGCGAATTGATTGGCAAGTTCCGCATTTGATGAACATGTTGGATAGAGTTTCTCAGGCTTCCTGTGAAGTAGATGATCAATTGTTTGGAAAAGTTTCTTATGGTCAGATCCCGCTTCCTCAATTAATGAAGTAAAATATTCCATTTTAGCGGAGTTTATAATGTCCTTAACCAATGCGCGTTGATTGAGATACAACTGGCGGTCTTCTGCAGTTTGCGTATGCCGCCATCGACGTTCTAGCCTGCGCCTTTTTGATTTTTCAGCTGCAATTTCTTGATTAAACCAGGGTGTTGCAGGTCTCTGCGTGATAGTTTTGGACTGTAAGGGAGCATACGCGTCTAGGATAGAGGTCAGAACATTATCATATTGATCACATAATTCAGGTAGTGATGATTTAGGCGACTGGCATAATAATGAGTTGGTAACATCAAGACGAAAAGCATCAGCATCAATAGATCGCAGCTTTCTATATGTAATGACTTGCTTTTGAGTTGATGGCTTATCGAGGCTCAGGTTGCAGAGTATCGCAAAGTGATCAGAGATGAGTGGGTCGAAGACGAAAAAATCAGAAACGGGTTGTTCATTAGATCTAGTAATTATTAGATCTAGAGTATGACCATCTTTGTGTGTAGGCACATCGATATGTTGGTGAAGGTTAAATGAGCTCAAAAGATCTAAAAACTTGAGGGCTGACGAATCTGATGGATCATCGACATGAAAATTGAAATCACCCGTCAAAATCAGTTTTCCAGGACAAAGTACAAGCAGCTCAAGAAGCGCTGGAAATTCTTCAAGAAACATGTTGACTGTATATCTATTAGTTGATGACGGAGGAGGACGATACACAGTTACAATACGCATTAGAACGGAGCTCGAATGAAACAGCACTTCCTGCACTTCAAACGTTTTGAAGACGCTTGAATTGAGTTGTTCCAGTTTTAAAGAGTTCTTATATAAGAGGCCTACGCCTCCACATGACCCAGTCGATCTTGGAATGTGAGTGAATATAAAACCATAGGGACAAATATCACGCATGACAAAGCCATTGTCTTCACCAGCTTTCAGCCAAGTTTCCGTCACTGCGAGCACGTCGATCTTATTATCTGAAACAATGTCCTTTATTGATCTTGCATTGATTAGTCCAAATTTCAATTTCTCGACATAAGATTTCCGTGACGAGGACACCATTGCTTGTCGCTTAATTGATATGAGATTATTCAAATTGCGTGTATTTTCCCTGGTCTTTCTCTTTGTCTCAATTAAGGCGAGAATATCAATGTTATAGTCAATAATAAGGTCCTTCACTGGTAACGCTTTATTACGAATAGATCTTGAATTTAGGACAGTAAATAACATAGGTTTAGAGGAGCTAGGCGGAGGTAATAGCGGTTGGCGACGGATTGTAATGTTGTTATTGCCGATCATGGTGTTGTCAACAAGCCTTCGATTCGCTCCAGCGAATTTAATTACTGAGTTAGATTGAGCTCTATCATCCCGATATGTCGGTAGAATTGACTTTATTCGATAACAATTGTTGAAATAACGCCCTGCCCGCTTTCCTCTGGTTTTTCTTAGTAGTCCAACAGCCTTGATTGCATCCCAGACCAAAGGAAGAACAGGTCGTGTCGATTGCTGTTGAATATGGCTCGACGTTTGAAATACCGGCCCAGAACATTTCCACCAGAATTTGAGCGAAAAGAGATAGTTTCTCGAATAGACGAACATAACCAAATCATTCCTGATTATAACTCAATCAGAATTAGCTTTCTTGCCTCAGTAGATAATGATAAGAACGATTTAAAAGTAAAAATTGTCAGAGCTAAAAACTAAGCAGCCATTAGGCGCTAATTCATAAATGAAGCACGCGGAATGTTGTTAAAATTAATATTTCGTTCTAAATCCTTTACGTATACATTATATGACGACGTCAACGCGTTTTGGCATACTTAATAAGAGATTGTGAATAAAAGTTACTGAGGTTTGCATTACAGTTTTGCATACTGTTGTCTTGAATTGACACCAAGTTTCGTTTATTATTCGTTCGACGATAACATGGTTCGCAAGTTCTTTCTTAACTATGTGAAACAGGTTTTCGATTGGATTTAGATCTGGAGAATCCGCAGGAATAGTAAATAGTTTAGCTCCTACATCATCAATCGCTCTCATCGCAGCCTTACTGGTTTACGACGGATCGTTGTCCATGGTAAACAACTTTTCTTTACTTCGATCAGAAAAGAGAATTGGGATGTTTCTTTTCACAAAATCACTGAAATATTTCCCATCCATATGCTCATATTCTTCCACCAAGATAATATGCTCATATTCTCATATTCTTCCACCTGAATGCAATAGCAACAACGAGGTATAAACGCTTTCCACCAGGCAATTCGTTTGATCCTTTACTTGTTATCGGGAGCCCTTCACTTCTTTTTCTCCATATTTTCCCTTTTGGAGCAACAGCATCCGGCACTCCATCGAAATAGAACGCGATATTTTGTATGAAAAAAAATTGGCTTGCTCTTCAATATTTTTCTACATTTACGTGCAAATTGTTGCCCCTTTTTTTCGTGCTTGCAAAAAATGGAATCCAAGACACTTAATTTCCCTGTAGAATGTTCCATAGGACAAATCAGACGCATGCAATGTTTACAATTACGTTCAAAATGCACACCCTTTACGTCATCACGACTCTAAGATTATTGCACACGCTTGAAAGAGAATGTATATCTTGATTTAATCAGATATTCCTTCATGATTTTCAATGATATTCCGGATTTTTAAGAATTTAGACTTGTATGTGTCAGCTTGAAACGCCCATATTCCTCATGAAATTATTGCGAGATATTATTATACACAACCCCCCCCCCCCCCCCGTTTTAAGTACTATTGAATTTGTGAAATGATAGTATCTTGAAGCTGATAATTCTTCTCCTCTATAAACGTATTAACTTTCCACAACCATCGTGAATGTGAAGTCTTATATATTTTTTTATGTTAGGGCCTGGAAATTTGGAATTCGGACAATCAATTTCAAAAGTCGTTGGGACACCTGAGATTTTCTATCATACTTGATCTACATCATCTATTTGACAATGGGGCTACTTTCCCTCGCTCCCCCTTCCTTTACAATGTTGTCTAGCGAAACAAGTTATCATTTCGACGAAATTCGCAGTAGATATGGCGTACAACATTGATCAGGGGCCCGGGGGAGCACAAAAAGAGGAAATGAGTCAAAAACATTGTAATTGTCCCAACGCTTTTGAAAATGATTGTAGCATAAAAGCTAATTTTTTTGAAAATAATATATTAATCTTTTGATTAAAAGAAGCATATTGAATACCCTTTTTTTCTATCGTAGTCTTGTTAGATAATCGAAATTCATTTACCTGTAACCCATCGACTGCTTTACTCGCATTTTCATATACCCAATACTCAATCTCAACATTAACATCAATAATTACTTTCCCATTTGACCCGATGGTAAAAAAAATTTCAAATCCTTCTAAGATATTATTTAAAAATATAATTAATGAAGATAAATCATAAATTCCGTCGGGTATAATAAATTTATCCGATGTAAAAACGAACTCACTGCTTGCGTATACCGTAATTATTAATTTCTTCGGGTATAAAATTCTTATAGGTTATGATAAATGAAAAAAAACATTCATCACCCACAATATTTTTAGTTGTTTGGGGATAACAAACTTGTAAAACTTCTAAAAAAACATTCATTGTTCAAAGCATCAATAGGCTGTGCAATTTTCATTTCAAAATCATTAATCAAATTCTTTTGAAGTCCTCTTGATATTGAATTACTAGCAATGTGTAAATTCTTTTTTTTTTTTAAAACTTGTAATTCAGCACGATAAAAAATTCCTTTAATTTCTTCACGTTGTTCGTCTTCTAATTGATATGTAACGGGATCGGTGATAAATACTTTTTTAATAAAAAATATCTCATTTGTCCATCGTCGAAGACTACTTTTTTCAAAAATATTATTTTTTACTCTCACAATACGTACACGAGTACCTTCTTGTATCAGATCTTGAGTGGGAATAGGATAATTTAAATGATCACGTACTATTTTATTTTTTACTTTACGTATTTTTCCTTTTTTTTCTTCGCGATAAATTTCAAAAGGTGTTGCACCAGCTGATGCTTTATGTGGGGAATTATTATAACGATTAACAATAAGGGGTAAATACTGAATATAGTCAAATTCTCCAGTCATTGTTAAAACACGACGAACCATTGTTTTTAAAGTTCCAATTACACGTTCTACATGGGATGCTTTTATTTCTCTATTATACGTATGAAATACTTCAAAATTATACTTTTTACTTAATTTCGTACGTATATCTTGAAATTCTGTTCCTTCATCACTTTGAATTTTAAGAGGCGCTATTCCTTCTTCAATAAGAATACTTTCAAATTTATTTTTAACATTATTAGACGTTTTCTTTTTTATTAATTTTACCCAACAAAATCTTGAAAAAAGATCAATACACACCAGCCAATAACGATATTGATTATTATATCGGGCTAAATCTTTATTTTCAGCTAAATCAATTTCCCATTGTTCATTATTTTTATTAACAGCATATTTCAAACGTCTATATATTTTTTTACTACTACTATGTAATCTATAATTAGAATAATCCTCATCAGTTAATGTCTCTCCTTTTAATAATCTTGAAGCTTTTTCAATAAAGTCAGCAGAAAATTTAGTTTTTTTCTTTTTATTCATTTCTAAAATAAAGAAATAAAATAAATATAGTATTCTTCAAGTTCATCAACGAGTTCTTTATCACGTAATATCCCCATAAAATCAACTTCTATATTTTTACATGCTAACTCTTTATTTATAGTATTACCGTACAAACATAATGTATCTTGTATATTTTTACAACATCTAAAACGATAATAAAAAATTTCTGAAATTACTGTTGGACTTAAACGGTGACAAACCTCATCATCATCACTTTCTACTTTTATTTTCTTAATCTTTTCGTTGTCGTCGTCGACGTCATCGTCAAAATTGAGTGTGGTAAGGGGTTTCTTTTTCTTCAATACTCGTTTTTTGACTGTGGTAGGTGGGGATTTATGGCCTGTTGCATGATTATACTTACTTAGTGCAATAATATATTCATCCAAGGAATCTTTCTTTTTAATATGAAAACTACCCCAGTCATCAGACCATACGATTTCACTTGACGGTGCGTTGTTGTTGTTGTTGCTAGTTGTCGGTGTTGGATCATCGTCAAATTCCATTGCATCGGATAATTCGTTATCTTGATGTTGATAACAAATTTCCAAACCACCCCACGCATCTGTACGAACAACCAAACGGCATGTTTGGTTTTTCCAATTTTCAAATCTTACCACTTCAAAAAATATCTGCACCAATTTCTCTTGAATGCTAATCTTATTAAGAACATTCAACAATGAAGGAATATGATCATTTTTTACTTCAACAGCGCTATTGTATGTGTACTTGTCACATCTTTTATTTGTAGGATATACTTTTGCGAGAATAGCATTACCGTTGATTTTTTTTTGTGCAATTATTTTTACAGACAAATCTGTATACGATTGCATTTTATAAAAATGATCATGTTGTTGTCTCGCATAAAGTTCCACCATCTCTGAATCTGTTCCCGAGTGAAGGGTAAATGATGAATCACTGTAGGGACAGTGCTTATTTTATACCCTCCTCACAATTTAAAAAAAAAATGTATTACACTAATAACGTATAATTGATTACAACATTTGATATCAAATAAACTATTTTGTTTGCTTTGCATAACTCCTAAAATTTTACATAACTTTCTGTTGTTTTTGTGTTTTTATTTTACATTCTATTTTATTTTCTAGAAATGCAACAAGTGCTTTCCCTATTCTTCCATTTCCATCGGAAAAAGGATGAATGGTTTCAAAAATAAAATAAATCAAAACTGATATATTTTTTCTTTTAGAGTTTTTTACGTAAAATTCATCTAAATGTTCCATATATTGTTGAATATATAAAGGATCAATCCCCTCATGAAATCCAACAAATCTTTTTTTTTTACTGTAATGTCCAGCATTCGTTAAATGGACCATAGATATTTCATGAATAGTTTTACAACATTCACTTATTTTTCATTTTTTTTCCATATAAAATTTTCGAAGGGCAAAAACAAAATCTCCCACATCTCATCCAAAATTCTTTTTTCATTTTCTTCGTCTTCTTCCATTCGTATAACATCATACGCAAACACTTTAAATTTTATACAGTCTTTTATTTCCTTTTTTTTTTTACATACACGTTTGTTCACTAATACTTTTATAAAAATTATCCCAATTAACATTCGATTCAGTCATTTCATACATAGGGTTGTATGCAGCTAAATTATAATTCAATGTTGTTTTTATATATATTTTTATCATATAAAATAATTATATTACATCTTCCTCAAGCATTATTACATTTGCAAATATTTTCTCTTTACACTTAAATTCTCCTATAATTCCCCCATAATCTCGCTTAACACCCACAGAATGATTAACTTGGGTGTGATTTTCATTTAAAACATAATTACTTTTGTTTAAAATACTTAATTTCAAAGGATCAAACTCAAAAAAATAACTTTTACTCTTACAATTTTTATACCGACATTTACCAAAGGATACTTTACCCTTTTTATATAATGTATAAAATCCAAAAAAACATATCTAATATTTTTTTCAGAAAGACCTTTTTTTTGTCTATTGAATAAACTTCCTATAGGGTTATGTTCACGACAATAAAATATAAAACATGAAGTGAACATGATAAGATTTTTAATTGAACTACAATAAGCATAAGAATTGAAAATACTAGGTGCTACCATTAACAAATAAATATTTAAAAAAAGAGCAAAATCACCTTTTCTGGCTATGTATGTGGTTAAATTTGCTTACTAAACTTTCTTTTCCAAAACCCAGGGTATAAGATAAGTATTTTCTTTCAAAGGTTAGATTTTGTACAAAATATGTATAATGATACTTATCATTGGTTTTTAAACATTGAAATAAATCTGAGTCGTGGCTTTCAAGGGGTAATACAATATATAATTCCTTAAAACAATCGGGGAATGAAAAAAAAACTACAGCATAACGTGTCTGATTCAACTAGTATAGTACGTTGTTCAAGCCATGATCTCTTCAAGGAATATTTTCTTTGACTTGCTTGTAAATTCGGGATCATATAAGAGAAACGATCTTCTAGAATAAAATAGGATTCCATTCCACGGTTTGCCTTGAGTTTTTTCATATTGACTATATAGCTTTCTTCACGTGGGTGAATGTTTTCACAATTCATCATGGGACATATTTTCCCCGATAATAATCAAATAATCCACATAACCAAAATAAATATCCAATTTCTCCTTGGTTAAAATATTGAAAATAAAGAACAACTCTTAAAATTGTTTCAATCATATTGCTGTGATTTGAAATGTCATATTTTTTACTCTTTATATAGCTTGCAAATTCATTAAGCTAAATAAACATTTTGTTTTCTGGTTCATTCTTCAGTTGAATCTCATGCAAGCAATATGTCAAAACCCAAACAGTATGATCTTCACTATCTTAAAGAAAATTGTCGAAATCAAACATTTATTGTACGTAAATGTGAACAAGTCCTAAATCCATGCTTTCCTATGAATCGATTATATATAAATTTGGAAGTTATGGAGTATGCAGAAAATAAAAAGCTTAATTATAAACAATATATAACAACATATGTGGCAGGAGATTGTGGTATACATAATTTCATAGATCAAAAAGTGTATATAAATTCTTTTTTTTAAATAAAAAACGCTTTTCTCGATTTATTTCAAATATTTAATTCATTAAAATTATTACATAATTCCCCACAAGAATTTAAATATACATGTAGTTGCAACATAGATTTATCAACATGTATTTTATTTATTAATGTTACAATATAATTTCCATTACTGGTACCATAAATCACATTAAGTACAGATAATATATTTTCATCTTTAATAAGAACTAAATAAAGCTCTTGACCATCAATTTTCACGAAAATGATAATTTACTATCATGTCTCCTTACATTTACCTAAATTTACATAAATCTTGAATCCTTACATTTACCATACAAAAACGTTTTTGAATAACATGGGATATTATTTATCTCAAAACAATCAAGGGTCGAAATTAACGTGGGTAATCTCGGTTCTCTATCAATAAATACTACATGTTTTCCCACTAACTGATCATAAAATGCCATAGCCCAGCTAAAACTGGTTATTAAAAATCTATATCTTTTTCCACCATATCGTTTCCGAAATATAGATTGTTCATTTTTATCTTCCACATAAATGTTAAAATATTTATAATCATAATCAGCACATCTAAACTGATAGGGGTGCTCTCTCCATTCCAAAAAATAAAACGTTGAATCTCGTGTTTTTTCTATCTCAAACAATTCAGCATGTGATAAATATTGAATGTTGGGGTAAAGAATTTCATCAAAATCACGCTCTCGTACAGCCATTTAAATCTTTTAAAAAAAATTTCAACGTCTTTTCTTCTATTCGTGTCCTATTTCCACTGAAACATTCACTGTATATTTCCACCGTATATTTAACTTGTTTAACAACCAACGTTTAAAACTGTTTAGTCTAGAAAGTTTTAATTCATCTGGATGAATCATACACGGGTATTTGTTAATACATCTTCCACAAGGATGTTTGTTATAATATAATCTTTCAAATCGTTCATCTGCTGTTTCTTTACGTTCCATTGTCTAACAAATATAAAAACTTTTTTTTTTTTTACTCTTATTTATACTTTTTTCTTCTTTTTTTTTATGGATTTTTCTTTAAATCTTTTAACAACATATCTTCTTTAACATCCATCTCTTTAATCTACAACAACGTGTTTTTTTTGGATCTTTCCTCGGTGTATAATTCGCACACACTTCCCCACACATATTTCCGTTAAGACATTGTCCACAGGGATATTTTGAATAGAATAATCTACTGTTTCCACGGTTTCCATGATATTTTGTAAAACCCTTTTTTTACATTTTTATTTATATCCTAATAAAATTTATTTTGATTTTTTTCTATAATTTTTTTATTTTAGAATATCGGTTTTTTTAATTTTGATTTTTTTCTTGAAATTTTATTAGGATATCTGTCTTTTTTAATTTTGATTTTTCTTTTTATATTTTTTTTTATAAAAAAATATATATAAACGCGTTACCCACATGTTAAACGTTATTGTGAATGATGTCAGATTCACATGTACCATATCGTGATTGTGATGAACATGACCAAAAAAGATATCAAAGAATAACTGCTGACGACTTTAACCCCTACTTTGAAGAAGGAGATAACTATTATGCAAGTCGTTTTCTAGCAAAAGAATTACCCCACTTTACCTATGTTGTAAAGAAATGTCGATATACGGCATTTTGCAATTGTATTGAAGATATACCCTTAACACCTCCTCAAGCATATAACTTAGCTCTGGAAGTTAAAAAGAAACATGAACATGAAAATGATGAATGGAATTGTGCATGTCTGGGTGAAAACATAACAACAATTGTTGACTATGATGCTTCTGATCTTTTAGAAAAATAAATTAAACTAATAATAGATTCTAATAATTTGATGAAAGCTGTAGCATATACTCAATAAAAACTTTTTTTTAAAAAAAAAATTCGTGTTTTTTATTTATTATATATATAAGATTACATATTTGATTTAATCATATTGATATCTAGAACAAGATGAATCAAGGACAAGATCTTTTACTCAATAATTCCACAACAAATTAATTTTTAAAAATATTAATTTTTCTTGTAATAAAAATTTTTACAAAAAATAAAACTCGATATTTTTTCTGTTTCTAACTTTCAATCACAAGTTTTTTTATTTTAAAAACATTACAAAGAAAAAAAAAATTGTTTCCCTCTACCCCTATGGTCAATGAAATTGTAAGGTTTAATGTTTAATATAGGTGTTGAGTTTGCTAATTTTACACTATTATTATTAATATTTATATATTTTCCCTTCAATGATGATAAGAGGTTCTGTAAATTATCCTCCGTAGCCCCAAACGCGTCTACTATCAACAATTTGAAATATCGAGGTCCCTGACAATCTTTCAGATATAAATAATATCCATATCTTAAACACGAGGGAATCACAGGTTCGTAGTTTACTAATTGTATGGGTTCAGCATGATAATAAAATGTAAGATAATCATGAGATTCACATTCTCCAAAATCAATCATTGATCGCAACCACATGTTGAAAAAATAATAGAAAAATATATTTGATACCCTGCTTTTATAGTCGCAAAATCTATAAAAGTAGGTTGTCAAACATAAAATTTTCACAAAACGTCCAAAAAAATATTGTCAAGATGGTATATTGCAGTTTCTGTTATTGTGAAGTGAATTCCTTCTATCATTTTTTCATGCATTACAGATATAAAGAATGCTTTGTAAACCATCATTATTGTTATTTTTGTAAACAGAATTACGGACGACTTATCTATAGTAAAATAGTTGATCTATGTGAATGTGATGATAGAATACAAAGATGGAAAAAAACTTATTTGGATTAATAAAATTTTTTTTAAATACATCGTCTGCCATTTCCAATATGATTATAATTCGGATGATCTTTTTTCCATCCTCCTTTTTGAATTTTTTTTAGAACGTCGTCGTTTTCGTATTCGTTTTTTTATTTTCGTTGTCGATTTTTTTATACAACTCCTACACTTCATTTTTATGTTAACTGAAGTACGACAAGCAATGCTTTATTAAAAAAAAAAGAAAAAACCTATTTATACTGTTATATCTGTTTTTGATTTTTTTTTTATATCTTTTCTGAGACACATATATATAAGATGTTTAAAACTAAAAAACTTTATCATTACTGAAAAAAAAACAATGTCCGTATGTTAGTATATGTACAAATAGTATAACTTTTTTTGACACATCCAAAAATACTTTTCAGCGCTATTTATCATGTGAATCTCTTCTTAAAGAATATCCTGAATATATATATTTTGTAGAGGATTGCAAACCTGTTACAATAATTGAAACAAAACAATGTTCTATAATAAAAAAAATGGTGTGGAACAACACCCGTATGAAGTAACCCTGAAAGTTATCAATCATGGAGAATCTGGAAAAACAATAAAAATATTATCGGAGGAAGATATTCCTCATCTTTTGCATAAAAATGTTAAGTTTATAAAAACTGACAAAGACATAATAATTCCTTCTCTTGTATAAAAAAAAGTTTTTATTGTGTATTAAAACGTTTATTTACAACAATCACACTTTTGTATTTTTGCATTTATCTTGTTATCTTCATCATATATATATCTTTGTCTCCATCTTGCTAATCTATCGTCACAATAACATTTATTTATCAATTTACTAAAAATTGTTCTAGTGTATTTTCTTTTACAAATTCTACAGTAATGTTCATCAACATGACATGTTCTACATGTAAAATGCATTTCAAATTCAAATAAGAAATCAACTTCTATATCGCAGTGTGAACAAAACCCTTCGATCATCTTGTTGTCTTTTTTCAAACGTTCGTGGAGATGTTTCGTAATGTAACAGTTGAATCAAAATATACTTGTTCTTGCAAATTGATTACGGTGTTTCGCTTAATTATCACAAGAAAATAATTTGAAGATACTCCCAGTTCCGTATTGAGATATGATTCTGGATTGAGATCTTTTACTACTAACCCCCGACGATCGTTACCAAAATGAATAAAATCCTCTCCCATATAAACCACAGCATAAAGCTTAGAATCCTTGCAATCACGAAATATATAAGCATCCTTATACATTTTAAGATGTAAAGGATTTATTACTTCAACATCTGATTCTGCCATGATTTTGATCATGATTTCTATGATATCAGTTTTTTTTATACCCTAGGTTTTTTACAAATGAAAAAAATTTTCTCAAAAAACTTTCATATAAATAAGCTGAAACTATTTTTTTTTCATTTTAAACACGTACTTATATAAAACGTTGTAACAACCCAACATATCTACAAACTTAGTTTAAGGAAAAACAAAAAAAAATGGCTACGAAAGAAGAAATAACGAACGACGCTTCCTATGGAGAACCCTGCCCCATAACCGCATATGGTTCCCCTCTCATATGGGACTACAACGATAAAGGAGAAGGATATGCGTACGGGATACGTGTACGGGATACGTATACGTCCAAAGAGTTTAATTTCGATGACTTCAAACCCTTCAAACCCATTCAGGATAATGGTGATTCTGATAGTGAAAATAGTTTGAAGACAAATTTGAGTAGTGATGAAGATGATGAAGAAGTAAAGGAGGAAGAAGTATTTACTATAAAACAAAAATATACCCGCTATGAACTTGAGACTCTTCAGTGCAATTATCCAAATCAAAAATATATTTTACAAAACTGTAAATACTTTCCCCTTAGTACGCTATCCAGGTATAAATTATAAGTGGTAGATGGGGAAAATCTTTGTCCGCAAAAATATATAACAACAATAATGCTAACTGATGATTCCATACTTAGTTCTATTAATAAAGAAATGTATTTAGATTAATAAAAAAATAAAAATAGAATTTTGTTTTTCAAAAAAAAGTTATTTTATTGTGTGTTAAAGTACATTTCATCTATTTTTTTAAAAATATATTTCATCTATTGAAAAACACCAAATAATTTTTTGAGATATTGCCTCTGAAAATTTTTATCATTTTTTAAAAAAATACCGTAACTAAGGAATATCAGTCATTCGGCCATAAGATGGCGTCGAGGTAAGAGCTCCATGGCGGAAATTTCTATGATTAATTCTATAATCAAATTTTTTTGATTATTTTTATTTCAACATCATACAGCTCTTCCAATAAAAATAATATGGACGTTTTTTGGATGGCACGTGTAAGTATAAATCACATCGGGTGAGGTATGATGGTCGTTTATACTCAAGTTTTTTTTGACTTTTTGATATCCATCTCATGAAATTAATACGATCACCTTGATTGACCTTCCTCTCTCTCTGGTCGTCAAACTCAATGACAATCAAAAAACTGGTCGTACAACAACACCAGGTTTCATGAGATAAATAATATCAAAATTCCAAAAAACCTCTTGTATACGACCAGGTGCATACCCCCTGATTTGATGACTGGTCGTTCTTAACAGGGTGACCACACCTTAAAAATGTTCAACCCCCCTGGAAATATGGGACTGGACTGTGCTCTGATTGGTCAATTCAAATCATTCTTGATTCTGATTGGCTTAGAGCTCGGTCCAGTCCCTAACACATTGATAATAATATATATATATTATTACTATTATGGTAAAAAGATCGGGTTTTACCTGGTTTTCACGAATGAGACACATTAACGAACCTGTGTGAGATATTTGAGGATTTGGATGTAAGCAACATTGCATTCACCTTTGAAGGATCAGTGCTTGATTTTGAACAGGAGAGTGCGCTAAATGTCGCAGCAATATCGCAAAAAGCAAATCGTGTCTCTGGAGACGAAAGTTGTTTGGTGATTGAGATAATTTCGTTTACACTAACATCCGAGACAGCCAAAAGAATCACCTCAAATTTGTTGCTCAGTGGCAGTGCTCTAAGCATTACAAGTACTGATGATGGTCACAACTCTCCCTCTGGCTCTGCATCGTTCGTCAACAGCACAAATGAAGATTCGCAATAAGATATGGAAACAAATCACTTCAAACTCAGCAACATATTTGCATAGTTCGAGTTCATGGGAAGTGTGAGGTGTCAAAATGTACACACACAAAGTGATAGAAGCTGCAAAAAGTGTGGAGAAGAAAAGGAGAATTTTTTGGAATGGTGTGGCCAAAAAGATATGCAGAGAGACTACAAGATCTAAGAAAATCATAGGGAAAACCATCAACGAAGAATGGAGAAAACAGCAGGCTAACTGAGGCCGAGGGGACAAATGTCACATTAAAGTTGGGAACTATTGGGAAAAATGCTCAATGAATTCGTAAAAACCAGGAGCTGAATAAAATTAAATTTTAAGATGGAAGACTAGAGCATTGACATTGCTATTTTTGTCACACATAAAGTTCAGTACCAAGATGAAATTCAAAACGACGTAAATTTAGCAGAACATACAAGCGATAAGAACACTAAATTGACAATGAAACGCAATGACTGTCGAATTTAACCTATCCGCAACTTTCAAAGTCTTGGTACAGAAACGTATAAAAATAGATTGCTATGACACATGTAATGACACCGAGACATCAAATAAAATGAAAAGAAAATACAAAGAGGATATGGTAGGTAGCCAAAAAAGCATAAGACCAGCATGTAAATAATCGACAAAACAAGCTCGTTATCGTTTGCAAGTCTATCCCATAAATGGTACGTTTTGAAAACGGTAAAGGAGAAGTTATGTTTTCCAAAGTTGTCACTAAAATGGTTTCAGAGGCAAAATGTACACCTTCCCCATGACCAAATGCCAGAAAAAGCTCCAGAAACTTGCCAATCGTGCTGTTCCACATCATCCTCCAGTATCAATTTACCATTCGATGTAGGTTCAAAGTAAGTAACCATTAAGGAGTCGACAATATCCCCTTGAAATTCATAACAAAGAAATGGTACAAGAGGAGAGGTGAGGTGTACTTGTTCTCAATAATTGCAGTAGGAAGAAGCAGTTGGTGGCTAGTGAGATTATTATGACAATATTCAGGCACTCAAACATATGAATAAAAATCTTCTTACAGGCTGACGAAAACAACACAATGATAAAAGTTGGAAATTATATCTTGGAAAAAAGCCCTTTAGTAGCCACGGAAAACAATGGCAGTTTGAAGAAAAGAAGGTATCGGTCGTCTGAAATACTGCAACAAATAGTACAGCATCATTTAAATATCATCTAGGTTAAAATTAGAGGCAAGGCATGCCTCATGAAAATAGGAATGAGAACATTTTGGAGATTGCATCAAGATTAGAAGGTATAATTGGACGATGTTTGCAAGAAGATCTCAACACACATCTAGAGATCATATACTGATAGGATCACTGCTGAAAAAATCAATCAGGTTTGCTCAATTTAAAAAAGAACATTAGGTAAGTTTCAAATTGAAGTTTAGAGATCTCGAGAAAACATCACAAATTGTGAGGAATGACCCAACTAACGAACAACAAAGGAGATTGACTAAACAACTGCTCAGAGAAAGAAAAACGAATTTAATTTGCAATATGAAACAAGAAGAAGAAGAAAGATGCTAGCTGATATTTTTCCTAAACTGAAATTTGTTATGGAGGAAATTGTTATCCTAGAAAGTACTGGGATGCTACATGGTGGGATTGAAAGTCATCCAAGGCGTACCACAGACATTCTATACTAAGCAGGCGACAACACACTATTTATGCAACAGACACGAGATATCCTACTGAAGGTTATACAAGAACACCTATTCCGCCAAACGTCACACCATGCTGGGAAAGGTGTTAATGCAAGAATATCGCTGAAGAGTCACCAGATCACTCAAAACATGTGGTAAACTTACATTGGACGACTAAGAATGTCAACCTTCTGCTGGAAAAATGGAAACATGTGCTGATGATTATATCATTGATTCCGAAGGATAGTGCAAAGTTTCAAGACACACGATAAGCAAATCGCTATGTGACATGCATGCATATTGAGTACCTCAGTTCGCTAGAGTATAGTTTTATAACTTGTAAGTCGAAGAGTTGGAACGCAAAATTTTATTAATATATTTGGATGTTTACATTACGTTATGTGACAACATGGTTTTGAACGAACTTGCGAACTTCCATACATTCTGTGGCAGGTTGTTCGAATACTGGTAGCGATTTTTTTCAACCATCAAAAGTTGTCCCATGCATGCTCGGTATGACATCAGATTAGCCTACGTAGCAGACGGTTGTTTTCTGCCTCGCTGGTTTTCTGCCTCGCTGTATTCCGCGCCCCGAATATAATCCCTCTCCCCAAACAACCGTCTGCTACATCAGATTAGCCTTAGGATTTGTTATTTATAAATTTAAGTTTTAAGTTTTAAAATTTAAGTTTAAAATTACAGAAATGTGCTTTTGTTGCAAGTAGCAGCAACTTTGTTGCTCGTATTACTGAGCCGATTTTTTTACTGAGACAGGTAAAAGTCACTTTTGACCAAAGCCTAACTAATGCCGTCTATCCAATGACACATCTATTTATGGATACATCCGCACAGAAGAAATAAAGACCATCGAAATCACCAGAACTGGACGTGCAGCAGTGCTTGTCAACATTGCTTTTAATGAGCACGAAACCACCTTCTGTGCCATGAATGAAATACTTTATCTTCTAACCAGACACACATTGGACAACATTTTTAGGAATCCAAGAACAGGAAAACTAAAATCTGTGCTATCATTTATTGTCGACATTGGCCATGGCGAAGATCCTGATAGCCCATTGACTGAGAGATAGGTTGTTGCAATTGCTGGGACTTACTCAGAAATAATTTGCTGAATACAACAGTAAATGGAATTTTGTAGAAAGTGCATGCCGCAGAAAGTATGTCTTTATCGCGACATGGTACCTTTAATAGTAAACCAACCCACTCTGCCACAGCAATTGGAAGTATGGAGCATTTAGAGAATATGGAGCATTTAGAGAATATGGAGCAAATGATGTTAAAGACTGCTTCTCTCAAGCCCGTTTTGCCAGAAGGTTTCTGCAATGTTTCAGAGGCATTAGCGAGAATGGCGTATTTGACTATGAAGTTAGACTAAAAGAATTCTTAAGTGTTTCAGAAAAGAAGAATGTGGATGGACATACAGTCCACAAAGTAGCTGCAACCATATTTTGAGGCATTTGTATGTGGCAGAGGACTTTGAAGGGCAGTACATCACTGACTATAATTTAATTATGAACATGGGGGAAAGAAGGTCTGCATGGAAGGACAAGTACTCTAACGCTCTATGGGAACGAGACAGACAGGAATGTTGAGCTCCAACCTATCCCAGATTATGTAAACATGGTATAAAACTAACGGGGAGCTTCACTACCTTTCGTTTGAGAAGACAACCAAACTGTATGAGGAGATTTAAATTGAGACACCCGCACTATTTCTACCATCACGAGTTCTGGACTTCTTTGTCAAGAAAAATAACCCACCAGACGATATACTGTTTGGTATAGCAAAACCCTTCTTTGGATTCCCATTGTGGATGTTAAAAAATATTTCCATACGAAAAGTGAGAAAATGGGAAAAGATTCCAACAGCGATTTGGGAAGAGAAACTTTGATTTGCGAAGTCAAACTGTACAGAAAGTCAGTCGCAGAGTTACAGCAACAATGTACAACAAATGGTGTGTATTCTATAGGCCAAAAACACGAACTTGTCAAAAGATTAGCTTTGGCAAGTGGTGAAACAGTAAAGGACAAGTTCCAGCCCTCGTATAATGGCAAATTATGCTCGCTGCCCAAATCCATCACTACACTTAAACATATAGTGAGGGTGCAGTTTCTTACGTTGGCAAGAAAGATAAACTGGTTTTGTGGCTTTACCTTTTAATACATAGACGTTCACACTTGGTATTCTGTCAGGAAGAAAAAGAACTGGAATGATGCATACAAACAGCCAAAGAGCATTATATCTATTCAATGCAAATTAAGGAATCCCTGTTAGAATACAATGAATTACGGAGAAGTCGCACATCCAGATTCCTGTTCACATAAAGAGTATCATTGATCTGCATGATTTGTTTAAATCACTAAAATCACACATTTACTAGAACAGATGATGATGGAACTACTGATAATGCAGAAACATCAAATGAGCGAGAGTTTGATGAGTACCATAGTTATCGAGGTTAGGACGCAGCGTCAACAAACGTCGGTCAAGAGTCGAAATTGGAGACACAGGCTGGAAGGCAAGATGGTATAATGGCAAAGTTCCGGAAAGTGATATCTATTCAATGCTCGAATCACTAAGAAAGAAATTACAGTACTTGTCTCACACTATTGATGATTCATCAAGGCCGGCAAGAGCAAAACCCGGGCCCCAGGACTAACATGTGTAGGGCCCCCCTCCCATAAATTTCTGTGAGATGTATGAATGATCCCTCAATTGCAAGTATGTATTTTTAGATACCTCGTACCTTTATATTATGTTCAGAACTTAAAGGCACTCGACAGTGCACCACGTGACTAGCTGATAATTAAGATGCTCCATGTAACCAAGATTGAGTCATCTGGAAAGCCAAACTACATTGTAGCAAATATATATATATAGGTTAAACATATGTGCTGGTTTGATTTATGGACAATAATTATGCACTTACTAATGTAAGCAGTTGCCTAGCTCAATTTGGTATTAGTTGGAATTTTATATTATGAGCTCAAGCTTGACTAAAAAGTTTGTAAATCATAATTATTGAGAATAATACTGTATTGTATCATATTATAATTAAATACTGTACATGTACTGTATATTTCAGTTGTGTATATAATATTATATAGTATAATATTTTGCAAGTAGGCAATGTAGAAATACAAATTGAATACTCAAAAATGTTGGTGACCTCACAATCCTTATATTTTAGACTTCTGATGACAATTATAAGTGTGGTGACTCAAGCTGACATGCTGCAGGTAACATGTTGAAGAAGAAAAAGAATCTTAGTGAAACTGGTCTTGAGATTTCTGGCTGTAGACATGGTGTTGCACAACATGCAGTAAATATGCAGTATGGGAAGTGTATGGCTACGCACACTATATGCACACTATATGCAGCTAATTACTATATCCTAAGGAAAGTTCAATTCTTCTGGTATGATGTTGTATGTAAATACTGGCAATGGTTGGAAAAACATGATGCAGAGACACCACAAAAATGAAACCTGCTCTGTCAGTCATACACGTAAAGACTCATGCTTGGTGTTGTCAATTAAAATTTGCAATTTAGTTTGTGGTTTTACAGAACTGTATTTTCTTGTATACTATGGCAAAAGGGTGCATGTGCAACTACTGGCGAGGAGTTAGAGCAGATAAACAGCCGCTTTACAAGGCTAGGATCCTCTACAAAGCGCATGCTTCCTGAACGTACACGTATGTCTACTTTATAACATACCTTATATACATCACATATTTATCTACTTTGAGGGCATCAGGTAATCTAATTAGAATAAGACAACTATACATATACATATATACACATACATATATAGCAAAGTGAAAAGGTGATAAACTGCCAAGATTTTTAGTGACGAAATACTGACGTTTCGAGTGGAGCCCTTCATCAAAGTAACACGAGATAAATAGGGCTTATATACACATATATGCCAAAAGTGTGTCACAAGTAGAAAGTAGCCAATTAAATGCACGGGAGATAAACAAACCAATAATTAATGATGCAAAACGTTAACAAGTACTCAATACTCTCAATGGTTAGAGCATCTAACCAGAGATCAAAAGGTTTGCAGGTTCGATTCCCATCTGGGACTCGAAAAACATTTTTCTGAGTGCGAGATAAAGCTCGAGTAGCAAACAAATATATATATATATATATATATATAAATATATATTGTTAGTTTCAGTATATACAATAATTCATACCCTTCTAAAACAGCATATTCTGTTAAGTTTTTGAGATATTCATATTTACCTTTTTTCTTAGTCTCAGATCCTGTCTCTTCAGTCTGACCTGAAGAAGGAATTGGAAAGTGCTGGTTTAAACCTTTCTGTATGCAAAATTTCTTCAGAATTGTCAAAATGGAAAGATGTTAACTGCAGCAAAATGTATGGTAGACTTATACTTGTCTAAGTGGTTTTTATTTCCCATGTTGCCTATACATCGTATGTTCATTTATTTTTAAGGATATTTGAGACATGTTTAAATGGTTTATCACATGCCTTCTTACAATGGAAGAATCGTGCAGCAAAAAGCAAAACATGTCATCTTGGATGTCTTCACTCCTCAGCAGAAAATAATGTACGAGGTTGCAGAGCAACTTTGTGGCAGAAAGTTCAAGCTGATCGAAGCCAAGACGTGACAACGCTCTCTGGCGAGGATGGTCTAAAGGAGAAGTCTTACTTTAGATGTGACAATTAGTGCTGTGCGCAATTAGTGTTTTGTCTATCTTTTCTTTTATTATTTTTAATTGTCATGTGGTCGATATTCATAATAATAAATCGGTAGAACATTAGAACTAATACAATTTTACCATGATTTAAACCTAGGCAACCAATGCCAGTTGCTCGAGCCTTTAGAGAGGCTAAAGCTGCACTACCGCGTGGCGAGGATGGTAAGCCAAAGGAGACCGGTGGTCATGTTCAGGTACACAGCTGTTAGTAGTGGATCATTAGTGTTACAGTTGTAATATTGTATGATGTATTTGTATTAAAAATTAAACAGTAAACTATATATGCCATCATTTATATTTTGTTGCTGTAGATCATTTGTTAAGAACAAGGATGCGGTAACAGCACTATTGCGTAGAGAGCTTGACCTTCTGCCATTACCAGCTTCTTTGGGAAACCGTGCCAATTTTTGGAACATCCTAGATGGCCTGGTAAGAGTACTGACTCCATTTGAAGATGCCACACTCCAAATCAGCAAGGAGGAGGCGAGTGCATCCCTATGCTCACACACTGGTAAGCAATTAGTAATTGCTGGACCGCAACCACATTAAACCAAACACAATGTCACATCGCCACAGACCAGTGACCAGACGCCACTAATCCACTATGGTCTATGTCTATTGTTGAATATTGATTTGCCTTTGTTGAGTTGTTCTTCTATCTTTGTTACCATTTCCAGCTTAGATCAATCGAAAAACTGGAAGTTCCAACAGACGAAGAACTTCCGGTGACTTGCCTAAACACTTTTATGACGGTCCTAAAGGAGGGCATACAGGACCGTCTGATAAATGACCAGGCCAGAACTTGGAAAATTGCCACATTCTTGAATCCAAGGTGAGCAAATGCTAAGTTTCAATTTCTATCTTGAGTGCCTTTTTTCCCCAATTTTTGACCAAGTCTTTATACAGTTTGATGAGTCAGTGACTCAGTGTGGTAATCTGTGAAATCAAATATCAATTCGTGGAAAACGACAAAACGTTTAACATTTATATTTTATATTAATCTTGCAAAAAAAATGCAAATTTTTTTTCTTTTGACTGTTATAGATTTAAGCTACTTTTATTCAACACAGAGGACCACGTTTCCGTCCGTGAGGCGGTACTTTGGGCGATGTCCGAGATGACTGGAAATGCGGAGGTCGATGGGGCTGCTAATGCTGCCTCTGCTGGGAATCCCCCTCAGTACACCGGGCGCAAAGGATCGCTGTCCACGAGAGGATCGAAAATTGTGGTGGACATGCAGAGCAACAGCCAGGCCGCCCAGGCGTTCTTTCGAAGCGCCAAGAAATATCAGCCTACCTGTTGGAGCCGGTATTGCCAGTCCGTTCTCCTGATGGCAAGGCTGATATAGAAGAGCTGAGAGGAGTTTGCACAGCACCACATGGTTTAGATAATTGAAACTCTCATCCATATTTTAAATAATCTATAATGCTGCAGCCAACCAGAAAAATGTCAGATAAAGCTACGTTTACACACTACGATTAATTGGTGTCTTGTGGGCTCACTTTCCTTCTTCCTGTTTGCGTCTCATTATTTAACATCGCATTCAACCAGAAATGGGCCCGATTAATCACAATGTGTAAACGTACCTCAACTTAATACGTAAGAATATACACTTAGTTGGTCAAAATGTAAACAAAATCGCACATCCGCCCAACTGAGCTCACATGCTATCCCACAGTTTTATTTTACTCTGCTAAGATGATTCCGAAATGTCAAGATTTTACACAAACTTCACAGGGAACGTCACACCCATATGACGTTTCTCGTGGGCCAAATCGATTTGAGTCTTCCCTAACCAACCGTATTAGTTCTTATCTTTATAAAAATATGTTTTCATTCTCAGTTAAAGAATGTCGACAAGGAATGAGTTCATTTGGTCTTCATCTGTTCAAGACCATTTGTCAAATTGTGGCTACAACTGTGTACCCACATTTGAGAAAAGGGAAGAGCTTGTAGCAGAACTATGTCATATCTCCAGAATTGCAAAGGTATAAATAAACACTTATCACGTGTTGCTACAGGTATAAGATATACTTAAAAAAATAAATCGCGTTTGTTGACATGCATGAAAACTTCAAACAGTTACTTGTACTAAAATTATGCCCAAAAGGCCAAATGAAGCAATTAAGGAAATAATTTGTTTATTCTGATATTCTGTTGTGTTTTAGTAGTATAGAACATGGGGGTATAGGCGCAGTTTTCCAAAAGTCAGATCCATTTTTTGCAATCCGGACAGATTTCCAAAAGTCAGATCCATTTTTCGCAATCTGTATGATTTGGAAAAGTGCGTTGGTACCCCCATGTTCTTCGTATGTGGAGACTGCCATGGTTCAGCCGTGTGGGACGTGTTGGTTGGAGCTACTATATTAGACGGTGTGAGACTCATCTTCTTCGGGGGTTTTAGCAACGTGGTGATACACATGCTTACCCACAGTAATTCCACCAGATAAAATGCCAATTAGTGGCAAGTAGGGACTTACTTTCTCGACTATACAATATACGTCACGTTTTAAGAGCTCGTCTTTCTTTAGTTCGTTGGTTAGCTCTTCATGGTTTTCGATAGCATCAAATCCTCCAAGAGTGTACTATTAACTTACTAATAAGTAGGTCAGTCAGAAACTCATTAGCTTTTTGCAGCCTTTTACATTCATATGAGACGTACAGTTTGTCTATTACTTTGTTTGATGCTTTTTAATGTAAGCAACCGATTTGTCCAATTCTCCATCCTCAGCGAGTTTAGTCAGTTCGTCTCGTTTTTTGTCTGCACCAATTTACGAATTGTGGTGTGTTATTTACTTCTTCCACAATAGTAGATTCTGCGTCTTGTATCTCTTCAATGAGTTTGTCAATTGTCTCAAGATTTTTTGTCTTGCGTTTTGGCATGTGCTATACTATACGATGTGTTTTATTATTCTATTTCATAACTTGGTGTATTGTTAAGGTTGATGTCATTAAGATTAAGTTTTTTTCTATAAGATAAAAAAATAAGTTGGAGATCCCTTTGTGTAGGACAGCGAAGTTTTTTATACAGAGCAGTTACCTTGTGGAATCAATTGCTGGATAATATTAAGAATAAAGAGCAAGCAAAAAGTTTTAAGACAGATTTTAAACGTTTTCTTCTTGAATTATTTATTAGATATATAGTTATATATTTTAACATTTATTGATTTCTTTGTAATTAACTACTGAAAAGCCCTTTGGGAGTATTTAATAAAAGTATATTATATTTTATATCAGCAGAAGAAAGAGTTGATAAGCTTTTAGAATCTTATCCTTGCTTTATGGCCCAGGAGGTTGAGGTAATAAAATAGATTACATGTAGTAATGACCCATGCCTGAAAATAATAAGTGAATGTCCACTATATTACAGTTAATACAATTTATTTCGGCCATATACCTGGAATAATCGTGAAAATGAACAAGATGCCAAAATGGAGACAGGAGGTGGTCTATTTGAGCTCTCGTTCTTTTTGATGTTAATGTTGTTCATATCGTATGTTACATCCACAAAAGCATACCATGGCACAGCTAAGGACATTACATCAATCTTTGTCATGTCTAAGTTGGATATACGTTTATATCCAAGGCGTTATTCGGGCTGCCTCGACGTTCTACACTACATGTGTACTACATGTGTGCCACCATGTCAAAAGGCCAAGAGAGGAATTTACCTAATTAAATTGTCCATGTGTGCTGGGTATCTGTTACTATTAGCAGGTGACGTGAGTATAAATCCCGGACCTTCTTCGGCGACTGACAATGCTTAGATCTGTCCATTGTGTTGCAAAGTTATTCGGCGAAATCAACCCTCTGATATCAGAACTCTGATATTAGAACAGGAGAACAGGAGAATATGAGCATCTACCTTCCAAGCTGAGAGATCTTATGAAATTATGTGGCTTTAAGATCGTTCACCATAATATTCAGAGCCTAAGAAGTAAAATTGAACAGTTGCATCTTATTTTGCATGAGCTTAAGTCGGGCATTCACTTATTAGCTCTCACAGAAACTTGGGCTAAGGGTGACATGCTTGATAGTGAAATGGAGATTCCAAGTTACAAGCTGTTTAGACAGGATAGAGGCTCTAAAGGTGGTGGAGTAGTAGTCTATGTTAAGAGCGAGATTGTGGCCTTGAGAACAAGCGATATAGAAAATCCTAAAGTCGAAGGAATTTGGCTTGAAATATCTTTGCCAAAAACTTGAGGATTCCTGATTGGCACTTTTTACAGGTCTCTGAACTCTTCTAAATATGACGATAATGATTTTATGGCTAGACTGGATAACATTTTTGATAATGTTGTACCTGAAGGTAAGGAGGTGCTTATGCTGGGAGATTTCAACTGACTTTCTATCCAAGAGAGCAAGCATTCCTGAATGTAAACAATTAAAAGCACTTTTTAAAAGCCTTCATATTAAACAAGTGATTAAGGAAGCTACTAGAATTACATTGGATTCTAGTACACTGTTAGATTTGATAGCTACTAACAATCTACAGAATCAGTAACTCTGGAGTGATAAGTGCTAGTCTGAGTTTCGACACTCCAGTCTAGTGTCGTCATCAGGGGGTGATCGTTGTAAAGTCTGGAAAGTACTAGACTGGAGTGTCGAAACGTTGGGTCATGGACAGTAACTTTTAAGTTACGTTCAAAAAACGTTTTAAAGCCAGAGTAGCGTCAAACTATGTCCGATTATCACCTGGTTGTGGCGAAATTATTTGTTGCTATGCAGTTAATTGTGTAATAATGTATTTTACTTTAATACTTTTCTTAATGCAATAATCTATTGAGGTAATTTGTAAAAGCTCTGTTGATAATATCATTTAAAAGATTTTAACACTCATTCTGGACAATATGTCAAAAATTCCAATGTAAGTGTATGTAGGGTTATTACTACATACTGTATGATTGCATGGGTATTCACACTCAAGGAAAAATAACATTGGATTTATAACTGATCCAAATACCAACCCTAATTCAATACTAACCATAGGCAATTTTAAACTTTAAAATTAAAATTGAGATTTAACCCAAGAAGTTCTTGTTTAGAAAATTTGAACTGGTTTGAAAAATCTAATTGCTATATACAGTATTTATAATGTAACTGATTTAAAAAAATGGTTTGGTAAATTAAACTGTTTTAAAAAAATTGTTATTTATATCTATGTTATATATATTATTATAATATAGCCATCCACTGTATATGAGCTGTTCTGCAATCTGATTGGTTCAGCTACTGACCGTATATCAGCTCATATACAGTGAGTAAATGAAAGCAATAAAAATACAAAATGGTTGACCGTTTTGCTCAGCTTGATGAACAAGAAATAAAAAACCCTCTTGAGAATGCAATACCACTGATAATACCAAAAAAACAACAAGATATGGAATGCAAATATTTAATGATAAGTAAAGCGCAAACTAAAAATTAGCCAAAATAAGGGGTGGTTTTGAAATTAAATTTGATATGAAACGACTGAAAAGGAGTGTAAAGTTTTAAAAGAGAAGAGAGAAAGTAAATTAATTACATTAAATTTTGAATTTGTTTACCTCTTCCAATTTTCTGGCGGTTTGTACATCACAGGGATGACAACAAAAGCAGAGATAAACACTTGCTTTAAGGTGTTTCATACATCTGCTAGGCAAGTTCACCGTTCGTATTACAATAAAAAAGTTGACAAATGCTTGAGAAATCCTCCCAACAACAAGCCATTTTCCATCATTGACGACCCTACTTTTACCGAAGCAAATTCAGTGTTAGATGCGTTCGTTAAAGACCTTAGGAAAACTGGGAAAATCGCCGGTTTGGTCCACAAAAAGCCAATATTATCCAGAGGCAAATTAAGTTGTTGTTTGACAGTTGGGAATTTATATGTCCAGCGGACAGCACTGATCCATCACAATTGCTTCGTACCGTTTGGTTTTACCTTGGCCTTTACTTGGGACGACGAGGAAGAGAAAACCAGAGGAAACTTAAGCCAAATATGATGGTTTTAAGATCAACAGAGCAGACGGCTCTATATTTCGAGTTGAACCTGGAGGTCGCAGGTTCAATCCCGTCAACAAAAAACCACTAAGGCGGTTTAGCCGACGTCGAAGACGAGTCCGACTGGAAAATCTTTGCCCAGCCAGGTTAAGTTTCACAAAGCTTGTACTTTTTGCCCACACGAATTCCATGTTCGTTTTTAATACGAATGTACATAAATAAATATAATTTGCACTATGCATGACAGAAGTAGCAGGATGGAAACGTCATTTGTTTATGTCATTAGTATTTAATTATTGTGGAATTATTAGTAAATTTTTGGCTTATTACACAGTGGATGTCTATATTATAAAACAATTATACCATTCACTCTCGTCGTATATGGCTGATAGCCGACTCGGCCCTGCGCGCCTCGTCGGATATCAGATCATATACGACTCGAGCTCATGGTATAATTGTTAAATATATATTGTTATATATATTAATATATAGCTCCAGAGATGTCGAGAATAACCGAAAACGAACAATGACTCGCCGTAGTACTGCGCTTTTCGGTTGAGCTTGGATATAAATAGTTTCATCGAAAAGTTTGCCTAATTGAAACCACACGTTACCAAGGTCAAATCCAACCGTTGTCAAGGTCAGATTTGAATGTTTGATGGCAAAGTTCCGCCCTTTTCAGCGATTTAACCAATAGGATTCAAGGCGATACTATTTCGTCACATCGTGTTGGTATTTTCATTGTCGTCTCGTACTTATAACAATGAGCTACCAAATAAAAGTGGAATACTTAAACGAGAAGTGGATTAGTTTATTTGTGAACTCATGTGACGTCCTTTTTGGTATTTACACATTTAACAACCTTGTCGATGATATAGTTAGCCGTTGTTCCTTACTATCTCACTTAACCATGACAACTGTGCGCTTACGATACCTGGATGACGAAGGAAACTTTGTGAATCTAGATTACGGAGATGAGAGTGGATATAGAGAGATGTGGAATAATGCAGTATCCGTTGAAAACCGAGAGTACAAACGAATTAAAATTAGAGCTGGAGAACTCAATTCGCCACACGCTGTTGTAAAAAAAGTACAAGGTCGTTATTTACATCAAACATCAAACGAAGATGAAGCTGGAATTTCTGCAACACTGATGCAACAAACAGGTAGTATAAACCGAAGCAAAAATATCCGAAAACAACTTAACGTTGATGTTGTTGATATAGTTCTTACTCCTGTCCAAAGAATGATGCAAAAGAGAGAATGGGAAATGGAGGTTTTGCGTGGTAACATTGATTAGAAAAAAGAAGAATTGCAAAATATAAACGATGATGTTGATAGAGCTGCAAGCCAGAATACAGCGGACCGAATAGTATGCGGGAAATGCCATTTGCGCGAAGGGCATACTAAAAGAAACTGTAAGTTCGATGCTTGCAAATCTGTCAAGTCTTGTGGTATTTTAGACAGGCATTCAGATGTAAAAGCGCAGCGCAAAAAACTAATTAGCGAATTTCTGGACTCGAGTCGCAATTGAAGGATGCAGCTGAAAAGCATAGCTCTGCTAAACGTACTCAAGCTAAATTAGAGGAATCTTTCGAAGCGAGAGTGGAACAGGACATAATAGACACTAATCCCCCTTTATACATTCAGAACGGTGTAAAAAATTGGTCATTAATTCGCAAACACACGGTCGTGTTGGAAGGTATGTCCAAAGGAAAATTACCACGTCGAAACCAGACACCAGAATTACTAAAAAGTGGTCTGTCTAACGAAGACAACTATCGCAGTCGCACGTCGGAAATCCTCGCAAAGACGTCCTCATAGATCATGGGATAGCATTTCCCAAACGCTCAAGATTAGAGGAAAATCCTAGTGCTACTAGCTTTTCCACATTTAGGAGTCAGCAAGAAGAACGAGATTTCATGATTGCGATTGAACTACAAAGTTCGATGAATAAAGAATGCGACGGCGGCGCTGATGGAGAACGAGAGACGTAAGCCCTGCAAAACTATGAGGGGTGATTACCTTCAATATTCATCTTCCAATTATGTCTTGACGAAACCCAATTATGTTATGCAATACTGACATCGTTCAGTTCATAATTGCTATTGTATTGTGGAGCAATAAAGTCCGTCGCAGGACATCGTGCCAGTCCATCATTTCAAAAATTGCTTTGCATATGACGTCTATCTTATTCCGACGCTTTCGGCAGAACATCATGTCAGTCGTGCATTTCCAAAATCACTTTCGCATATGACGTCATGTTGGTTATCTCATCAGTGGATTTTCCCCGCAAAAGCAATATGGCGGCTGCCACGGGAACGAGATCCACGTATATATTGCGTCTTCAAAGCAGTATAAACCGGGTAATTCGCGTGCTTGAAGAAGAACACACTAATGCTGCTGCTATTGAACATGTTCTTTTCCGAGTTGACGGCTTATACGAAGCAATTTTAAGGTACAGTGACATAGTATCGCAGGGAGATCTCGTCTTAGATTCATTAAGAGAAGCTCGTGAACTGTTGGCAGTAGACATTAACCAACAACCTCTCCAACATGCAAGTAGTGCTTATCACACCGAACAACTGATTTCAGTAAGAAGGGGAAGACCACGCTACAATGTGAGAAAGGAACAACTTGAATTTTTTATAGAGCGTAGATTCAAGGTACCTGAAATGGCTCGTTTGCTCAATGTCAGTCTCAGCACCGTAGAAAGAAGACTTATAGAGTTTGGCCTTTCTCTGAGGAACAGCTACTCGGAAATATCAGATGAAGACCTTGACAACGTTATACTGGAAATTCTTCATAACTTTCCGAACACGGGTTATAAAAGAATGAGAGGTTTTCTTTCGCAACGTGGTTATACAGTGCAGCAAGATCGCACAAGAGAAAGTATGAGAAGAGTTGATCCTGAGGGAGTATTATTGCGTGGTTTACAAATGAGGGTGATTAATCGTCGACAATATCGCGTGGCTGGTCCGCAGTGTTTATGGCATATCGATGGAAATCATAAATTGATCAGGTTAGTGTAATTACAATATTACAAATGGTGAGCGGGTCTGCATGTCAATTTATCCTAGGGGGTCAGCCTATAAAATCTGGGAAAGGGGAAAAGCAAGATGGAAAATATCCTTAGGGGGAAAAACCAGATATGCATGTTTTTTTTCAAGCAACCTCTCAATAGGGGGTTGCACATACAGGTATTAAATGGAATGGCCCAATGCAGTTGTCTTTTCCTGGTGTATAAATTTGACAATTGATAAATGTCAATATTAATCAACAACAATCGATATCAATTAATTGATCCACGTAACCAATGAGCAATCAATGAAATTATTTATTTATTTTCTTTTATTTTATTTTACTATGGTTGCCCTTCAGCATTTTTATAAAAAGTACGTAATGAGCTGAATATATGCCATTTGCTAACATCAACAAGTTTTATAAAGCTCTGAACCATATTACAAATTTTTCACTTTGATTGTAGATGGCGGATGGTAATACATGGTGCAATCGATGGCTACTCACGTCTTGTTGTTTTCCTTAAATGCAGCAACAACAACAAGGCATCCACAGTACTCCAACAGTTTGAGGAAGCAGTAAGTGCATATGGAATTCCAAGCAGGGTACGATCAGACAAAGGAGGTGAAAATACCCTTGTTGCCATGTACATGCTGACTAACCGTGGTGTAAACAGGGGAAGTCACATTACAGGCAGGAGCGTTCATAATCAACGCATCGAAAGGCTTTGGCGGGATGTGTTTGTAGCTTGCACATCTTTGTTTTACAATTTGTTCTATTTTATGGAGGAACATGGTTTGTTTGATCCTTCTGACGAAATCCATTTGTTTGCCCTACATTATGTATTTATACCCAGAATAAACCGGAACTTGGAAACATTTAGAGAAAGCTACAATAAGGCACCCTTGAGCACAGAAGGAAACAAATCCCCTGAACAACTCTGGCTGACTGGCATGTTTGCTATAAATTTTGGGGTGAATGAGGAACCAATGTTAATTAATCAGGTAAGGAAGGATAAGTTAAGAATTCAAAAATAATCAGCTGCCTCAGTGTAACAAAAGGGAAATATTATCAATATATCTTTTTTGAAAATATATTAGCCAGCCAGACCATTATTGCTCCAATAGCTGTTATTTACAGTAAAGCTTATTGAGGGGGCTAATGCATATTTGAGTTTACAAGAGAGTGGTGATAATAAATGAATAAAAACATACAGGTGTACTCTGAGGAAACAGCTGGATACCATACAATACCAGTTGTTTCCTAAGCATTCAGCAGCAGCCATAAACAAGGTGTATTGGAGACAGAAAACCAGACAATGGTTTACACAGTTCCAAGCTGCAGATGTAAGACACTTGATCATATTTAAAGTGGAAAGTGTTTTCTAACACATTGCAGGTCAAGTGTAGCACATTTTGTTGTTGCTTCTGCTACCCATTCCCCTTTATATTACATTTACAGTACAGTACTGTAGTTATCAAATGTTTGTTATGCTATTTCAACATACAATTCAAACTACATTAGTACATTAGTATTACTAGTGGTAAATTTTGTATATGTAACATATAGTTTCAAAAGATAATTTGTATGCACAGCATTGTGCAGTATACTATATGTTCACTGTAGCAGTATATCAGTAAAAGCCTGGAACATAATTTTAGTTTGACAAAGATTTACCTGTACTTTTTTTAGGAGATAAATTTGTATGGAGTTGATTGGAATACAATTGATGTTTCACCTGATGAAACTCAAAGCAACATTGTAGAAGTCCCAGAAACAGCACAACCCATGCAGGAAAATGGCCAAGTTGGGTTAAACAGAGCTATAAATCCTTTGAGAGAGAGTGATTATCATGGTATAGATATCTATATAGAAACATTACAATATATCTGGAACAGGATATGAGCAGGTTTGATATACATGCAAAACAGAAAAAAACTTGGTGTGAAATAATTCATTTTTTTGTTAAAGCCACTTGTTGAATTCACAATCCTAGTTCTCTGTGCAATGTAAACAACATAAACCATATAATGTACTGTACTTTAAAAATAAATATCAACTGAAGAACTAAAATAAAATAATATATATGCTGTATATATATGCTGTATATAACATAATTGTAAATACAGGTATTGTTTTTACACGTACAGTAGCATCGACAGTCCAGGTATTCAGATTTCCGAAAACCCTTTGTTTCCAAATCTTAGGGCCATGTCCATTTTTTCTTTGAATTGAGCATACTCACCATACATTACAGGAAGAGTAATTGTGTTGAAGCATGTTTTTGAGAAAGGCATGGTCAACTGCTCTTCATCAGAAGGAAACCTGACCACCAGCTGTTCTGCTTCTGTGGGCAATACTTCTACTCCTGTCCAAAAGCAGACCAAGTCCTTAAGGGAAACATCTAAAATATTTGAAGGAACATATGGAAACAAAGGTTCTAATTAAACACAAGTAATGGATGAGGTACATTATAATATCCAGAATTACATGTATCCAACAACAGTCTTAGCAGCTGAAGGAGATGACTGGATAATTCTTCTGGATAATTCTTGATATCATGCATAAGTCAAAACCAATAATTGTTTATTATTAAAATACTTGTACATCAATGTGCATTTAGATATTTAATTGACATCAACAGCATTCAATAATTCACACTATTTGGCAAAAATGACTACATCTCTGTGTAATCTGCTGGACAATGAGAATATTTTTTAATTGGAATATTTTTTACACATGTAGTTGTGATAATATAATTTGTACTGTACCTGTTGATCGTCCTTCTGCTACATCAGAAATATATCTTGTGAAGAAACCAGCTATCTTTAGTTCGTGAT
This sequence comes from Chrysogorgia sp. JL179-B06, assembly GCA_035772405.1. Taxonomy (NCBI): domain Eukaryota; kingdom Metazoa; phylum Cnidaria; class Anthozoa; order Scleralcyonacea; family Chrysogorgiidae; genus Chrysogorgia; species Chrysogorgia sp. JL179-B06. Next base: position 4,172,806 of record JAYKKM010000263.1, read on the forward strand.
CTGATTCAGCCTCCCAATTCAACATTCTGTTGATAGTATTTGGTAGTATAATTCGGTCATTTTCGCGTGGAAAGAAGGCATATGCAGTAATAGGGTGGCGTTTTAGGAAGCTTATTAGTGAAACTTTTTCAAGACCCTGTGCAATGTCATCCAAAATATGCTTTCTCCTTTCAAATACATTATACCATATCAGATTTTGCATTGTAATCTTTACATTGTTGTCTGTCAGCAGAGGTAGGCCTGCTTCGAGTAGATATGGCATTAAAGTATCCTTCTGATTTCCAGTGACATGGCAACTATCAATCTAAAAGAACATAAAAAGTAGAAATAATCAAAACAAATGAATGGGTTTAAAATGGGAATGCCTGGAGTGCACATTGTTTACTGCAAGCATGCTCTTTCTGCAAGCATGCTCATATTATATGCAACAGCTTTTTTTCAACAAAGGAAATGGATATTTGAGACTGGATTCAGGCATGAATAAGGTATTACAGTACATGTAGTTATTTAAAATGCACAGAACTACTGTTGTATAAGTATTTACCATTTTACCTCATGAAGGACTGTACGAAGCTCATAATCAGGGATGTCTTCAATACATAATGGAAGTGGATCATTATCAACATCCTCAACTGTCCAATAGTGGATTACAGAAGGCGACAGACCATAGTATGCTGGACCACCATGTAGAATGGAATGTGCCATTATTTTTCCAATGGTAATGTAAAGACCAGCCTGTTTCATGAGATTATTAACAACTGGGAGTTTGTGATCTTTGCTTCCTTCAAAGATCATCACCTTTCCATGGCCAGAATTTGTTATACCATTTTCCACCAGCTGTAGAGCAAGAGTGAAGAACTCTCTGACTGGACCAGGACCTACCCCAGCTTCTGATTCAAACCTGACTCTTGGTTTTGCTTGTAGTTTAAATTTTGGGGATTTATACAAAGCGAGAATATCACTTTCAAAATCCTCTTGAAAGCGGTTAACATAGATGCGCTGTGGTGCTTTATCTGTTGCCTTGTTTTGTTCCCTAAATATGTGTAATCCCTCCTGCGGAGTGACAGGTTGCAAATCATCTATGAAAACAGAATGAAAAATATTCTTATTGCAAATCATAACCCATAACATATCTTTAAAACTACTTGCTTTTTATTTACATACAGCACCACCTACTACAATACATGGTAAAAGTCAGACATTACAGCAACACAATGATTAAAAGACATTGTGCACTGAAAAATCATGTGGCCCACCTTTTTGTTTTGTTTGCTGTTAGGGGCTATTTTTTTAAATCCTGAAAGTAATAAATACCACCCAACCCCCACAATTCCCAACAGTGGTATCTGCCTTTGGCTACTACTTTCTTGTTGTAAGATATGTTAACAAATTTACTGCATGTGGAAATATCCTTCTTTATTCCTCTTTATTTACCACATTCACCTTATTTATTCTATAAGGCCAAGAAAAAAATACCTGGGTTTCCTATTTCATATTGAAAAAAAATTAGGTAGAGTAGGTCGGTTTTTCTTTTCCCCCCCCCCCCCCCTTTTTTTCCAAACATTGCATGGACGAACAATAGGTTTTACCAAACCACGCTGATCTTGAGGTTGCTGCCTGCCTGGATCGACAGCCATGTTTACTATACCAGGATGCAAATTAAGCTGCAACTCGTACCAATGCTTTTCAAAATTTCAATAAGATTAGGGTTGGTATTTTACTGGCCAAAAGCTAGGTAGGGTCGAGAAACCGGAAACCACTATTGCAACTTTGACTGTTTTATACTTTAGTTTCCTTTGAAAGCAATCACTTCATGCATTAAACAGTGGAATGCACTATTTTATAATAATACATGTACATACTGTACTATTATAAAACATGGCATGATTGTGTTGGTTGTTTCAGACTGTAATTTCATAGAAAAGAGATTGGACATGCTTGATTTTCTTGCTTTACTCTGGTAAACATTTGCTCTAAAAACCTATGACCAGTGTCACAATGCATATATATCCTCTGCTTATACAGAAAGCCAGTACTTTTGAAGAGGCAGTATTTCAGCATACTATGGTATACTAATTTGGATAGAACCGAACTGTACATCCTGAGCTATGTTTGAGTGTCCAAAAAAAAACATATTTGAATGTACAATTTATCATGGAAAGCAGGGTTGTATTCATACTTCAGTTTAATTTAATTTATCAAACATTTAGAAAATAAGAAAAGGGAATTACATGTAGAGGTATACGACTGGCAAACTCTAGCAGTTACAGGTACATGTACTTTCTAAATGATTACAACCTACTTTTGTAATTTTATATTTTAAAGCTTTTGTTTACTTAATGAGTTCAACACTCTACTTATTCAAGTGAGCTTCTACTTTCAAAGTTAAAGAAAGCTATCTTGCATAATTACCAGCTATGACAATGCTACCATCATCAGCAGAAGATGATGCTGCACAAGAAGAGGAGCTTGTTGCAGATGATGATGCTGTACTTGAACCACTTGGTCTAATGTGGCCAATTCTAAATTGTCTTGTATCACTCAAAAAAGTATCAAGAAGCAACTCATCATCACCTATAAAGTTGCATTAGAAAGATCAGACATACATGTACAGTACTATACATATAATAATATGTTTGATCATTGTTTCTTTCCGAATATTTAACAAGTGGGGGGCAGCACAGGCGTCAGGCAAATATAAATTTATAGCGGGCGGGGGAGGGCAAAAGCACCCTGATGGCCCAATATACACGTATATCGTCCAACCATAAGCCCAATCTCGTATCCAGGCTATTTTCTCCATTCTTCCCCTTGCTGGAAAAATACCAGGGCTTCAGATTTTTAATGAGCATTGTTATTTTAACTTAGGAAGGGATAAGTGAGGTGTTATGGCAAATTTGTTAAACTGACAGAAGAATCATGCTGATTTTACAAATGAAAAAGTAAATTTAATATAATTAAAAATTTGCTAGATTTTAGCAGATCACATGACCAGTCTGTACCAGGGTATTTTCCTAGCTAGGGAAAGAGCGGAGAAAATGGCCTGGGTATGAGGTTGCCATAAGCCTCTCCGAAAATAGCCTTCCAGGATATACAGGAAAACCCAAATAATTAGTCCTATGAAAAAAGAATAACCCTAGGGCCTATTATTGGAAATGTATGTTACAATGGCATGATACAGTATATAGTATAAAATAGTGACTTTGTGCGGTGACAAATTTAAATATCGCTTTATAAAACGTACAAACCATGGTGATTGGTAATAAGTTCAGAATGTCCTGAAAACTAAACTGCTTATTTATAAACACATTTACCAAAATCTAATAATGGCGTAATGTTGGAGCAAAGGGTGAGAAAAAGAAATGAGTTCTTAGAAGAACTGTTTAAAGATTTGAGAAATAAATAGGCTTAAAATAAAAATTTATTTCTCAAATCTTTAAACAGTTCTTCTAAGAACTCATTTATTTTTCTCACCCTTTGCTCCAACATCACGCCATTATTAGATTTTGGTAAATGTGTTTATAAATTTAAGCAGTTTTTCAGAACGTTCTGAACTAATTACCAATGACCATGGTTAGTACATTTTAGAAAGCGATATATACTACAGACCTGGAAATAGTGGTGGATCCTGGGATCCTCGTTCTGAGAAAATATTTTACAACACATGTGGCCTGTGGTCACTGGGCAGTGCCGCAGTGGGCCTGTGGCTGTACCGTAGTACCACTGACAGTAGCCTATAGGTGTAGCAGTGTTGTAGGTTAGTCTGTTAGTGACAGTCTGCGTAGCTACACAAGTACACAACTGGCTAAACTCTAAAGATAAAAGATTATTCAATTCAATGGATTTTGCTACAGTGCTACTAGCAAATTGCTAGTATTATTAGTCCTGTGAAACATACAGTAGTGTGACCACCATGTTTTTGAAGAAATTATTTGGTCCTTATAGCATAGAATCCAAGAAAGGTTGGAATTATTTCCAGGTCTGATATACTATACTGTACATGTACTCACTGGAATCACTATTGGTGTTTACAAGAAGCTGCAAGGCAGCATCGTCAACATTTCCCTCACAAGCTGTGAGCGTAGACAATACTTTTTGCTTTGGAAGTATGGGAAACATGTCGTAAAGGACATCAGCTGTATTGGATACCTAAAGGCACAGTAATAATTATAAATAGTAAAACCATTTGGCTTTTACAACAAAAGAACTGTCTTAGGCTAGGGATTACAGGAAGATGTACAAAGGGTAAGGATTGAAATGCACCAATTCCTACATTTCAGGTGGCAATAAATTAAATCACTTAATAATTACCATAGTGGCTTCACTTTCAGGAACTTGTTCTGGCTCTTTAGGCCTGTGATTAAAAAGAAATTGATATATAAAAAGCATGTCATGACCATAACTAGACTCCATAACTTTCACAAAAATAAGAAAGGCAAGCAAAACCTGCCATAAATACACTAAGGATAAACATACCAGTACATGTAAAAGTAGCAAAATTTTGCTTAATCAGATTTTGTTTTCATTTTTGCATGAATAGAATAAGTGCCTTTCGGCAATGCCAAAACTAAAGCCACCCCTTGAAGGGTAGTGTCCCCCAACTTTACAAAGTTTCCTACATGTACATGACTTTCATTATGGAGTCTGGTTATGGTCAGGCCTTGCTTTTTGCCTCTAATAGGTTGTGCCTAGTATGGGATATCTCTACACACACACAGTATTTGAGAAAACCTTACAAAATACTATTATTATAAAATTAAATATACAATTTCATACTGACATTACTACAATTTCATACTGACACATCAAAGTGAAATATATAATAATAAATCCACCACTATAAAGTATATTTACATAATAATAAGCCAATAAGGGATTAGGAAGTGTGAAGAAATATATAGAAAAGGTAAAGCAAAATTAGGAAAAATGCTAGGAGTTACAACAATGGGATGGGAAGAGTTAATACAAAAAAATTGTTTACAGATACAGTATAATAATAATAAAAACCTTTACAGATATAATAACAAAAACCTTACTTACTTTGAACAAATGCTGGTATGCTCCTTAATTTGTGTCAGTGCAATTTGTTGCCCACAGTTTAAACAAGCAACTGTTGGAGCTTCTGCATAAGAACTGGCACTCTAAAACAGAATTAAATAAAGATATGACCATCATCATAATGTACATGTAACAGTATTATGAACTAAGAAGTTAATGAGATGCATAATACTAGTAAACAATAACACAACACTTGTATTGTTGTGCGAGCACTAATATATAAGAATTTGAGCATTTTTATATTGTTTATATAATTTATTTTATATTCAGTACTTATTTATAGTATTTTATCATAGGGTCATCATTTAGTGGTGTACAACAACCATTTTCTCTCTGACACTTAAATAAAATCCATCTTATTATTTTTCCAGACCGAGAAAAGGCAAACCAATAATTGAGGAGCTAGCTACTGTAGGTCACTCCCAAATATTCTGTGGTAGGCTAATTTATACCACTTTGAGTGCATCAACACATTTAAAAAATTTCCCAAAAATATTGCCAATCAGTAATCACCATCATGGGGATTAAACACACACTATTATAAATACCTATCCTCACCCTATAGGGTACAGGGATTATGACAATTTACAAATGAATATCAAGTAAAAACAATATTGAAACACTACCTGAATAGGAGAAGATATTTCTGACATATCTAGATTTCTTTGTGCCGGTCTCACATATGCCAAAGCTTGACCAAGTCCAGAATTATCACGTAAGAATGCCACACTGTATCCAGCTGGTGGGGGAGATATTAAAACTAGCGACTGGACATTGACGCCACTTCTCAAGATTTCAAAACCCCCACCGTTCACTAGTTTTGGAAACATTTCCTCCAATTTCGCTTTAAACTGGAATGGATTATCTTTCCAACCGAAGACTATTTTCTTTCGACCCAGATTAGCCAACTGCAGTTGGAACTTCACAGCACGAGAAGGCACAACAGTAGTAGAAATGTCAGCGAGACAAAAAATCTCGTGAGTCCAAGTCTCTTTGACTTTATAATTTCGGTTATTATTTCCTCTTGGTCGTTTTGGTGGGTTTGGTCCATTGTTTTGGTTGTAAGGACTGAACAAGGAGCGAAAGTTGTCAAGTATAGTTTGCTTGTTTTGACCTCTGGAACCTTGGCCAACCGAACTTTCAGGTGCGTTAGAATTGGAACTAGTGTTGTTTATACGTTGTGTTTGACTCCTGGAATTACTCCCCACTGTTTCACTTTGCAGTCTTTGTTCATCATTTCTACTTGGTTCAGGATTATTTTCACTATTATTATCGAGTATCCCTACAACTTCTCGCAAGAGTGAGACGGCCCTTGAAAAACGTACATTCGGTTCTGTTGGCTCCTTTCCATCCGCCATATTGTTTGTTTGCGCGCCAAGGCGCGCGCGAATTTCCAAGTGCTCCCAACCAACATGACGTCATTGCGAAAGTGATTTTGGAAATGCACGACTGACATGATGTTCTGCCGAAAGCGTCGGAATAAGATAGACGTCATATGCAAAGCAATTTTTGAAATGATGGACTGGCATGATGTCCTGCGACGGACTTTATTGCTCCACAATACAATAGCAATTATGAACTGAACGATGTCAGTATTGCATAACATAATTGGGTTTCGTCAAGACATAATTGGAAGATGAATATTGAAGGTAATCACCCCTCATACAAAACATGACGCCACAATGTTTACATGGTCCTAATAATTATAATGTTAATCAGTCAACGCAAGTTTTTTTACCTTGTGAGAACACGCAACGCTCTCTCAATTATCGTCCTGCTGATGTCAATGTGGGGTGTGGAAACAATCAGGTAGTATGCGCGAAATTAATACAGTTCCCAACGCAAATGTAAATGGTACTGATTCAAATGTTGTCACAAATCTCGACGTTTTGGCGTTAGCAGCATTGACTGACAAATATTGATCCAAAGAAAAGAACTACTAGACTGTCATTTATATATAGTGACACATCCTAAAGCTTAATGTTTATATTATTGTTCAGTTTAATTATTATATACTAGTATTCAATTCAATGAATTTCCCACGCTCCTTATAGCTATAGCCTGAAGACAAACACGTGTGTACTTCATGTTATTTTTTGTCGTTTTTTTATTTTGTGCGATACTGGTAACACTGTAATTTATATAAACGGTATTATATGAAATATATAAATATATTACAGTAATGTACTTATATCTTGGTCGTGTGACTGTATGATGCTCGAGTTTAATATTGACGTTCAGTGAATTCAGTTGCAATGTGAATGCTACGTTTGCGTGAAAAGCGGTCGCAACGCAAAACAGCCTTTACTTTACTGTCAAAATAATCGTTGTGTTTAAATGTACGATGTTGCCTTGAAAAATCCATTCATATCCATTGGAGTGATTCGGTCAATTGCCTCGTATACTGCTAGTTTTAAGTTTCTGTTTGTGACCTCCCACAAATGATATCGCATTTCAGTCCTGAGTTTGGCAAACACAAATTCAACAGGATTAAAATCAGGGGAGTAAGTAGGCGTGTAAACAAGCTCTATGCCCATTTCATTCAGAATTTCGTCTAGGATTTCGCCGCCTTCGTAATGATGGGTTGGGCAGTTGTCCATAACGACAATGTCGCCAAACTCGAGGGCAGGCCTTCCAGTGAAAACGTTTCCAGCTTGTAACGCTTCATCAAAAAACTGCAGCAGGCATATAGTATCACAAGCTCCGTTAACCGTATTTGCGTGCATAATGTACGAGTCAAATCCAACCGCGATCAGCCCCCCCTCCCGGGCAACCCCCAGGGAATTTGACTTTTGAAAAAATAAATAGTCAAATGCCCGGCCGTACAGGCAGAAACCACAGTCAAATGCCCTGCTATAAGGGTACATGGTTCTGGAATTTTGTTTAAAATTAAATTAAAAAGTGTTTTTCCGATTAAAGATGAGAGAAATTGTGGTGTACGACAACAAAACTCTAAAAATATATGGTCATCACAACTTTTTTAAAATATTAAACATATATGTATAGGTTTAATATACCGAGAACGCGGGATATAAGTAATTTATTATATAAACATAAGTGTTATATAGAGTTTTTGGCCACTGAGAAAAATCGTATTTAAACACACGTAAAAAATACGATATTTTTACGTGTGAAAATATCATTTTTGCAAGCAATCAAAAACCGCGTACGAAATATGTTTGACCAATCAGAGAACATGTTGTAATAATTTGTTTATAAAATAAACAGAATATTACATGGTTTCTTGGAAATATGGAATTTATTTCTCGTGTTGAAGAGAATATTGCTCACTCGTGAGCAATATTCTCTTCAACACTCGAAATAAATTCCATATATCCGCGCAACCATGTAATATTCTCTATGCTTATATCATTGTTGTGGAGGTTTTCAAAAAAGCTTTCGTAAATTTCGCCGACTTTCGATCAAGATTTTTTTAGTTTTGTCGACAAGTTTCATCTAATTATTAATTCACGGGAGATAAGTTGGTTATATCCCGCGGTACATCAAAGAAAACCGACTCAACCATGATATTTTTTTTTATATTAACCCCGAACACAACATAATTATAAAAAGGTCACTCATTTCTTCTTTTTCTTTAAACGTGTAGCCTTTGCCTTTTCAACTCCTTTAGCTCTGTTGATTGCGACCTGACGAAGATGATCCCACCACATTTGAACATCCTCATGTGACAGGCAGCACTTCTTCGCAAGATCTTCAAAATCTGTTAGGTTGGGCGTTTTCGAAAATGCTTCCTCAATTACAGCCGATGGTGGCATGGCCCTCACTATCTTGGCACTGCTGTGCAATTGCAACAGTTGATCCATATCTGTGATGTAGTGTCCCAGACATTTTCCTTTGCAATCTTTGCATTCACTTCCCCAAGGTCTTGTATTGTCGATCATTGGCAGTGGAAAGAATTCGAAAGACGGCCCTTTAGGGAACCATGTCGAGATTAAATCTTCACGACGTTTAGAAGGACCTACACGTATAAAGATCAATAAGATTAGGACTAAAAATTTGAACATAGTCATGGGTAAAATTTTTATTCATTTTCTTACCCTCTTTGCATTTCTGGCAGTGATATGTCTTGTCATCATCCTCCATCTTAGCAGCATCTTCTTCAGTGACACCAATACAACTAATGTGAAACCATTCTCCACACTGGTCACAAGAAATCATCATCCTATCAGAGAACAACAGAATATAAACCACTATTCAGAATTGGTGTTGCTTGATTGTACTGTATTTAAGGACATCTTATATATAAAAAACTTAACGAACAATGTTACTTTATTAAACATAAGAACAATGCTGAATATATTATACATTTGTTTTCCTATTCCTGTTTTCTTATTTTCTTATTCGTATTTCATTTTCCTTTATTATGCATTATTTTCATTCAAATATAGTAGTACAGTATACCATGTCACAGTATACCATGTCGCAACAAAACATGATCATACACAGATTCCAGGACCAAAAATGAAAATGAAGACGCATTAAATATTTACCCCTTTCCTTCAGGTTTTCGGCAGGTGCAAAATAGCCTTTTAAAGGGTTTCAGAGAATAGTCTGTTGAATCGTTTTTGTGGGTACCGCGGTCAGCGGTACCCATATAGTCATGGCGTTGAGGTGGCTAGGTAGGTAGGTAAGGGTTCAACATCGAAATTGCGACTGCGCAACTCAGATGCTAATTCGGAATTCGTCGGAAAATGTCGTCTCCATCGTTAGGGCATAAATATCGATCATCGAAGGATTCTTGTGTGTACAAACTACGGTAGAAAATCTCGAAAAACCTTAACTTGTCGACAAGTACAACGTACAAAGGTCGGGTCGTGTAAGTCGGGAATGCTCATGATCTTCGTGGTGTCGTCTGATCGAGTGCGTTATGGTTTTTGGCTTAATAATTCCCGGCGTGTCTTCTGTCAATTCTGATGATCTGATCGAGACTGTGCGTTTTTGGCTTTTCGGAGAAGTTTTCGATAATCCTCAAAACGTCTTGTCTTTCTTGAACTTGTGTAGTTTACATTAAAGGTAAGTTGTATCTTTCTCGTTTTCAGGTATTTCTGTAGGTATTTCTTTGATCATAAATTGATGTGCTTAGCTTCGCTCCTGACTGAGTAGCTACATCACTACATGTATGTTTATACTGTCTGTGGGCCTGTGGCTGTTTTTGTTTTATATTTATTCGTCAAATTCAAATGTTGTACAGTATATCCATCTGTTTCAGGTGAGGAAGTCAGTCTAAATTAAGCGATAATGCTGGTAAACAGTGTATAGCAAAGTCATTAATCGCATGTGAAATATTGTTTGTATGGTTGCAATTAAAGGTTCAGAAAATAAAGATTTTTTGTTGTTAACTATGCTGCTGGCCCTTATGTTTGTCTAAAAATGCATTTACAAACTTATTTTTTGGTTTAGAAACCAACTATGAATGTTGCTTGTTAACAATTGATTGTTTCAGTGTTGACAATGTCAGACAATTATTTCAAGATGATCAAAAGCTCCCAAGTAATAATTTGTGCCAAGATTATGAACATCATTAAGATGATTTCAGCATTATAGAATGGTTCTTCTCTGCAGTAATTGTATTCAAGTTTCTGTGAAAATTTTTGTTGTTGTTGACAGATGTTCCTAACATTGTATTATAAATTAGAAAACTTGTGTCTTTTAATGCATGGATCAATTCTTCCTGTAATCATCCCCCGGGCATTTGTATTTATTATCAAAGCTCATTGCAAATTCGCCACCCAGGGCAAGCCGGAAACAATGCAAAAACACACGAGTTTTAACATCAAATAAATGTATAATTAGACAAATTTTAATATCAAATGTAAATTTAACTTAACCAGCAGCTCATTTCTGCTACTGCTTCCTTTGAGCTCTAGTTTGTTTCGCTTTTTCAGCACTCCCCCCCCCCCAGTACGTCGATTTTCTGCAACTTTTTTTCGTCGCCATTTTGAATATGAATACTTTACTTTAGTTACCAGACTTCCAAGGGGGCCCTTTCCCCGCCCTATACCCTGGGCAAAAAATAATAAAACAATTCCCCACCCCCGGGATTTGATTTTCTGCATTGTCCCCGGGGTTGCCGGGGGGGGGGATATGGTTACAGGAAGAGTTGATCCATGCATCAACCTGTGGTGAATCATTAACCGATGACATGTAATAATGGTAATGTATGTTTGTATTAAAAATGGATTTTACAAATGTATTAATTATCTGCTGATTTAGTTAATTCTGCTGTTAGCTTACGAACAACAATAATGAAAAATAGCTTTTACACAACTATCGTATCTTATACTATTCTCGAGTTATTACGTACATTTCATGTAACTTGAGCTGTGATGTCACAAGATGGACAACAGCATTACAGTGTACATCAAAACTCAAAATCAGGCATATCTTCGGATTGGTTTGACTAAACCGGCTCAAACCAAATACCAAACCAAATAAAATAAAATAATACCAAACCAAATAAATCAAAATAAACCAAACCATGCAGACTTACTGAGTCAACAACACTCTGCATTGATTGTTGTTATTAGGTTCCCATGGTAACATATTTTGTTCCCAGGCCACTACTTTGTATAGAAACAAAGTTTTCTACTTTTTGTTGTTCCAGTTACTGTTTTATTGTTTTAAACAGTATTGTTACATTGGAAATCATGAGAAAAGGATGTCAACTTCCTAAAACTAAATAAGTTGCTGTAAATGTGGTTGAAAACAAAGAATTGTTATAAAGGAAGAGAGTAATCTGGAAACTAATCCGTTACCATAGCAACCACATTAGAACCATTACAATGTTTAGTTTTCTTGATTGAGTAAGTCAGCAACGTTTGAATCTATTTAGTTGAACCAGTAAAAACCGCCGGCTACGCAGGTTAAAGATATGCCTGATTTTCAGTTTTGTTTTTATAATGCTGTGTCCATATTGTGACGTCACAGATCAAATTATACAAAGCGTATAATTAAACATAAAAAGCCATTTTTCATTATTTTAAGTGTTCTTTCAAATACAGTAAAAAAAAACTGGAGCGAATTTTCATTTCATAGACACTTTAAAGGCACCACATCAATATAATGATAAAGAGCCTCCATGGCAGTGATTCCATAGTGGGGATAAATGCCCCAGTCTAAACGAATAATACTAATATTTCAGTTAGTATTACAGATTTGGATATTTCAGTTTTGGTCACACCCCAATCCCATGCTCATTACTCATTGACAAGGCTGACCCCCATTAATGCATATGGACTTATAGTACGTATTCCATATAAGGTCATAACGGACGGGACTGGGAAGAGCAAATACGTTGCCCTAACGAGCATATACGTTGCCCTAACGAGCAAATACATTGCCCTCGTACCAGCCCACTGGATGCGGATACGTAACACGTTACGATATGTTCGATTATCCGATCTTTCTAAGAAAATTACGTTCGCTCGCCGGATAAGCTGTACGCATATTGTAAACAGATAATTTATTATATATTGTAGCTTTGTTTTAATATATATTGTAGCTTTGGGAGTTGATTATTTCTCAAGAAACGTTCGTCGAAGACAGCCGAAAGTTCGTTTACAAGATGGTATCCGTAATACGAAAATTATATTTTTGGGCATGTTCGATTACCCGCTTTCAAAGAGAACTAAGTTAGCTACCAGGATAAGCTGTATCTATGTTGTAAATAGATCATTTAACTTTAAAAGAATAATATTCTATAGCTTTGTGGGAGGGTTAGGACCTTTGTTGTTTTGGGGTCGGTTACAATCTAATTAACTTGGAGGCTGGTACGAGGGCAATGTATTTGCTCGTCAGGGCAACGTATATGCTCGTTAGGGCAACGTATTTGCTCTTCCCAGTCCCGTCCGTTATGACCTTATATGGAATACGTACTATAAGTACCTATCCATTAATGTTCCATGTGGTACCCACATGTTCGCATTGCGGACCTATTTTTATCTTTTCCTGCAAAAATAAAAAGATAATTAAATGACTGCTGTTTAAACTTTGATTTTTCCAAAAGAACTGTTTTTCTTTAAACCCAAAAACTACAACAGATCCAACACCTGCTGTTAATTTGAACATGCTTAAATATTTTTAACAAAATGACCTCCATTTAACATACTTATTTTAAAGCATGCTCGTATTAATACCTGAACAAAGTGGATGAGGACAGTCGGATTTTCCACAACATTTCAGAAAAAAGACATATTTGCTTGGAAGAGAGCAATCCATGTGATTGTTGCGAATTCTCCACACTTTGCTGAAGTATTTGTAGGTTTCTGGGTCTTCTTTCTTTAGATTCTGTTTGCTTGTGGCCGACCCTCTTAGAAAAACAAGAAGTTTGCTCCTTCGTTTTATGACATCGTGATCAGTAACTCCTCTATATAATGATATAGTAGTCCTCATACATGGTGTTCCGCTGACTCTCTCTATGTATTGTTGCAAAGCTGCCTCCATGTTTTCGCCATGTTTCGTCTCGTCAAAATCCCCTGCATCGTTATACGGTTCGCCACATCTTGTTGAAGGTATAAAAAGATTGTTGTGCCCTCTTGCCAAACAGCCATTCTGCAGTTCTACTCTATTCAAAAAGCTGTCACCACTTGACCGTGTCGTTACCAGCGTCACTCTTGTAGAATGATGAAAATGGCGTTCAGTCCAGAGAAACTGCACTTCAACATGAGATGGTCCCTCGTCTGCTCCTCCATCTACCCGTATGCAGTCTATATCTTTCACGTCTCCGTTTGCTTTGTAAAATACGGGCGCAAGTTCCGGAACCTTCTGTATTAACATCAAGTCGGCACCGTGTTGAGATGGGCTTTTCTCATGAATAGCAGATGCTTTAACTACTCCACAACAAATCTCACTGGTGGTTGAAGTTGAAGAAAAATTATAACTGGTGGTTTGGAGTTGGGTTGGGTGCTTGTTAAGAAAGTCGGTGTGTGTTGTTAAACTTGGAGAACCAACGTTAAGTGATGGGGTACTTTTATGAGTGTATGTTGAATCTAAACGAAATCCCGCTTGATCGTCACGATTAAGCAAAAGAATATGCTGTCCGTCTTTTTGAAGCCTGTCCAAGCACTTGTAAAACAAACGACTCCACTTTGTGTCGGGATTAAATTTGAGGTTAAAGCCTTTTCTTGCTTTTTGATATTTGATGTTCGCAACTCCCTTATATCGTTTGCTAGACAATCTCCGTTTGTTTCTGGGGATGCACAATTGTACCACTGTTCCGTAGCTTATTTTTTCATTATAGTGGTCGCTGAGCTTCTCTGCAAGTCCTCTGAATGTAATTCTCTTTTCTTTCTTAGTGTCTCCCGAAAAAGTGTATACACCAGTTCGCCGCCACTTGTCAGCCCCAACATCTGCTTCGGCAACAATTTTTTCCATTATTTCCCCAACATCAGGATGTCGTTTAATGATGGCATCAGTTCGGTCACTACCCGCTTTCTTAAAAAGACCACTTGCTTCTATTTCAGCTCGAGCTCTCTTTCTTGCTTTATCTTTAATGCGACGTAATTGCAGGTGAATTGACTCTTCATCAATATTTAAGACTTCTTCATTGTTTTCAAGGTCATTTTCGGTGTTTTCATCAACTATTATTTCGGATCGTTCTTCTTTTGATAACATTTCGGTTAGGTAAGCTACTCTTGATTGCTCAGTCAAATTGAATTCTTCATCACTCAGTCCAAGATTTTGTAGCTGGCTTGCAAAGCCCACCAAAAAGTTATCAAAATCTTCGTGGGTGTAACCCTGGCAACTAAATTCTGGCTCCAAATTAGCGACCAAAGCAAACCAATTGTATTCCAATTCTTTGAGAATCCGAAGTGCAACAGTTGTGCTGGCTTTCACATCTTTATCAGGCTCGCTTTCGGGGGATTCGTTATGCTCAGTTTGTGAATCATCGTTTTCATTTGCCAATAATGTTTCTTCGATATCCATAGATACAAGTATAAACGAGCCTTGCCGAGGTTCTTTGCCAACTTCAATGATGGTATCTTCATCGTCAGAATCACCATCCAAACTGTCTGAATCACTTGAGAGAAACTGGTGAGAATCAATACATTGCGAGTCCAGAAACGCCCTTTGCTCAACTTTTGCAAAATATTTATGCTTGCTTCGGATATTTCTCACAGTTTTCGTAGCCTCCTCGACTTGTATCGCTCTTTTCCGTAGATTTCGTATACCTACACTCTGTGCTTGGCGTTGTGAAAGGTTATGGGTACTCGCAATTACATGCTTTATTCTTTGTATCTCGGACGTAGCGGTTGCTGAACTGAGCAAATCTTGGCAGGATTCTTTATCCAAAGGAACGTCCTTGTTAATATTTATACTCATTAAAGGCATCATTTTGTGCATTTGAGAAATGTCCGAAAGAACATGACTGTAGGAATTAGTTTTACTTTTCTCGACTACAACTACACCATTTTGGAGTTTAATGCATGCAACTGGCATACGCAGGAGCCGTCTCTGTGCCTTTTCGCAATCATAAGATATTGACGGGAAACATTTTCGCCACAAAACAGGCAAGGGCACACACTTGTCACTAGTAACTGTGGCTGCCACGTTTATCATTTCTTTGCAACCACTTTTACAGAATGCATGATATTGGCGGCAGTTCTCTGCTTTAGCAAGTTTGTACTCACCAAGGTCAAGTCCTTCAAAATTGCTTATCCTTATTTTATGTCCTGAGATTTCTTCTGTTATAAAATTTTCCAGAGCAGTTTGTTCTTTTGCTCTTAAAATTAAAACACACTTTTTAGTTGATTCGCTGATCCTGGCCCCCTGATTAAAATTCTCAATCCGAGGACCATCTACAAGAAAAAAGGTTGACATGTGTAACTGGGAGAACATTCATCGTTGTTAGAAGTAGTTTTGCTAGGCGGGCTGCTTGGTATTTCTTCATCAGGAGTGGAAACTGAAACTGTGATACTATGTTCCCCTTCTTTATTGACAGTATAATCTGGTATGTTGCTTGGCAAGGATGAAGAGACAGCACAAGTAGATGACAATGTACCATCTCTGGTCTCATTAACGGTGCTTTCCTTATCTGAAGGACTCATCACATCTTGATCTTCTTCATTTGAAAGAATGGTAACCGAAACTTCTACCACGTCATCTTCATTCTGTACATTCAATGGTTCAGTGGAATATTGTGCTTGCTTTTCTGAAGGTAAATGAGATGTAGATGTGCTTTCTGTGGACTTTTGCATGTTTGTTAACAGAGTTCTGATATCTACTGATCCAGATGTTGAATTTCCAGGGAGTTCAGGAGGTGGCAAAGAAGGCTTTCTCTTTTTCTCATACCAATTACTTTTTCTTGCCTTTATTTGCAAGATCTTAAGCTGACTTTCCAGACTATCTTTCTCTTTGAACAGACTTCGCATTTCTCCTTGGAGCCTTTCACACAGGGCAAAGTATTTCACAGTGTTTGCTTTGTTGCAAAGTTGCTGTTTTGATGACATTTGCTTTTTTATTAAATTTATCTGGATAGATAGAGACGAAATTTTGTCATTCCGCTCGCTTGAACTGATTTTAGGTCTTTTCAGTTTATTGTTAATTTTGTCAAGGTGAACACTGCGGGATCCCGATGGTTTCTTAAAGACATAGGTTTTGCGAGCCTCATTCTCAGCATTTGTCTTCAATTGTGCTCGATTATACAACAGATCTGGATCTTCATTTGCCAGACGATAGGCTGCTTCATTAACAGCTTGATGCCAGGTGGTCAGTTTAGCATTTTCTTTGTTAAGCCCATACACCATCGAATTTTTTTCTTATAATTTCCTCACTTAGGTTTTTTGGTGCTTTTGGTGTGTTGGAATTTGGCTGATCTAAACAATCATACAGCGATACTGATAGGTTAATACTTGTCCAATATATTACATTTATTACAAAATATAATAAAAATGCTATAATTATAGACTATACTTGCAACCACAAACATTTCATGTTCTAGTTTAAAACAGTAACATCATGTTTTACATTGGAGACAATATACCTTCCACTGCGCTAGAGGCAGAGGCAAAAAATGATTGCTCTTTGTCGACTTCTGAACTAGGGAGAACAGGAGGATCTTTTGCACTGGTCATTATAAAGATTGTGGTAGGGTCAAACTCCAAAAATATATCTTCTTCCACCTGAGTTCCATCATTGTTAGTAAAAACATTTACTTCCTCTTCATCAGAAAACCCAAGCTTTTCTTTTCCTGTGTGCATGTAAAATTAGGGATATTTTATAGCATATAAATAGATTATGAATACCTGTTTCTAGTATGTGGTGAATATATATACATAAATATATATAAAAACAAGTATTAATATAAATATTAAAACATTGACAGCATTGGATTGACCAATGAAACCTCATGTGGGCCGTGGCCATGTTCTGTTGCTGAGAAGCGGCCATACTAATTACCGACAAAAACCGTCAAAAACCGACAAAAGCCGTCAAAAAAAGCCGACAATAGTCAACAAAAACGTCAAAAAGCCGACAAAAAACCTACATTAATATTATAATAAAAAATTCTGTTATGATAAGAATTTACTGACCAAATCCAATCGATTTATGCATTTTTTCAAATTCAATTTGTCGTTTCTGAATATTTGCCACGTGCACACGTATGCGTTTTCAAATCAATCCGTTTTCATTTAACTGAAAACGCCTCAAAAATTCTCTTCCACACGATCATTTTTGTATCGTATTCGCCCGTCCACATCCGAAAGAAAAACATCTAAAAATTGCACTGATCATGTTGTTTACTTCTTGTTGAGTATTATTAAAGTAAAAATAGCTTGCGCGTCATTTCCGTCGATCAATATTAACCGATTACACCAACATCGTTTTCAAAAGTTTATATTTTCGCCCGTCCACACGATAACGCACCGTTCTAGAAAGTCTCCACTTTCAAACTCGTTTTCGAAAGTCTCGAAAAGTCTCTATTTCGGTGTAAAGGGAGAATTTTGAAAACGCTGAATCAGCGTTTGCGTTGTGGACGTATAAAGGAGAAAATGAATGAAAAAGTCTCTCATGAAAACGTACACATGTGGACAGTGCCTAGAAATAGTCTCGATGATTAAGCACTTTCAAAAATTTCTTTCTGTGTCAACTGTTAAAATTTCACTGACGTTGGTCTTAATTTTTCTTTCCCCCGTTCTTGTCGGCTTTTGTCGGTAATTTTTGACGGCTTTTGTCAGTTTTTGACGGCTTTTGGCGCGATTTTTGTCTTTTTAATAAACCTCAAATTTAATATTCATGATTTTTATATAAAATATAAACTATAGAAAATATAAATATGAAAAACTCACCTTTTGAAATAAATTCTCCAAAAGAATTTGCGAGAACAGCTTTCCGAATGATTTTTTCTTTGTTCCAAACTTTGAATAACGGCATATTCAATATTTGTCGCTCAGAAAAGCAATTTTAAAAACTTCGAAGTGCTAGAGTGTACATACTTTATGGGAACAACCACTGACCAATTTGTTGTAAATGGTCAAATGCCCTACCGGGCGGATTAAACCTGCGTCAAATTACCGCCTATACGGAGCTGATCTTGAGTCAAATACCCGGGGGTTGCCCAGGGGGGAGGGGGCTGATCGCGGTTGGATTTGACTCGTACATTACAAGAGCAGTAATAAAATAAAAAGAAGTTACAAGTTTTAATAGAGATGTGGCCTTGCTAGATGTATCTCTATTACTTTTCCCATTAAAATTAATACTCATTTCCTCCAGGATGAAAACAATAGCAACAAAAGTTCCTCAAACGTATCCAAACCTTCAATACGCTCTACCCATCTGGTCTTACAAACACTCTTCAGTTTTTTCTTTTGAATATCTGGGCAGTGCTTAACTATGTTAGTTTCTAGTATCTGTTGGCGTAACTGAGATTGCAATTTCCTTAACTTGTTCAAAGGCATTTCGTATAGACTGAACTGAGCAAGATCCAGAAATACTTAAATTTAATCTGTGGCTATAACAATGCGTGTATATATAGCTTTCCTATTTATCTGAGAAATCCTGGGAGAAAGACCATTAATATGGCCAGAAACTGCACTGCACCATCATATCCCTGCCCACGACAGTGCTCAATATCCAAAGTGAGATCTTCATTTAAACATTTCAAAATGACAGAGGCAAGATCTTTACCTGTCAAACCTTCATTGCAATGTATAAATCGAAGGAATTCCTCACATTGAATTATTCATCCACAAAGCATAACACTAAGGACATTTGCTCCTTATTTGACCGATCAGATGCCTCATGTGCTATAATAGAGTAAAATTTACTCTTCTTTACTTCAACAAGTAATTGCTCACTAATAACTTGCCCACAACACTTTGAGCTCATTTTGTGTGGTTTTTGAGATGTAAGAAGCATTCCTATCATGTTGAGTGAGATGGGACTGTAGTGCAACATCCCCACCACGGACACTATAATTAAGAAGCTCAATAACCCCCCACCTTTCGAATATTCACCAACATCTGGTTGAGTCATCTCTATGACCTCTTGGTGATAACTGCATACGACCACTGAGAATAATGGTATCCACAATAGGAACTAGTTTCTTCCTGTTTTCAGAAATCTTTTTTTCTCATATTTGTATCTATCATTACATTAATTGGTTGTGTTTTACCAGTGACATTGTCTAATGCAGTGAAAATAGCAATGGTTTCACGGTGAAGACCTGATGATGTTTTTTCATGCCTCACAAAACAAGCTTTGGCATCTGGCCAGTGTGTAACCGGTTCACAAAAAGTTTCTTAATTTTGCCTAATTTTGAAGGCAATCGATCACCAAACAAAGTACAAGAAAGACTTAAGCCACCATCTAAACTGGGTAAATAACATAGCCATGGATGACACTCAAACCGAAACCATTAGTCTTTGGAAATTGGTAAAGTTGAACAGGAACAACGACATGCTTAATCAGATTCTCAATTTCAGAATTCTTCCTACTTTTACTTTCTCCCGTAGAAAGCTACATCAAACTCATTTCTATTTTCCAAATTTGATTATGAAACGAACTTAGTGGCATCATTCTGTGGGGCTGCTGCAACAACTACATGTATGTGTAAATCAGGAGTACCCATGCTAGCTAAAGATGAAATGTCATCCACCCATTCAGGTTGTTGTGACTCAGATACAGGAGGCTCCTGCATTTCATTCATTTCAATACTGTTAGAAGGCAAGAATGTCAATTTTGATTGAATAGCACATTTTTTTTAAGATTTTGACAAGGAAGAAGAAATTGAATTCCTTTTCTTTGCTACAAAACCAGAGATTAATGGTACATAATGATTATTTTTAAATGTGACAGAGGAGGGAAGTAATCCTTCATAGCAAAACAGTATATTCAGATCTTCCAAGAATGGAGCTGGTTTCACAGGAGGATGAGGTACAATTGTTTGGTTGAATAACAAACTCCACCTGATAGCATTAGAATCAAAATCAGGGTAGTATGAAAATATATTTCTACCAGTAACCGTTGATAAAGCCAGCAAACAAAAACCCACACCACTTCTTATCATTACAGTTAAAAACAGCTTCTGCCTTAACCAGGTCATCTAATGACAAGTTAGTATCTATAGCATCAAAGGACAGACATAGCAACCATACCTGACAATGATTTAAATTGCTTGTTCTTATGGGCTTCAAAGACAGAAGAGAAACAAGGATGCTTACAATAATAATCAGCATACAAGAAAAGTTCCATTGATGTCATCAGTCTCAGATCATCAACCAGAGTGTTGTCTCCAATAAGAAGCAAAGAAACTGAACTGTACATACAGTTTCCAGTAACATCAGATCTAGAAATGATAAAAGAGGGTAAATAAATTTGACAACACAGCTTAGCCCAAGCTATTATACAGGTACCAAAATATCTTCTTCACTTTAATATTCAGGTTCTCATGAATTGACCTATACAACGGTGCTAATTATAGCATAGTTAATATATTAACTATGATTATAGTCAGTTGAACCAATTCAATATATTTTAACATTTCCCAATTTATATTTACATCTTAGTAACATATTTTTATATACTATAGAGTATAGAATTCTGTTATAATTAAAACATTACAGAACACTATATGAACTATGAAGAGCCGAAGACGAAGGGCCACAGTCGAAGCCATATTGAATTTGAATATAGACAAAGACAACTCATAAATAAATTAAAATATTAACATGAATAACAAATATTTAGCTATAAAGCGAAAGTACTAGACCCAAGGGTAAACGTAATTACCATAAACATCCTACAAATATTCATAGATTAAAGCTGTCTTACCTTAGAGCAATCAGATGGCTTTCTTTCTTCTTTGCGTAATCCGGTATAAAATTCTCAGTGTTGATGTTCCTATTTACACCATTACCAACTCGTTCAACAAGATCAGCTTTAGCGCATAAAGCACCTGAAGAAAGTCTCGTGGACATTTCAACGTAAAGCTGTCTTAAAGTCGCTTCATCTTTGCTAACTAAAGCGCCATGTACTCGCTCCTTCATGGTAGCCATGTTAGAAGCGGGAAGAAGTTGAAGTCATATGAAAATTTGCAAAATTGCAGGATTTGCACATGCAACTGCTAACAGTAATGACGAATTCAACGAGCTCAAATTAGTCAAAATGACGTTTCAGGCTCTACACCAATCATAACCCACAATAAAATAAAAATTAACCAATCAGGAACGCTGTACCACGAAATTTTAATTGGCAAACTAGTCACGACTGACTAATTTCACATCTTAGTCAAAACTCTATTTAGCGGGCCGTCTACCTGTGCAGGGTCAAACCTGAGCGCAGGCTGCTCGCTTATGCGACTGCGGAATACTTAGCCAGCGTGCAGGCGCTATAAATTGGCTACGGAAAACTGGGAATTATTATTTTGTGTTCTAGCTCGAATTGAAATTCGAAATGGCGAAACTTCGCACGGTGTGCGTGGCTGGATATAAATATTAAAAATAAAACAATTTAAAAGAATAATATAGAATTATGTAATCATATGGTATAAACAACACAATATCCAGTTATCCACAATATCTACATCAACAATTTTCTTCTTAGTCACGTGACTAATTTGACGTAGTCTAAATCCGCCCCTGACTACTTACCTAGTTGGACCGAAGAAGTGTTTACCATTACGAAACGAGTGCCTAGAAGACCACCTGTGTATAAAATCGCTGATTACCATGCAGATGAATTGCAAGGAACTTTTTATGAACAGGAATTACAAAGAATTATTAAAACAGATAGTGACTTTTATAGAATAGAGAAAGTAATTAAATCATGCATGCATGGTAAGCAAAGAGAATATCTTGTTAAATGGCTGGGCTATTCTGACGATTTTAATTCATGGGTACCAGCCAGTAATGTGAAGAGTATTTCTAAATAAAATATAATCCGAGCTGTAACGTGTGTTTAGTTCATTTACAACTTGCTCGTCGACATGGTTAGTCAGTTCTACTTAACTCTGCCATCGAATAGTTCTATGGAATATTTTCCAAATAATACATTGACGAATTTTAAAACCAAGTTGGCTCAACCCATAGAGCTAACTGGTGATTGGGAGGTCGCACTATCTGAACTTCAGTACCCTTGCAGTTGGTATAATTTGAGAAAGAATGAAAACCATATCTACTACGATACCAATGGTGCCGGGTATTTTCTGACAAGTATTGTCCCGTTTGGTACTATCCAAACATTAAACAGTTTATTGCTGCGGTGAATAAGTAATTGAAAGCTGATGCCGGAGGGGATATTTGGTTGACTTACAGTGAGCTATCTCGTAAAGTTACTGTAAAAGTGAAGAATAAAGCGCGATTTGCTTGTACTGTGCGGTTTGCAAACATGATCGGTTTTGAGAAAAAGGAAGTGTCTATATCAAAGAATACAGAGGCGCCATTTGTACATATATACCGACATTGTGGAACCACAGTTAGTAGGCGACAGCAAAGTCTCCTTACTGAAAGTTGTCAAGCGCGATGGGAAGTTTGGCGAGAACGTGAGCGTCACTGTTCAGCACCCGCAGTATGTTCCAGTCATTGTCAAATCGTTTGAAACACTTGAAATAGATATAAAGGATGACACACAGATAAAAGTACCATTTGAGTTCGGGAAGTTGATGGTGACACTTCACTTTAGACTGGCAAGATCTATATCATTCGTATATTCCTAATTTCACCTTGCGTCACGTATATTCCTAATATCAATGATTCTAAAGTGTATCACTCAAGAAATCAGAAGGGTGGGACTTTGAACGGTTTTCGTGGGGCAAGAATACAGCGAGGCTATGGTGTTGGAAACTTTTTTAAGAGCATTGCTCGGTTTGCTATACCTTTGGTCAAGAGAGGGATTGGGGCCATTGGAAAAAAGGTGTTAGAAACAGCCATGGGCGTTGGCCAAGATATGATTGTGGGTAAGAGCGCAAAACACGAGGAAAGCAGGCTGTTCATGAACTCACAAAACAGGGAGTGGAAAATATTAGATGCCAAATTGGAGGAGGTCGCAAGAGGAAACAGAATACTGATAAGTCAAGATCTGTTAAACATTTAAAAACTTGTTCTCAGAAGAAAACTCTCATTCCTTCCCGAGCTAATAAACGGAAAACATCTCCTCTTGATACACACGAAAACATTTTTGGTGACCCACCAGGAAAAAGATGTTGCAAGCGATAAACACTTTACATAAAGATTAATGTTCCTGTGGGAAGTCCGAACTTGATTTATTTTCAGTACCACCCACTCAAATTGAAATGAAAAAGGGTTATTGGGAAAGTGTTGATCCAGTCTCAAGTGCTCAAACCTCCGATACTGTTGAATTTAATTGTGCCACAAACTCTGATGTCTACACAGACCTCGCGAACAGTTTCATTCACGTTAGAGCGAAAATAACAAAAGCTGACGTAGGACGTAGACGAAAAAGTCGGACCTGTTAATTTGTGGCTGCACTCGTTGTTTTCTCAGGTCGAAGTTTTTCTAAACAAACTCGTTACACCTTCAAGCACAGCGTATCCGTACAGGGCATATATGGAAACCATAGATGCCAAAGCCTCCCATCTGACATCGGCGCTATTTTACAAGGACAGAGCCGCGATGGACTCTCTGGACCCAGTAGCAAATGCCGCTGATGTAAACACGGCCTGAAAGAACGTTATGCTCACTCTGGTGAAAGCCAAATGGTTTCCATGGAGGGAAAATCCACTCAGACCTCTTTGCACAAGACCGCTACATTTTAGGAGCTGTGCCTATCAAACTTAAATTAGTTCGGTCTAAACCTGCGTTTTCGCTGATATCGAATGTTGATGGCGCTGACTATAAAGTTGTAATAGAAGATTGCGTCTTTCGCGTTCGTCGAGTTGCTGTGGCTCCCACCGTAATTATGGGTCATACCGAGACTCTTAAACATGTCACGGCCAAGTACCCTTTAGATCGTGTCGAATGCAAAGTGTTTTCTATGCCACAAGGAAACATGTCTGGAAATCAGCCAAACATCTTCCATGGTTGACTTGGACACTTTCAATGGCTCCTTCAAGAAAAATCCGTTTAATTAAAAAAAATTCGATATCACATATGTTGGACTGGTTGTAAATGGCGAACATATGCCTAGCAAACCGCTTCAGATTAAGTTTGATGACGGCTGCCACCCGATGCACACAAAATCATCAGTATATATACTGACGAAATCATTGGGCGCGCCAGTATATATACTGGGTAAAAGGATCCCCTCTAGTCCCTTCACACATACAACCGCTTCATATTATAATTCTGGCGCGATACGTAAATTAATGTCTCATTTGAAAGTCCTTCTCTGTTCTCTCAAGCCGTCGTCGGAATTTAGAAAACTTGTTCTTAAACAATTTTTAATCTTTTTTAATGTCTGGAGCAGGAAGATTTGCTTTTACGAGTTCTCAAAGTTCTCGTTTAGAGCAAGCATGGGCATCTGGTTTGCGATCAACTGGGGAAAAAAGTGATTCGCGAATTTCCTTGCTGGCCGAAGAGATTGGTGTGCCAACAGAAAAAGTTAAGGTACATATTATTCGCTCTTTAATAAGAAATGGTGGTGTTGGACGCTGCAAGTGATAGCAAGACATATTTACACATTTAATACCAAGGACTATAAAGTAATTATCTGAATGTGCTGATGCAGATAATAGATATTATAATTCTTTTACAGAATTACATAAGTAACCAAAACAGAAAAGCTGCAAACGGTAGAAAAGGTGGTATTCCGCATGGTGTTCAACCTGAACTGCAACAGGACGAATCGGAGAAGATTGTTCCGTCCAACCAACCTCCACGAAAACGGCGTAAGCTGTCAGGGGCCAACGTGTTCTATCGTGAATTCATGAGAAGTGAAGGTAATGTACATGTATTTGGTGTACAGATCATGTTTTGCACCCATTCATATTTATTATTGTATAAAAAACCCGTGAAATACCGTAAAGCCCACAAATTTACTAATACTCGGGTTATTCCAAATGTATATAAGCCCCTGCATGGCTTATACTGTACAAGCTGTCTTTAGATATTTTATTCTGGTTATAATACCTATATATTTTACTCTAGTGGTTAATGCTGGGCTATAGTGTTAAGTTGAATTGAACATAATCACAGGATTACTGGCAAAATCCCAGTGTCCCAACACTGGCAACAGCTCAAAATAATGTTCATTCGGACAAATTTAATTTCAGTTTAATTATTCTGAAATATTGGCAAAACATCTTCCAAAAGATCCACCTGGAAAATTCTTCCTGTATACTCAATGCTCATGGACAAACTTGCATCTAGCCTAGCTGGCATTTCAACAGCCAGAATCATTTACTTTTGATATTAAATTGTGTGCCATTTTACCCATTTTACAATCGCAAACAACATGAACACCATCTCAATTTTAAATTGGGTGCTATTTTCATTTATTTAATAGTCAATTTAAGTCTTACAGTTTTCAGTGTTTATTGTACAGTGAAATGTCAAATCTCAGTCTCACTATCACATATGGTCCATGGTTTGTTATTTTATCTGTAATGGTTGGACTCTTGGTTTTATAGGTTTAATATTTAGTTTCTGATTTAATTTATTTGATATAACATAGTTATTATATTACTAGCACTATGGATGTTGTAATTTTCTATTTCAGAGTCAAAAAAAGATAACTCTCTTGCGGAAAGAAACAAATCTTTTTCCCAAGCATGGAGGAACTTAGATCGACCAACGAAAGAGACATATAATTCCAGAGCTCGAGATGAGGAAGCTGAAAAGCTTTCATCACCAAAGTCCAAGGCTGATTTAGTTAATGTGGAATTGGTAAAACTACAAGAACATGTATGTACACTATTCATTGGTAATTTTAGCTTGTTCTACTGTATTTGTGATATGCTTTCATTTGTAATTACATTTTTATTATGTGTCTGTTGGTATTTGTTATTGATACAGTTTCCTATTTCTGACCTTAACTCATTATGGTTGAGCAAGTGGTTTATGTACTGTGTAAACCATATTGTGGGTTCAAATCCCACTGGGGTCAAACCGAGCAGTATGTATCTTATTATCTATAGAAAGAAAAAATCAGGTGTGAGTGTAGTGATAACTATAATTATTATATAGCATGCTATCGGATATGAGCTTTTGCGTAATCTGATTGGCTCCCTACTACCAGGCTATCAGCTCATAGCCTACTAGTACATAAATCAAAAACAATGGCTGAACGATTTGTCCATTTAAACGAAGACGAAATTCAACTTTTACTTGAAAAAAATACACCAAAAAATACAAACAAAGCTACAAAATATGGGATGAAAGTATTTGATGGTAAGTAAATATTTCTTTCAAATAAAAAATGAGAAAAACTGCAATTTTTCTAAAAAACATTGATTGAAAGTGAAAACAACGCCGTAAAAACAATTTGTTTATAACATTTAAATTTTCGGCTTTATTTTTAGAATGGTTCACAAGCTCTAAAAAGTTTGAAAAATACATCACATACATGTCAAAACCCGAGTTGAATACTTGTTTGAAGCTGTTATATACGTCTGCTAGACAAAAAGACAGCTCGTATTATAAAACAACAACAATGAAGTCGATAAGAGCCGCCATTGACCGGTTTCTGAAAAGCCCTCCAAACAACAAAGATTTCTCAATAATTGGAGATCCTACCTTTTCCGAAGCAAACGCTGTCTTAAACGCGTTTGTCAAAGATTTAAGAAAATCCGGAAAAATAACAGGAACAGTTCACAAAAGAGCTATTTCAAGTGACCAAATCCAGCTACTTTTTAGTTCTGGCGAGTTGGGGCCAGCCGACAGCAAAAGTCCAGCACAACTATTCCGTACAGTCTGGTTCTTTCTAAGTTTTTACTTTGGCAAAAGAGGCAGAGAAAACCAAAGGCAGTTGAAGCTGTCCATGCTAATTCAGAGATTAGCACCAGACGGTAAAGAGTTTTTTGAACTCAACCGTGAAGTTCCAGGTTCTATCCTAGCGACAAAAAATCACCAAGGAGGCCTCAACGATCCTGAAGACGAATCCGATGGCAAAATCTTTTCTGTTCCCGACTCAAATATCTGCCCAGTCAAAACAATCAAGAACTACTTGAAGCATCTAAATCCTTCCTGTGACTGTCTTTTCCAGCGACCAAAAGATCCAAAATGCCAAAATTTTGATGTCAACGCCGACATGGTTTGGTATTACAACGCGCCAGTCCGCGAATCGACCCTTAGAAACTTGCTTCGTGTTATGAGCGAGAGAGCAGGAATTGAGCCTCCTTTAACAAATCACTGCATTAGAGCGACATCAGTCACGGTTCTGTCTGATGCCCACGTTGAAAATCGTCATATAAAGTATTTGACAGGCCATAAATCTGACGCTTCCATAGAGTCTTACAGCAGCCGGCCATCCGCACGTCAACAAGAAGCAATGTCTGCCATCTTAAGCAGTTATATTAATCCAAGCGATGCAGTTCCAGCGATCTTGAGTGAAACAGATCAAAATCAGGAAAATCGTAGCATTACTGATGTCTCCACGGTGTCTATTTCTTCTCCAAATGCTCAGTAGACATCAGTTGTTAACAACCAGTCGTTAACATTCAAAAATCAAAGCAGCTTGACGACACAGAGTCCAGTGTTTAACTTCCATAACTGCAGTGTCCAGATCTACAATTGACCGTAAACTAACTTGTTCTTGCAATGTTTATGCATTTATTTTGTCGATTTACGACTCAAATAACTTGTTTACCACATATCAGTGTCGAATTTCATTTCCATTGACACATGATTGACAGTTGAGAATTTATATCAATTTTCGGCGCACGCGCATAATTATTATTTGTACTGCGCATGCCGGATGTAATAAAATCATTAATTTTGCATTCAATTTTGTTTGGGTAATAAATTAATGTAATACGAAGTTTTGCTATATAATAAAACAATTATACCATTCGCTCTCGTCGTATATGAACTAATAGCCAATGAGGCGCGAAGCGCCTCGTTGGCTATGAGCTCATATGCGACTCGAGCTCATGGTATAATTGTTAAATATATAATACAGTATTTGTTCATGACGTTATGAATATGTTTAAGCCATGGCAAAGGAGGATTACATGATATATTGTCAGACTGATTTACAGACGTAGGTGACACTAGTATATATTAATATTTTTATTTAATCAAGTAGTACAGTATACACTATAGGGTATTACATTCCATATTTAAATTGTTGATATGGTACTGTAGGTATAATTGTATAATATATTATTATATGGTAGCGAGTGAGATACTAGAAAATACACAGTGAGATATTTTCCATATCTTCACTAGTGAAGATATCGATCATGTGACTAACCGAATTGAATGTTTATCGTGTTGTTTCCATATAATAAAAAGAACATTACACGGTGAACATTACACGGTGCCTTGAAGATATGAATTTTATCTTCTCGTGGTAAAAACAATATTTTACTCATTTGCTTCGCTCATTCGTAAAATATTGCTTCCACCACTCGAAGATAAAATTCATATGTTCGCGCTGCCATCTAATTCTCTCTCTCTCCCTCTCTCTCTCTCCCTCTCTCTCCCTCTCCCTCCCTCTCCCTCCCTCTCTCTCCCCCTCCTCCTCCCCCTCCTCCTCCCCTCCCTCTCCAACACCATCGGTCAATGCATTGCCATGTCTTTCCAATGTGTCCAAGTTGCCCAAAGGGTTTAAGTTTGGTAGTCTTAATATAAATGGCTTGCCAACTCATATTGATCAGTTGAGGGTTATGATGACTGATTATCAATTTGATGTGCTAGCTATTAATGAAACCAAGCTTGATAATACTATTGATAGCGGCCTTTTGAACATTTGTGGGTACATTTTGGAAAGAAATGATCGCAATATTAATGAGTTTCGTTGTATATCCGTGAACATATCAATTATACCTTACGAGGTGATACTGTACCAAATGATTTAGAAATGTTGGCTATTGAAATTTGTAAGCCAAAAAGTAAGCCATTTATCATTTCCACTTGGTACAGACCACCTGACTCATTAATTGAGGTTCTCGGGGAATTTGAGAAATTTTTGATGGCTGTTGATATAGAAGGTAAGGAGACCTTATTGGCAGTGATATCAACTGTAATTTAGCTAAAGATTCAGCTGATCCCTTGTCTACTCCTGTGAAGTTCCTTTATGAAGCTTATCAGTTTTCCCAGCTAATCACAGATTATACTAGGATGACTGGTCGATCAAAGACTTTGATTGATCATTTTTTGACGAACGAACCACAGAATTTAGTTGTATCAGGAGTTGTTGAAATAAGTATAAGTGACCATTTCTTAATATATGGTGTACGGAAATTTCAAACTATTAAAGGCAATCCTAAATATATTGAAAGTCGAAACATAAAAAATTATGACCCAGAGTTATTTATCTATGATCTTAATAGAGTTCATTGGGACTTACTGGAGATCAGTGATGATCCCAATGACATGGTATATACGTGGGGAAGCTTGTTTTCTGAGGTACTTGATATTCATGCACCTTTAAGGAAAAGGGTTAAAAATAAACCTCCCTGGCTTACCCCTAGTATAAAGAAATTAATGCACTCAAGGGATCATTTAAAAAAGCAAGCCATTAAAAATGGATCAAAATCTTTTTATGACGCTTATAAAGCAGCCAGAAATCATGTGAATGCTGCTATTAAAAAAGCTAAGAAGGAATATGTTCTGGAAGAGATAGACAATGATATTGGAGATAGTCGACGCACCTGGAAAGCAATTAATATGTTACTTGGACGAAAGTCCAAAATATCTGGCATTACGGAGTTGAATGTGGGTGACTCTGTTGTTAGTAATCCTTTAGATATTTCTAATGCTTTCAATAAACACTTTTCTACAATAGGTGCTGAGATCAGTGAGAGAGTTGTCAAAACCTCTGTCTCTCCTGAATCATTTGTTACACCGAGTGAGTCGAAATTTGAGTTCACTCCAATTACTGATTTGACAATACAGCATATGTTGTCTACAATATCTGTTTCTAAAGCCTGTGGTTTGGATAAGATTTCCGCCAAACTATTAAGGAGATGCTTCTGCTGTTATAAGTAGTCCATTGGGCTGTATTTTTAATATGTCTATTAATTCTGGTATTTTTCCGGATAGCTGGAAAATTGCTAAAGTTTTCCCGGTTTATAAGGGAAATGCCAGAAGTGATGCCAATAACTATCCTCCAATTTCAGTTTTATCTGTTGTAGCTAAAGTATTTGAGAAGCTTATATTTAACCAACTCTATTTATATTTAACACAAAATGATATTCTAAGTAAGTTTCAATCTGGGTTTCGATCTGGTCACTCTACTTTAACGGCTCTCTTGCAGGCAACTGAAAAGTGGTTTAGAAATATTGATAATGGCTATATGAATGGTGTAGTTTTTGTTGACCTAAGTAAAGCTTTTGATACTGTAAATCATGCAATCCTTTTAAGAAAGCTGAGCATTTATGGGATTAGGGGAACATCGTTAGAATGGTTTTGCTCATATCTCACGAATAGATCGCAATGTTGCATGGTCAACAATACAATGTCAGCACCTTGGCCATTGACGACGGGAGTTCCACAAGGCTCCACCTTAGGTCCTTTACTATTTCTGGTTTATATAAATTATCTACCGAACTGTTTAGACTTCACTGCTCCTGGCATGTATGCTGATGATACACTGATTACTGCCACCGCTGAAACGGTTGATGAACTTGAAAGCATTTTAAATTGGGATATCAAGAAACTTAGTATATGGCTTAGTGCCAATAAGTTATCGGTAATATCACTAAAACTGAGTTTATCATTATAGCATCTAATTATCGATTGAAACAGCTGATAGGGGATCCTAAGATTAAGTTAAGAGAAAAGATTATCAAACGTGTATCAAAGGCTAAATTGCTTGGAGTTCTGGTGGACGAAAAACTAAGTTGGGACGATCATATTGATGAAAGAATAGTTCCAAAGATACTAGGGGGCCTTCGGATGCTCAAAGTATTGAGAAATATATTAACAATACCTCATTTGGTCTCTCTGTATCAATCACTCATAGTTCCTTATTTTGATTATTGTAGTACGGTATGGGGTAACTGTGGTACTGTACTGAAAAATAAGCTTCAAAAATTACAAAACAGAGCAGCTAGAATAATCACTAGGTCCGGATATGAGATCAGATCAATTGATATATTAGCTTCGTTAAGTTGGTCTGATCTTGAGATTAGAAGAAAACGGCAAAAGGCCATTTTAATGTATAAGATCATTAATGGCTTTGCCCCAGTCTATCTGAGTAAAATGTTTACACGAATAAATGAGGTTCATAATCATGATTTACGGGCTTCTGAAATTAATGTTGCAATTCCATTTCCTCAAACAGGGTATTTAAAGCGCAGTCTTATGGAATGATTTACCATCGATTATTAAAAATGCAACTAATGTAAATAGTTTTAAGAATTTGATCCAAACTTATAATTTTTGATGTTATTTGTTTCATTGTATTAAGCATTTGTATATACATGTAATTTGCATTTACGGCTCTCTTGAAAAGCAATTGTAAATAGTTGAAGAAACCACCGTATTTAAATAAAGTTGTCTCTCTATCTCTCTCTCTATCTCTATCTCTCTCTCTATCTCTATCTCTCTATCTCTCTATCTCTCTATCTCTCTATCTCTCTCTATCTCTCTCTATCTCTCTCTATCTCTCTCTATCTCTCTCTATCTCTCTCTATCTCTCTCTATCTCTCTCTCTCTATCTCTCTCTATCTCTCTCTATCTCTCTCTATCTCTCTCTATCTCTCTCTATCTCTCTCTATCTCTCTCTCTCTCTCTCTCTCTCTATCTCTCTCTATCTCTCTCTCTCTCTCTGTCTGTCTGTCTGTCTGTCTGTCTGTCTGTCTGTCTGTCTGTCTGTCTGTCTGTCTGTCTGTCTGTCTGTCTGTCTGTCTGTCTGTCTGTCTATATATCTATATATCTATATATCTATATATCTATATAAAGTAGAGTGCTGCGTAGGCAGTGTTTACGATATATAGCAAAGTGAAATGGTGGTGAACTGCCGAGATTTTGAACGAGATACTGACGTTTCGAGCGGAGCCCTTCATCAGAGTAAGACCACTCTGATGAAGGGCTCCACTCGAAACGTCAGTATCTCGTTCAAAATCTCGGCAGTTCACCACCTTTTCACTTTGCTATATACATATATATATATAGAAGTATGTTGATAAAAATTATCAGGTTCAAAGTCATATGCATAGGATGGAGTGCTCAATGCGTAAACGTAGAGCGAAATAACAAACAAAGTGAAAACACTGATTACTTCATTGAAGTTTATTCACAACAAACTTGTTTCGTATGACAATCCGAAGCTTGCCACACTCATCAGGTGATTCACCTGATGAGTGTGGCAAGCTTCGGATTGTCATACGAAACAAGTTTGTTGTGAATAAACTTCAATGAAGTAATCAGTGTTTTCACTTTGTTTGTTATATATATATATATATATATATAGATATATAGATAGATATATAGATATATAGATATATAGATATAGATAAATAGCAAGTTCGAAAACATATATGAGTAGAGTGCTTGATACCGGTAGAGCGGAATAGTAAGACAAAAAGACAAACTTGAGTTACTTCATTTGAATCACTGCAGATCTGTTTTGTATGGCAAGCTTAGCTTACCACACTCACCATTCATTTCTTAGTCTAAGTTTATTATGTACTAGCTTTATTACTTTATTCTGTAATTCCATTCTACTTTTTTAAATATTGAGCACTTTATTTTATAGACAAATTTTTTGCCCAGTTACAATATATCTGTCTATTCATCTAATTGTTTATTGAAACTTAATTATCACCATAATACATATATGTTGTGTCACAATTTCCTACTGTATATCTGACCTTATCTGGTTGAGCAAATGGTTTACGTACTATGTAAACCATATTGTCAGTGGGTTCAAACCCCACTGGGGTCAAACTGAATATCATATGCCGGATGTATATTTAGTTTTTAACTAATGTTTGTTTGTTTAGATAGCTGCATTGCCAAAGCTCACAGTTGTTTCTCCCTTAGTGGCTGAGTTTATAGAACATTTTTAAAGCATATACCTGTACATGTATATGTACAAATCAGATTTAAATACTATTCTGTTGGTTTGCTGTTTAGACTGTTTAATTTTTATTTTTTTTCAGGACAATATGTTTATTAATGTGAAGCTTAAGACATCAATACTCAAAAACCCAAATCATCAATGTCCATTTGTGGGAATTGTGGACTATCTAAAAACTATTGTGATTACTGATGAGAAAGGTGCAGTTGTACTTGTAACATTGTTATTAATTTGTGTACATTAATTTTACAATATATTCTGACTGTAGTAAACTTGAGAAATAGGGCTCATCAAAATAGATTGATTGAATGAGCTTTCAACTATCAGTCTGTAGCCCTTAACAGGTTGGACATAAATGGAAAAAGACCAAAATAATAAATTGCATACATAGAGTGTTATTGCTTGTGGCAACAAACCGTATCATTTATCATACCAGACTGTAATCTTAAATTCTTGAATGTTTGCATGGTGACAAATTGTTACATTAAAGATATACTGTAATTGAAAACACCATTTTTATTTATCCTGAGCTTTCCATCTGTTGACCCACTCAGGCCTTCCTCAGATCAATCATTGTGATGAATCAAAATCTCAGTTATAAATAAAAAACATGGTGTTTCCACAAATTTTCTCTTCATGCGACAGCAGTAATCTACCGTGTTGAGTGCAACCTTTTTAATTTGATAAACGATAAACAATTGTGTAGGTCTTCAACATGAATATCAAGTATTATTTTGTGGTTGCGAGAGTGAAGCCTGTACATTGGTTGAGTTGGGTCTCTGGCCAGCTACACCAGTTAAACCTCTGATGGCCTTTACATTTTCTTTAATGGAACAGTTAGAGAAGATTTTCCTTGTTGGTAAAGTGTCTGTTAAACACTTTTGTGCATCTCTTCCTGATTTTTCAAATTTTCCAGTAAGTAAATTATTTAATGGGTGTCAAACAATTACATACAGACTCTATTTTTAGCAGGACAGGTAGATGTACAGTACTATATACATATAGTATTTTTTTC
Organism: Chrysogorgia sp. JL179-B06; assembly: GCA_035772405.1. Classification (NCBI taxonomy): domain Eukaryota; kingdom Metazoa; phylum Cnidaria; class Anthozoa; order Scleralcyonacea; family Chrysogorgiidae; genus Chrysogorgia; species Chrysogorgia sp. JL179-B06. The sequence continues at coordinate 4,207,481 of JAYKKM010000263.1, forward strand.
ATTTCTAGAGGGTGGAAGTTATTATACATTGTATCAATGGTTCCAATGAAGATCAACAAGACATAGTACAAGAAATCAACGTATGCACATCCATTAAATCCTTGAATGTACATCCAGTTCCTACTGTAGTACTGTACCATATCAAAAGAGATTAAGCACATGGAAATTGTTTCAATTATTTAAAATTAGATTTCACTAAGACCTCATAATATAATATTATACATGTATATAATTACAATGCCTCACAAGTTGTTAATTTTTGTGTTTTTATATTGTTGGATTGTCCACAAGCCCATAGAAATATATCGAAACATGTTGGATGCATTTGAAGAATTCAGGTAATACCCAAATTACAAAGTTTGCTTCATGGTTGCAGTTTAGGTCTGTATACTTCCATATGCATGAGCTCCAAACAACATCTTTTAAAGTCTAGCAATAGAGTTATCCGGTTATTAATTGGACCACAACGTATCACATACCTGTACCATTTTAAAGCGAATTGGTCATGGGAGAAGGTTGTGAAATCAAAGAGAAAGAAAAAATAAGTATTTTTAAGTGAGCTTCCAACCTCAAGAGTTTAAAGTCCAAGGTTTAGAATTTGATTGATGCTTTTAAATTTTTTCCATTGTAATATTTCATAAATTATCAACGATAATCTTTTGCTTCGTTTTATTAATGATTTTTAATGTAGTCACAATATATTTTACATCAAAAATCAACGGCATGTTTTTGTAGATAATTTATTAAATATTACAGTAGTATAAAAGCAATATAAAATTACTTACTGTACTCACTTTGAAGCAAGTGTACTTTTTTTTTCTTCATGCAAATAAAACAGTTGACGATTCCTGAAATTTCTTCTGTGACAATTAGCTTTAAATTGATGTATTATACGTTGTGATCACATTAATATACATTGTAAGGACGCGCCCCAGCTCTTTTACGAAGTGATACTGGATCACCCTATCAATGGTACGTTCATGTTAGATATAATATGCATACTATACCTGTAAGTACATAATTATATATTTTGTTCATTATGTACAGCTTTATACTCATTTCTTTATTGTCATAACTGGTGTCATTAAACTTTTATGTCCTTTTAAGGCATTTTAAATTTGATCTGCGTACCTTAAAAGATATATGTCCTGATCGTGATGGAGAAAACATTTGGCCCGCATGTCCAAAGGTTAGTATAACTGTTGCAGCACGTCGTAATATATATATGTATATAAGCGTTGTTTAATTGCTTTTGATTTGTTAAGGAAAATGGGGTTTTATTTGAGTCTTTTGATGCTCTTTTTGGTCTACCAAGAAAGAAATCGTCTGGCGTTAGTGTGTTAGATCCAGTACGATATGGTCTTCTCTTTGCTGATCAAGAAGTCGTCGATGATTTCGTAAACAGTTATCAAGATAGAAATTCCAGCAGTGTATGTGACTATTTTATTCTTTATATTTCTCTTTTGTTGCACCGACGTCATAACGTGGTGATTAAGAACATCAGTGACCCTGCATGAACTGCATCTTGTGGACCAGTTTTGTTCTTACCACGTTTTTATGTCATCTGTGCATGATTAGGGACTTTTCGCGAACTACGGTAGTGCAACAATCTAAGTTACCAACATTTGGAAATAAACCAAAGGCCAAAACACCCAATATTGTATGATTTTTTATGTATATTATTTATGGAAACACCACGTTTTAATTTATCGCTGAGCTTTCGACCTGTTGACTAAAGTTTTTTATCAGAGCACGAATCTGCCAAAATCGAATAACGAAAACTAAAAAAGGAATAACGAAATGCAGGATCTGATTTTTATGTAGTTTAACTTATTCCTGTCCGAGGGATTACCATGAGAGATGAATAGAATCGTCAGGCGTTATAAAACACTAAAGACCTATGCGGACAGGAAAGAGATTTTAAAATATTTCAGATCAATACATTGCAGTGTAATAGACTAACGTTGATGCTACTCATTTGAAGTAAACATGCTACTCATTTGGTGTTGAATTTACAAAAATCACAAAACCACATTTACCAAAAATACCTTATATAACTGAACTGACAACGGCTAAATGAAATCTAGTTATTGAATATTAAGATGTTACTTCGATTTACGTTATATAGGATTGCCACAATTTCTTAGCTGGTAGTGCACTTAGATCGTAGTGCACTTAGATCAAAGACGAGATCTAGACGAGACAGGGATATTTGGAAGAGCATGCAGACACGAGTTTCCAAAACGTTTTGTAAATTTAAAGCACGGTGAAAGGTATCAGTAAAAATTACATTTGAATGGTTCATCATATTTTATTTAATGATTGAGTCAGTTTTCCTTGTTCTTCGCTTCACAGGGATGTATATCACATAAATTCCGTGAAGAATAAAGACTTTGGATAAATTCTGTTGCTCATTATATATATTCACAGTCTTTATCTAGATAAAGACCTGCGATGAGCAATTAATCTACAATGAGCAATAGAATTGCCCAAGGCCCAATTCATTTGGTCCTCGCCAAAACAATCTCGAGTAGGTTACGGTGGAGATAGGTTATGTCTATTTCATTTCTATTTTGGTATAGAGACACTGAGACAGGCAACCGTTTGTTCCAAAAGTGTTTGTTCGAAAACGTTTATTCCAAGCGCGTTTGTTCCAAAAGCGTTTGTAGATGCCTAGAATGTAAAACGTGTGACAAAAATACTGACTCAATGCGCATGCCTAAACAGCGTGAAATCATGAAAACCAAGGTAGAGACAGAGTGCAAAGAATTAGTGGGGACTGACTCAAGCTGTTAATAAGACGGGTAGAATTGTTCCGGCTTCCAAATAGAATGAATTAAACACACTTTCTTCAATTGTGTTGCATTGTATTTACTATTATATTAATAATAAAGTAATAATACTAATATACTATATTAATTAGAAAGTCATATTTTAAACTGTATGCATTATCTATTTAGGATTTCGCATGCTGTTTGGCTTATTAAAGACATGATATCCCAAACGAAAGATAGAAATATTAGCTACAACCTTTTGTATGACATTTCATGTATACTTCAAGCGTCATTTTCAGGTATATGTGCACAACATACAATGTGCGCATTCATGTGCGCCTGTGCGGCCTATAATAATCACTTGCACTAGTAATTGAGTTGAAGTATGAATATATAGGCAATTCCTGTATATTCACTCTTGTTTAGAATTCCATAGATTTCTCAGATATTTTGACACACGTTAAGTTGGCCATACCTATATTTCATGTTTACGGACATAAAGTTGGATGTCAGGTAAAAGTTCAATGTTATCCAAACGAAAAAATGTCGGTCTGTCAGTCAGTCAATCAGTCAGTTATTTGTTGTTTCAGCACTCTCACACACATCAAATAATCTTGCAGACCCACTCTCCATACTAACTCACATTGTGTCTGAAAGAAAATCCTCACGAGAAATCAAGACACATTTCTGACCACCACTCGCTGATCGTTTTTCTCATGGGTACCACCCCACTGATTATTGAGAGTCACAGTCTCGCAAATTTGTGTTAAACTGCATTTAGAAAAATAGTCGTTTCAACACTTTCACAAATTTATGTCAAACCACATTTAGGAAAATAGTCGTTTCAACGCTTTCACAAATTTATGTCAAACCACATTTAGGAAAATAGTCGTTTCAACGCTTTTACAAATTTATGTATTGTAAACTTGTCTCACGCGTGATAAAATTGCCACCTGTTATGCAAATTAGATTATTGCCACCTGTTAATAATAGATTAGTCCGTTTGTTCACTACTCTCAGTGTTTGCCACCTCACTTCTAAAATGATGATCATACACGTATTTCGACGTTGTGATTCCTCCCGACAACAAGCCCAAGAAAGGCACGTACGGTGTCACAATCGCGACAATGCTCTCAACGTCTTTTTTTAATAACGGGTCTTTTTGTAGTTCGTCATTTAGTTCGTCAGGATTCTCTATAGCGTTCAACCCATCCAGTAAGCTAGCGAATTTGCTGATTAACAAGTCGGTGAGAAAAGCGTTTGCAATTTCCATTCTCTTCAACTCATATTGGCGCCATATCTTATCGATAACCTTTGCGGACGCTTTTTTAATGTACGCTTCAGATTGGCTCACCACACCATCACCAGACAGTCTAATAAGTTCGGATCTCCTAACGTCAATGTTGTCTTCCACAGTCGAAGTACCATCAGTGTCCTCAACTAATTCCTCAATCGTGGGGTTTTCTTCACTTTTGCGTTTCACCATCACACTATTACTTATACCCATATTTTATTGCGGAATAACAACTTCGTGACTGTATGGATAGCGCAGTGAGATTTCAAGTCTAGCGTACTTATTATTTTTTAATGCGGTCACAATCGCCAACACTTCTTCTTTGCTAATGTGCCCAAGGTAATCGTCAATAACAACCTTCATATCACTTCTGCTCGGACAGTAAAAGCAAATAAGCTTACTAATGTTTTCTCTATACGGTTTTGCGATCGACGTCAGTTGTTGTGTGATGACAATAACGCTCAACATAAAATGTCGCGCACTAAAAGCCAAGTTGACCAATTGACTAGTCCTACTCTTGACGTCCTGCCCACTTGCACAGTCGTCCAACACAATCAGAGTGTTAGTGCCTTTAAAAACATTTGTTACACACTTGAGAACAGCGTCAACACTATCCTGCGCACAGTCTATCGCTAACACGTCAGGGTCGCGCACATATTTCCAATCTTGATACGCTTTGTTCCACTCAAAAGTAGGACAAATCAACCCAATGTAGTCAAATTTGCCGCGATACTCAGATTCCAGTGTGTTGAGCAAATAATGCGTCTTACCACAAGCTGTCATACCAACAATTAGCGCATTAAACGGAGTTTCCATTAAATTGCGTTTGATTTAGTACTGGATTGATTGCAACCCATTGTTCATGAAGTTGACTAACCCATCACTCATCACAAACACCCTACACATGACATTTGCAGTCGTCACTTTCTTTGTGATCTCAAGAAGCACGCCGGATTGTGTGTTCACAATTTTTTTACCAGTGGCGACGTTGTAATTATCTTGAACGATCCTCAAGTCAATGACTAACGCAAAGCCATCTTTATAGAACTTTTGTATGGTCATGAACTGAGCGTGTTCCTTCCCCAACCCAAACAATCGTTTCGCTTCTGCGTAGAACTTCGACTTTGGGATGCCTTGTGAGTACACGCTATTTGGCACACCTTCAATTGTGACTCTAACACTCTCGATATTCGGATAGAGAAACTCCTCACTGTCTGTTCGCACCTTATTCGTGAATAGCAACACAATCGCCTTCATGCTTTTTCTCGGTAGATTAACATTCTCGTTCACAATGGTCGTGCCTTTATCCCATTCAGTGGTTTTCATCAACGTGACGTGTTCGTACGACAAACTACGACCACTCGCATAGCCTGACGCTATTTCATCAGAGAGCTCCTGGTTATCGATCGTCTCATACTCAAGCTCGAGGTTCTCCATAGTGTACCCACCCACACTACTACCGGATTGAGCTATCATGATGTCTGTGGCCTTCGGAAGTGTGATCACATACTGCAAGTTGTTGTTCATGCTAAAAGGAGCGTACAACCCGTGGTCATTCATAATCTTACCAAGCTTAATCCGCTGTTTTGTTCCAATCACACCAAACATCAACGCGTCACTAACTTTAGCAACGTTCCCACTTGTCGCACCACTGTCATCCTTAGAAATTAGCTTTCTCAAGTTCTCACCACCAATACCATAGTCAACCATTTGGTCTCGCGCAGTAACACTTTCCCAAAGGTCACGATAAACACCAGTGTAATTTTCCCCACTGTTGTCATACACAGTTTCTCCAGCTAGTCTCACGACAAGTTTCTCAACCAACAACTTGCTCACATTGTTCAAGAACCAGCTTTTGGCGTTTGCATTCTTAAAGTCGAACACTAGACCTAACGATCCAGGCACCAAACAGCTACTAACCTTGAGCTTCGGTACATCGATGTAAAGTTCCTCACCAGGACTGACTTTATTAGGGTTCAACGTGATCACATGCTGCGTTCTTACCCCTTTTATGACACCCATGGTCGCTCGTCTAAAACCAGGGCTCAACTCTGCCGATGTGACGTTCATATACTTTACGCGTGTTTTGTTACTACCGTTTTAGCTTGTAATAGTCATAAGCGAACCACACAAATATCACCGCGAGTACCCACAGATTTTGAGCCAACCATGCAAGACCCTTTGCACCCAACGTCAACGCATTGTAAACTAAATTAGCCAACCCAACAGCCCATGGACCCATCTTCATTATCGCATTCTTAACAGCCTGTGCAAATGACCTCGTAGCCATAGCGCCTTTCACAACAGCAGACCTCCCAGCGATAATAATAGTTGTTATAATTCCAGCCACTGAAATTGCTACAGCGCTCAACCCAACCACATTCTCTTTAGCCCATTCCTTGAATCTCTGAAACCTGTCAATGTCGACTTCTTGTTGCTCTCTAACCTCTTCTATTTCTCGCTGTCCTAAAGTTCTATCTCGCGCTTCTTCAAGCCCTACAACACGCTCTCTCAACACAAATTTAATGCTTTCGTCGTCTTCATCGTCTAGTTTGCCTGATGTTGTATCTATTGCCTCTTGAAAGTGGTCCGCTTGCACTTGCAGCGCACCATCGTCACCTACTCTTGACTCAGGCACCACACTATCGCTTGGATTAACCACACCACTCAGATCACGGTTCTCGTTTGGTGTTAGCCCAGGTATGTCATCATAGTTCACTTTTGTTTCAATTACTGGGAAGTCATCTGGGGTCGCTTCTGCTGTGACAGCTGTTGTTTCTACACTCTCAGGGATTTGACTAACTAACTGTTTGAACTGCTCAATCGCGTTTTTACTACTCCTGTCTTTACTGTAGGTCAAACCATTTTTCCCAGGTATTAGAATTCGTTTGGGTTTCCCATATTTACCATCTTTGCTCATCGGTTTGAAAAAAATAGACCCTGAGCCCGCCACCTGTGACCTGTCGACTACACTCCTTGACGCGTCATCATGACCGAGTCTTTTTTTATACAACTTACGTATTTTCCTATCTATTAGCTTGATTCTTTTTACTTGATTTTTTATCACCTCTTTGTTGTGCGCTTTTAGTTCACCAAATCTCCTCTCGATCTCCTCCGACTTTCCAAGAGCTATACTGTAGCTTGTGTCATCGACGTCACCATATGACTCATCCTGTTTGACAAACTCCACTGTTTGGACTTCTGTGTTAGTCCCCCTTATTGTCACCGTCTCACCATCATCAGTGTCGATAAATGACGTCTCTTTTTCTCGAAACCTTCTCTCTTGCTCGTCCTGAAGTCTGTCTATTCTCTCAGACAATTTATCATACTCAACACGCTCAACGTCTGGCATGTCACCGCTGACGTACTTATCGTCAAGTAAACTGTAAGCTTGAGTGTCTCTTTCAAGTTCGTCGTCTATTTGATCATCAGTGTAGGCTCTACCAAGGTTCTCCATCTCGATCTCGTCAAAACCTTCCCCACCTTCAGCCATATTACATTAGCTCACATTTTGAATGCTGCTTTCTGGCACTCACAAGTCGCGTTTGCTTTTAGTTTAAATAATTGTACGCAAGCCACGACAAATTCTGAGCTAACCAGGCGAGACCCTTTGCGCCTACCACCAGCACGTCATAAGCTAAGTTAGCCAACCCAATAGCCCATGGACCCATCTCAGCTATCGCGTTTTTAACAGCCTGTGCAAACGACCTTGTGGCCATAGCGCCTTTCATAACGTTAGTCCTCCCAGCGATAATAATAGTTGTTATAATTGCAGCTACTGAAATCGCTAAAGCACTCATCCCAACCATATTTTCTCTAGCCCATTTCTTGAAGTTCCGCAACCTGCCAATGTCGACTTCCTGTTGCTCTCTAACCTCCTCTATTTCCCGCTGTTCAATAACCATGTCTATAGCTTTTTTAAGTCCAATCACTCTTTCAGCTAGATTGACGAGCTCTTCGTTCTCCGCAGTCGTGAGGTCTTTTACTGCAAGCTCTGCTATTCTTTTGTTTGCTTCGTTTATCAAGTCTTGAAAATGGTCCGCTTGTATTTGCAATGTGCCAGTGTCGCCTATTCTCGACTCAGACATCACACTCTCGCTTGGATTGAGCATGCTATTCAGCTCACGGTTCTCGATTGGTGTTAGTCCAGGTACGTCAACGTACTCTGCACGTGTGGTGTCTAACAATGGTACACTCCTCGCGACGTCTTCACGATCTTTTGCGTAGTCATTAACCCGCGTTGTAATATCGTTAAAATCCTCCTTCATGTGTTGACGAAATCTCACATCACGTTCACGCCTCAGTCCACTCTCCACTCTAATTAGTCTAGTTTTCTCACCGACTGTGACGTTTGGATCGCCCCGAGCTAGTTTGCGATCTTGAGTGGCTTTTTCGAGACTATACTTTAGTTCATCGTCAGTGACATCTTTGTATTCGTCAGATCTCTCCACCTCGAGGTCGTCGAAGCCACCTTCAGCCATATTACATTAGCTCACATTTTGAATATCGCTTTCTGGTATCCATGAATTATGTTTGCTCTCATAACCCAACCATTTGACCAGCGCCATCTTCTTCCCTCTGACTTTCTTTCTTTTCAACACCTTTTCAACTCTGTACACATCGCCACCAGGTTTCTTATTGACCAGCGACAATTCCTGTTCATAAAATTTACCAATAATCTGTTCACCACTTATGTCCTCAATTTCATACACATTAGGATCACCATGAATAACTTTCACCACTTTAAACAGCTCCTCAGTGAAGTTGGCTTCATAGCCCTTTGTGAACACACTCTTGTATTTACTAATTCTCACTGATTGACCAACCTTGAACTTCGGTAATGGGTTGTCTGCAAATTGATGACCAAACAAAGTGGTCCACACTTCACCTTCATTTGACTTATCGACATCCTTTGGCTTCATCATAATACTTCGATTCACATTGCTATTGTAATTGCCCACAAACTGATCAAGAACGTCAACCCACTTGTACGTTCCACGGGCATAAAAGTACTTCCACATAATGCTCTTGAGACTTCTATTGAAACGCTCAACAACAGCAGCCTTTTTGTCGCTCTTAGTGCTGAAATATTCAACGTCGTGTTCTTTCAGCAAACTTTTCACCCCAACGTTGTAGAACTCGAGTCCATCATCAAATTGCGCTAACTTAGGCGTGGTCCCAAACCGATCTTTAAAATCACTCAACAACTTTCTAACAGCCTTAGTCATGTTCTTAGTGTCTTTTCTATAAACTGCAATTCCAAAAGCGTATCTACTCAATATTTCAATGCCTGTTAGTATCCAATAGTACCCTTTGTTCTGTTTTGAGTACTTACTCATGTCCACTAAGTCCATTTGGAGCTCTTCACCAAGAAATCCGACGAAGGTAGCACGGAATTTATGCCTTCTCACGATGGGTTTGTACCTAGTGTAAGTGTCCTGCGCTGTCAACCATTCTTTCACTGTTTTTCTAGTTACTTTCAATCCGTCTCCCAATGCACTTTGATACAACCTCTCTACACCAGTGTACCCCGTCTTAGGATTATAATAAATGTCTCGCAACCCTTGTTCTGTTTCCACACCAAGTTCCATATAATTCACACAATATACAGTTCCAATAGCACCGCGCCAATTTTGAGACCACCGTTATTTGGTTTGACACGAAATGTCATACTTGAGTAAACACCTTTTTTAATACCCACCTTTTTTAATACCCACCTTAGATTCAATGTCTACGTGACGTTGTACTGACCCCTTCAAAGACTGTTCGGTGGGTATTGGTAATGTTGTGATCACATCGCTACGCTTCCCATCAATACCTACATTGCTCTCCGTCTCAACAATGTCACATGAAACTTCTATGTACTTCAGACCTCTATACATGTCGACCTCGTTTGGGCTAGTGTGCCACTGTAAGTCATTCTGAATCACCTCACCCTTCGCGAAACCAAGTAGAGGCCCAAGAGTGTCTAACACAGCTGAGCTACTAACCTTAACCCTACATTTGCCTGTGGGCGCTAGTTTCTCTATCTCGAGATTCACCTTACGCTCGTTAGACTCATGTTTCAAGACTTTGACCAATGCGTCGAAGCTAAAGAACCCTTCGCCCACTTTAATCTTTTTAAAAGAGCCAACCCTAGAGTCGTCCAGCGTGAAGACTTGAATGCTGTCGTCATTTGTTGTGTTATGGTAGTCCCAAAACACAGTGGCTGTCTTGACCACAATGTATGGGTTATCGTGTATGACCATCATCGCGTTGTCAAAGGACACAACTTTTTCCACACCCTCAATGAATACCGTCAACTTTCGCATTATGTATAACATACGGTAGATTATATATGCAGAAAGCCCTTCATGACTACTATGGAAAGTACTACAAACGCGCGATGGCTAACACATCGAAGGCTACACACGACGCGAAGGCAGACCTCATCAAAAAGTACCCCCACGCTACTTTAAGCAAGTTCGAGTTCTATCCAAATATTTCACAAGACGGTGAGATCCTAGGTGTTGACGTATACTTAAAAAACAACGACATCCTTAGCACAGACATAACCAGCGCAACCTTCAAAAATGATAAAAACATGTGGAGGTGGCTACACAATAGCAAGTTCCCAATAATATGGCAAGGTGGTGGAACTATCCAACCACTACCAAAAGGTCATAAAAACCATTGGGGGCTTTGGGATGGTTATCCAACAGAAAACGTGTTGAATTATCCAGTGAATAACTTTAAGGTCTTTGTTAACCAAAATAACTACTTCATGTCAAAGCTACCAACCCTACAAATCACCACATCAAAGACCATGTCGAAGTGGGACGGCAGCGAATCTTACTACCGTGTTGTGTTTGCTACGTATTGTGCAAGTTTCTGTTGTGGAGTCTCACTGCAACATTTATCAGTGTCACAAGAAGTTCACCCCGTGGTCACAAGTGTGATGAGATTTCATTTGTACTTCACCATTAGGAGACTTCTCAGAAGAATGGAGGGTGGTGAGACCATGAAATCAATAAGTAGAGAATTCAACGCTTCCGAATTGTATGGTAAGATTTCCAAGATCTCCAGAAAACATTACTACCAGAGTAAAGTGCTGAGCGATGGCACTTTAGGCGAATCCAGAGTGTTCACACTCAACGACGTTCAGAACGATTATAAACGATACATCGCGCGATTGTCAGACGGCTTTACCAACATTGGACTGCAATATCTAAATCAGAGCATAGAAGCCTTTGTGTACTCCACACTTGGTGCGCAAGCGAGAACACGTGTATCAGTCGTTGGTGGTTCTGCAGGAAGTCTAGAAACCCAACAAGAGTTCCGCAAGTTGTTCGCTGACAGTGTTGTCAACTATGACGTGTCGACATGGATTCTCAACATGAATAAATCGATTAGAGACACCAACGTTGTTCAAAATCTTGCAGTGTCGCCAAGTACATGGTTAATGCCAAGTAATGCGGTGATACTAAAGAATAAAATCGCTGGGTACAACAACTTATTAAAGATTGCCACGGAGTCCATGAGATTTGGAGTGAACACTCGCTTGAATGCAACAACACCAACGACTGTGGCTAAAAAAGTCCACCAAGAAAATGTGGTGACTAACTTGGTAGCATCACCCGTGAAGAAAACAGTGGTCACCACCAATCAAATAGCACAGACCACCACAAGTAAGTCAGACACGACAACGCTAGCGATAGTGTTAGGGTTCTCAGCAGTCTCTGGCTATCTACTAACTAAATACACCTTGAAGTAGTAATGAGTCTAAACTATGGGTATGAGTCTGACGACCCTCACGATAAAATACTAAAGAGAACGAAAAGGCATCTAGACGAAGATCCCAAATTAAGTGCGACCGGCGGAAGGATGTCTGGAATAATAGACATGCAAGGCTCAGCGATAAAAAACGTAGCAGACCCAGTCGACGACCTAGACGTCATCAATAAAAAAGTCTTAGAGCAATTGTATTTACCGCTTTACTTCAAAGTGCGACACCACAACGTCGTGTTTGACTTCAACACCAACACACACGCTGTGAAAAACGTGGACATCCATAGTAACACCTCCAAAGTGAAAGCTATCGGTGACGCGACAAGTATGTTAGTGCAAAACAACTCAACCTATGGTCCCGTCGTTGGTGTCGACAGTCAAGGTCACAGTTTTCTATCCCCCGAGTTAGCACCAATCCCACTTGAGTCAGGCCTTCATTTTAATTGCCCCAGTATGCAATGGTGTGATCTCTCCATTTTTGTTGTGGTGCGGTTACCTATGAGAGCCACAGGGTCAAATTGGGAGACAATTATATCAAACGACGACGGTCAGTGGGACAAGTTCGTGGGGTACAAGACTGGCATGACTAATGGACTCGCGTATGGTGGTAGCATCCCAGCAATGGAGAGCATATGTACTATTCCAAGTGGCGTTGACCTCACAAAAGTGCACATGATATCAATACACTGGCAAATGAGCAATTCACACGTCAGAGTCAACGTCAAGTCGACTGATTCAGACTTCATAGCGAATATGAAAAAGATAGGCGCGCCTTATGGAACAATTTTTGGAATACACCGACCAAGAATACCACTCGCACCTTATGCGTACCCATCGTTGATAGAATTCTACGGTGTGAAAATCGTGAGTGGTTACATGACAAACCGAGACATTATAATCATGGGTGGAGAAATGATGAAGGAATATGGTATAAAGTAAATGGGAGCGTGTATTTCGAGACCCCATGAAATATATAAAATAAATAAAACGACTGACCACATGTTCAAAGCTGGTGGGTCATTTGGTCGCGGTGACGTGACTCTCGAGCTCCATGCTGAAATTGGTATGAGGTCGAGAAAAACTTATGGTAAACCCATTTTATTACCGCCGGAAGAACCAGACGACATAATAACACCATCAGTGCCATAGAAGCACGTACTGACAATACATCCTATGTTATAATGGGTTGGTTTAGAAAGCTGGTTCGTAGTGTGAGAGACTTCTTTAAACCGAAGAACAAATCGAGTGTTAAAACACATCGGATGCGTTGGTATGCGACAAATCAGATCTATAAAGACTCCAACAAAGGCCAAGTGGATTGACGCGCCAATCCATAAAAATATTTTTGTGGAACTATAGTAATGACAACCAACTCAGTGCAATTATTTGATTTTGATGGTTTTAGCATCACGACGGTTATGAGTAGCGAAGGTGAAATATGGTTCACAGCGAAAGACGTCGCGAGTGCTCTAGGTTATGCTCGACCAAAGGATGCAGTGAGTGCTCACGTTGAATCCGATTGTAAAATGAGGGGCGGTGATTTGACGACCCCTTTGAAGTCTAACCCACAGACCGTATTTATCAACGAACCCGGGGTATATTCACTGATATTCTCAAGTAAAATGGAGCGTGCGAAACAGTTTAGAGAATGGGTGTACACATGCGTTTTACCAAGCATCAGAAAGACTGGAACCTTCACACTTCTCAAGAAGAACCAATTTAAGATGATCACTGAGTTTGACCTGCACACGAAAGTTGTCGACTACATCAGGAAATACTACCCAGAAGCCATTTTGATAGCCGCTTGTGGCGAGAATCAAGACACCTCTGCGAAAAGAATAAATTCATGGAAAAAAGGCTATCAGCGCGGAACACCTGATTTGATTATTGTCGACACACACAAAAGGTATAATGGACTCGTGATTGAGTTCAAGAACCCAGGCGGTACAGGTAGGACGTCTGAAGACCAAAAGAAACTGATGGCTGGGTTCAAACTGGCTGGGTATCTAACGTTGTTGTGTGAGTCATATGACTCCGCTATTAACGTAATAACAAAATACTTCTCTGACATTAGGGTTCAGTGTCCCTGGTGTAATCGTAAATTTAAAAACGACGTGACGTTGAGCAACCATAACCATTGGATGCACCGTGGTAAAGTGTGTGACGCAGAAAACGCGCAGTAGGCACCCCCACGTCTAATTTTATGTGTGTGACATTTGACATTACTGGCTTCAATGCTTCTAATGTCTGTGTGTGAAAAAATGTTGTCTCTATGGCATTGGGCGCTTCATGTGTCCAATGTCTAAGTTTAAAAAAGTGGGGTGTATTGAGAACACCTTAATTTTATGTGGAAGGATGATGACGCCTGCACACTGCTTTGTATTGCTCAGCACCACCAACAAATGATGGTCCTGGATTATATCTCCAACTGAATGGTGCCTCAACAGTTGTTCCGCGAGTGTCACGGCAAACGGCGCAATACGCTTTTAGAAATGTGATGTCGTCCGCCATTGGGAACAGTGTGTCAAGCTCACCAAGTCTTTTTAAGTGCTCCGTTGTTACGAGACCACAAATAATGACGTGAATGCCAGCTTTGATGTAGTCACGAATAACTGGAAGTAGATCAGAGTACCAATGGCCCTCATCAATGCCGATGACGTCATAGTCAGCTAGCTTGGAAGAACTCGGAAGGTTGGTGATTAACTTTGCGGGTAAACTGTCTGATCCGACAACAATGGTCTGACGATGTGTGGAGAACGTGTGGTCAGTTCGTCTAGTGTCGCCTGCGTTGTTCATGTAAAGGACTTTGAGCCCTGATTTACTTAACGCGACTAACCTGCGGAGAGTCTCTGTCGTTTTTCCAGCAAACATGGGACCAATCACGATTTCTAGTTTACCAACTTTCTCTGTCATGGTTACTATACCCTCAGAGAAATATTTTTTATTGTGGTGGTGGAAACCGTCGTTCGTTGTTAAATAACCGCTGAAGCTCTAATTTTTTTATCGCGTTTGGTCTGGAACTGTGAGATACCTGTGAGACACCTGTGAGGCCAACTGTGAGTAAGATAACACGTGATAGTGTATTAGATGGCTGAAGACTCACAGACGGCTGTTGAAGCGAAGATCACAGCTGATGTGAAAAGTGTTAAGGTGAAGGACCCAAAGCGTGTCGCTGCTGGTAAAAAGTTGGCTGAGATATCGAAAGCCGCGAAAGAAAAGAAAATGCGTGAAATGATAGTCAACGAAGAACAGGGTAGTGAGTGGAGCTATGGTTACATTGTCGGAACACTTGGTGTTATCATTGCCGCTGCTTCGCTATGGTACACAATTAGCAGTGAAAAAGAGACACGATTAGAACCTGTGAGTACTACAGTAGCACCCGCGTCAGAAAGTCATAGAACTCGTCGTCCAACACTCGACACATTTGATTCTTGAACAAAACACACGACAATGTATATATGGCTGCGATCGATCGAAAAGAACTTATGAACGAACTGTACGACGCGCTACTTGTCACGACCGGCGCTGTGGTAGTGAGTATGATTTCTAAAAGGGCTTTGGGAGAACCATTGGGAACACCAGAGACTGTGAAAGGCACAGTGAAACTTGCTGCAGCTGTTGGCGCAGGAACGCTGTTAGTAAAATGGGTGCAATCGAAAAAGTGGATACCGACAGATCCATTCAAATCAATGTAAGTTAATGGTGAGTGTTGTGGCTGGAGGGATTTTTAATGCAGTGGCTTTTGCAGGCGCTGGCTTTATGTTTTCGAAATTTAATCACACAGGCTATGAAGCTGAGATGAAAAGACACAACCACGCGTTGGAACAGTTAGCCAGTGCGAAAGAAGTGTGGTATGAAAATGAAGTCGCTAAAAAAGATCAGATTCAGCGCTTGCGACAACAGCTCTCAGATGCTAATGCTGACATCAATGACACAAACCACGCGTTGGAAGAACTTAGAAGCGTAATGACCATTCACTACAGCGGTCGAGTGTTCACTGAGAGTCCGAAGATTGCGGATTACTACCAACCGAGTGCGGAAATAAAGGAATACCAATTGTTGTTTGTTAGTGTGTTAGGTTTGGGTAGTGGAGTAGCGGCATGGGTACTCACTCGATAAAAAATGTTGGAGTAGTATAAGTGATGGACAAACTTATGAGGCAGATGAGTTATGGTTTGACAATTGATGAGATCGCGAATGAGGCGCAAATTGAGTGTGGAGGCATCTCCAGGTTTTACTACTGCTCGGATTGCGACGTTGTGAAAAACATGACTGAGTGCGGTGGGTACGCATGTCCAAAGTGTGGCGACGTCGAATGGGGTTACACTCAGAGTTATAGTGACATGAGACTCACACGACTAAAAAGCGTTCACAAACGGTCTTGGTGGATGGGGAGGAGACTGCGGAACGTTGTGAAGGGTGAGCACCTTGAGTTGATAAAAGAGGACTTCTTGAAAGTTGTCAATGTGTTGTACTCACGCAATTTGATAAAGGGTAGAAACGTTAGTAGATACGGATACTACATTATTAGGTTGTGTCATAGAAGACAATTCGAGACACTCAAAAGGGTGTCAGACCTTAAAGACTGAAAGGTGAAAGAGAGGTTTGACGACAATCTGTTTGGGGTGGTGTATCCAAAGTTGGGATGGTGTAAAAGTAGCGATCGTTATTACAACGAGTGGGCTAAGAAAAAAAGTGTAGTATAAGTATAAGCCAATGAGTCGGACTGTGAAAACCTCACTGACAAAAAGACAAGTTGAGGTTGGTGGGCGGACGCATAAGAAACTTGTTAGAACTGGTGCGATTCGAGGTAGCTACACAAATGCAGCCGCTGTGAACCTACTAACAGATAGAGCAACCAACGTTCACGGCTTTTTTGGAGACCAAGAAACACAACCCACAGTTGAAGACCATAGTGACGCATCGTCGACGCAGCTATTGGATCGAGCACTGAGAGGGTTCACAAGGTCCTATGGAGTTGAGGTAATTGACGCTAGAGACATCAATCAGGTAAACGCGACTAGAAGCGCTGTCATTAACCTCTTGAGACGTGAACTAGGTGAGACTAATGGGATGAAAGTGGTAGAGACAGTTAAGGTCACTTTTGAGAAAGTCCTAGAGCGTGATAAGACCACATACAAAACTGCCTACTTTAACAGCGGGACGTTTGTCGTCATTAACGAGCATGATATTGAAGGTGTTGCCAACCGTGGATCGGAACAGATTTTGACGCGGATAGCTGGGTGGTTATCTGAGGGGTCTGGATGGACTATCGACAAAATAGACGCACACTACGTTAATATCGCTATTTATAGACCCTTGAATGGGAGTAGCTACATTGTGTTACCAAAGGAGCTGTGCAATAGTATGAAGGGCTTGATAAACGTAAATAATGAGGATGACAACAAGTGCTTTAGATGGTGTCACCTAGCACATAAGTTTCCTGTTGGAAAAAACTCTGATAGAACGTCGAAGTACGTCAGACATGTCAGTGAGTTGAATTACGATGGAGTCGACTTCCCAGTCACACTCAAAGATTACAACAAGATCGAAAAGGCTAACGAAATTAGCATTAACGTTTTTGGGTATGAAAATAAGCAGCCATTCCCTGTGTACGTTTCTAAGGAGGTGTACCCCGACCATATGGACCTATTGTTGATAACTAATGACGATAGCAAGCACTATGTGTACATTCGCGATTTCAACAAATTCATGTACCGTCAGACAGAGCATAAGGCTAGAAAACACTTTTGTAGATATTGCCTGCAGTGTTTTACCCGAGCGGACGTGCTTGAAAGCCACGTTGAAGTATGTTTGGTCATCAATGGGAAGCAAGCTATTAAAATGCCGCAAAAAGGTGCGAAAGTGAAATATGAGAATTTTAGTAGGCAGCTAAACGTACCATTTGTGGTGTACACAGACTTCGAGGCTATCACACAGAAGGTGCACACAGCGACACCATCAAGCAAGTGTAGCTACACAAATGCCTACCAGAGGCATGTTGACTGTGGTTATTGGTATAAATTGGTTTGTTGCTACGACGACGAGTATAGTAAGCCAGTAAAAGTGTATCGCGGTGAAAATGCAGTCAACAAGTTCATTGGGGAGATGTTAGAAATTGTTGAATATTGTAAAGAAACATCTGAGAGTCACTTTAACAAAGAAATGATACTAACTGATGACGATAAGAAGGACTTTGACGAGGCTAAAAGTTGCCATATTTGCAGTGTTGAGTACATTAGCGTTGACGTTAGAGTGAGAGACCACTGTCACGTGTCAGGTAAGTACAGAGGGTCCGCACATCGTCAGTGTAACGTGAACTTTAGATTGACTGATAAAATTCCTGTGATCTTTCATAACTTACGCGGTTACGATAGCCATTTCATTATGCAGGAGATTGGTAAGTTTGGTCAAGACATAAATGTGATACCGAACAACGTGGAGAAGTACATGGCGTTCATGCTTGGAAAAAACTTAGTATTCTTGGACAGCTTTCAGTTCATGAATAGCTCTCTAGACAACTTGGTAAGGAACCTACCAAGGGACGCTTTAAAATACACGTCAGAAGTGTTTCACGATGAGGGGTTGGCACTTATGACAAGAAAGGGAGTCTATCCCTATGATTATATGGACTCCTTTGATAAATTCGATGAATGCGAGCTACCCTCCAAAAAGGACTTTTACAGCATTCTGAATGATGAAGACATTACGGAAGAAATGCATGAGCGTGCTTGCGACGTGTGGGACTACTTCGACGTTGAAAGTATGGGTGGGTATCACGACCTGTATTTGAAAAGCGATGTGCTCTTGCTCGCTGACGTTTTTGAAAACTTTAGAAAGACATGTCATCGTGAGTATAAATTAGACCCGTGTCACTATTTCACATCACCTGGATTGGCTTGGGATGCCATGTTAAAGATGACTGGAGTGGAACTCGAATTATTGTCTGACATTGACATGTTCCAGTTTGTAGAATTAGGTATGCGTGGTGGTGTGAGCTACTTATGCAACAGACATGGCGTGGCAAATAATAAGTACATGAAGGGGTACGATAAAGCGCAAGAGTCGAAGTATTTGATGTACCTTGATGCCAACAATTTGTATGGGTGGGCAATGAGTCAGAGTCTCCCCACAGGTGGCTTCAAGTGGTTGACTGAGATAGAAATAAAAAAGGTTAATCTATGCGACTATCACAACAATAGTAAAAAGGGCTTACTGCTTGAAGTCGACTTGGAGTATCCAGCCCATTTGCATGACCTACACAACGATTACCCGTTGGCTCCTGAGAAGATGGAAATAACTGTTAACATGTTGTCGGAGTACTGCACGAAAATCAAAAATAAGTTTAATGTGAGTGTTGGTGGTGTGAAGAAGCTGGTGACTAATTTGATGGACAAAGAAAAGTATGTGTGTCACTATAGAAATCTGCAGTTGTACATGGATCTTGGATTGAAAATCAAAAAAGTGCATAGGGTCCTACAATTTGATCAGTCCAAGTGGTTGGGCAAGTATATCGACTTTAATACAGTCAAAAGAACTGCGGCTAAGAACGCTTTCGAGAAGGACTTCTTCAAGTTGATGAACAACAGCGTGTTTGGGAAAACAATGGAAAACTTGAGGAAGCGTGTGGATGTAAGACTAGTGACCACTGCGAAGAAATTAAAAAAGCTTGTCTCAAAGCCGACGTTTGTGTCTTGCAAAATATTTAGCGAGAACTTAGTTGCTGTCCACAAAGTTAAAGAAACGCTGACACTAAATCGACCCGCATATGTGGGTATGTGCATACTAGACTTGAGCAAAACGTTGATGTACGACTTCCACTACAACTATATCATGAAAAAGTACTCTAGCGATACCTGTAGATTACACTTCACCGACACTGACAGTCTGTTGTACACAATCAAAACCGACGACGTCTACTCTGACTTTATGATAGAGCGCGAAAAGTTTGACAATAGCGATTACACCGCAGACAACCCATTCGCTTTCAAAGAGAACAAGAAAGTTATTGGCAAGATGAAAGATGAGTGCGCTGGAACACCAATTATTGAGTTTGTTGGGTTGCGCAGTAAGATGTACAGCTATTTGAAAGAGGATGGGGGTGGTGGGAAAACTGCTAAAGGTATCAGAAAGAATATAATTAAAAAAGTTATTAGACACGAAGATTACAAAAGTGTGTTACTTGAGCAGAAACAATTGCGACACACAATGAAGACCATTAGAAGTGTCAAGCATCAGCTCGGTAGTTATGAAATTAACAAAGTGTCGTTATCCTGTTTTGATGATAAACGATACCTTTTAGAAAATGGTATTGACTCCTATGCGTATGGCCACAAAAACATTGTAGTGAGAGATAACAACACACCCACTGACACGTCTTAAACACTGCGACGCGATTCCTATAAGGTTGTTTTCTCACCGACTTGTTAAATCAGCAAATTCGCTAGCTTACTGGATGGGTTGAACGCTATAGAGAATCCTGACGAACTAAATGACGAACTACAAAAAGACCCGTTATTAAAAAAAGACGTTGAGAGCATTGTCGCGATTGTGACACCGTACGTGCCTTTCTTGGGCTTGTTGTCGGGAGGAATCACAACGTCGAAATACGTGTATGATCATCATTTTAGAAGTGAGGTGGCAAACACTGAAAATAGTGAGCGAGCGGACTAATTTACATGCTAGCAGGTGGTCTCATAACAACCGCGCGAGCCCATTCACACAACGGTTTTTTATTCACGATATTTATAGTGTACAATCGTAACGAGCACGCTCAAAGTTAGACAGTCTTAGCATGGTGGTGATGGGTTGCTCCTCACCCCTTCTTCAAACATTGTGATTCTCCTCTCGTGGTCAGCGATCTCCGCCTCTGTTGTCATCAACTTCGTGTTAAGCTCGCTAATCCTCTTCTTCAGATTTCTTCTTTTATTCACTGCAGCCCTTCTGACTCTCTTCTCTTTTAATAACAAAACCTCCAGTCTCTCCTTTGACAACACAACGTTGGCTACGTTATCCATCACTACTACACCTTGCACGACAGCAGGTGGTTGTACGTGTGTTGCTAACAACAACATTCCATTGCGAATAGCAACCACAACTTTTTAAAAAAATATTTTTTTCAAAGCGAAAACATTTTTTTAAAAAGTTGTAGTTGCTATTCGTAATGGAATGTTGTTGTTAGCAACATCAACAGGTGACCTTGATTCGTATAGCAGGTAGAGCACTCGCATACGAAATCTATTTAACACTACCACTAGACTCTAGTGGCTTTCTCGCTGAAATTTATTAAACATCGTCACTAGAATCACAATCTAGTGGCTTTTTTTTCCGCGCGTGAATCGAAACAATGGTAGAGCGCGTCAGTCATAGTTTGTCAAACACAAATGCGAAAACGACGAGACGACACAAAACTTTTTCTAAATTTTGACGAAACGTGTCGTATTTCGTTAAAATAGCGATTTGGTATAAATTTGGTGTTGTCTCGTGAGTCTCGCATGTGTTTGACATCAATTGAGTAGAAAACGTGGGAGGGGTGTCTAGCTTGATTAACGATTGCCATAGTAGTATAGAGAGTGGGGCTACGAGCTTATCAATGTTAACCGTAAACGTAAACACCAAAACATCGCCAAATTTGTCAAGTCGTGACTTGGCACAAATTTGGCGATGTTTTGGTGTTTATATTACGGTTGACATTGGTGAGCTCGTAGCCCCACTCTCCATACTACTGATAGAGTTGGGGCGAGTGAGATTGTAATATTGTATGTGCATGCAATGCAAAAATATATTTGTTTTTTTGGCTTATAATGTATATTCGCCATGGTCATGAGCATTTCAATTGCTGTATTATTTATTGTCCATATGTTTATAATAGATTTTGACACATCCCAAATCGAGCACTGGCTAAAGGAAGAAAATGAATACTATATGCAAAAAAATACTGTGAACCTAGGTATTCTGGAATTCAATTCTATATATCTGTCACATATATTTAATATAACATACAAAGTATAAATCGTAGAAATTAAATACATGCATTTATATATAATAAAAGTTGGAAAATAACATTTTGAAAACCTGTGTGTTGATTGGTTACGATCACTGATTACGATCCATGCTACCATAACTGTATATATAGAAACCTTCAATGAAAATTTCTAGGGTCAAATTACAGCCGTTGGTGTTGCCCGGGATGACGCGATCCTACTGAAAACCCCAACGGCTGGATTGTGAGCCTAGAAAATATCCCGCTATTTGTAAAAAAGATCTTCCAGAAAATGTTTTATTAAAAGTGAAATAAAACTGATGAGAATGTTTAATGCTTTACAGGACAACCGTTTATATATTCATATCTTGTGCGAGTAAGATAATTATTATTCTTATTATTAAGATGATTCTTGTCAATCATCTTTATAAACGAATGTTTCTCTCAAATTTCCACTCCTGTTTCCTTAATCGCACAACAGAGCTGGAAAACGGGAAATGTTTTATATTTTATGTCTTGTTTCGTTTAGGACAATTGGCAGAAACAGTTTCTTGGAAAAAGCAATATTTTGCAAGACTTCAACAATATTATTGTTTAAGGTACTGTACAGTATATTAGTTTTATTATATGGCCTGGTTCATAAACGGCCCGAATACATTGTGCCACTGAGTAGACCAATTTCTATATGATTTTTGATGTACTTACGTGGCATTAAATGTGACAGTGTGTTCTGTATATATTTATTGAAGATTTATATATTGATATATATTATTTCAGGGATGAAAGCATTTTGCAAGGGACTTGTGATGATACTAGAAATATCGATGAAGAGATGTCAAAGTATGCATGAATATGAAATGGAATATGAAATATTTCATAAATATCTAATAATTCCTTTCATCATCAAAGATCACTACTGCGCTCATTTTTGAAGCCGTTCAATAAACTCGCAGAACGTGTTTTATCAAGTCTATCGTGGTTTTAAACCTGATAAAACATTGCTGCTCGTTTATTAAACTATATTGGAGGTGAAAGGGCTAACCCTTCTTCTACATATATAATTATAATATAAATTATTATATATAGAAATATTAATTCGATCATTTTTGTTATCTCTGCATTAAGATTGGAAAAAAAACTTGAAGTTGAACGAAAGTTCAAAATAACGAGATGGAAGAGATCCGACACTGAGTACCTGAACTACAAATTACTATTTCACACCAAGCTCTTGGAACAACTGAAAAACGAGCTGATTTCATCCGGTAGAGAACATAAATTCTTAACGAATTTAAAGAAAAAGTCGCAGGTAAACTGTTTTGTGTTAAATCTATTTCCTAAGTATATAGGTGCATATAGTTGCTCTGTTCTTCATAATAATCTAAGTTTTATTGTTTAGATGGACAGGCCATTGCAAATAGGATTGAAAGAGGAATTAAAAACAATCCAAATCCATCAGGGGTTCTTTGAAAGAGAGAGATAATGTTTGCAAGATATTGTATGAATTAGGTGATATTGTGGAGCACAATACCTATATTTCATGATGTTGTCTCCTCGTTATTGCTCGAACAAAGCCATGAGTCTCAAGGTGAAAATGGAGAGTCAATCCCGTCATCTATCACAGTCATTCAAGCAGCAAATTCTGGAATGTTACCAATTGAAAGAAAGATGTACTGAAGAAATAGAGCTTCTTAAAAACGAAATGATTCACGTCATATAATTTTATGTCAATGACATAAAAACGCTTCAGAACGTTGATAGCGAGCTTTTTTCAGTGGGTGAAATTGGTTTGGTTAAGCAGGAAGCAGAACGACAGAAAATACGTCTTGCTATACTTAAGTATAAATTTCAACAATATTGCAATGTAAATGAAATTGTTGGTGATGAACTGCAACCTTGTTCACAGGTTACTATTATAGATGACGCAACTGGGTACAGCAGCAGCGATAGCGAGAATGGTGATGCAAATGAAAGTCGAGGGGCTCGAGCCCCCCCAGACATTTTACAAGGGGGGCTCAACCCTGCGGAAATTTTGCTGAACTTAATTGCTGTAACTATATTAACTAACCCTGAAACCCTTGATGTTGCAAAAAAAAGACAACATTCATGCATAGTAAGTTTATTTTATTCATAAATTATTTGTATTTATAGGCAATTATAGCAGGTTCGTTAAAATAAGTTCGCCATATATTCAAATATTCAAGAATATATAATAAACCCGCAATTCTTAGTAAAGTAAAACTATTAAAACTATATGCAATTCTTAGTAAACATTAAAGTAAAACTCTTGTAGTATTGCCAGTATATGTTATTTGGGAAATACCTATATACAACCTATATATGTTTTCTGGTGATTTAAGTTGGTTAGAAATGTTGTATTAAATTTGTATGCTTATGTGATTTATCACAAAATGCACCATTAAAATGTTGTTTTGAAAATCTAAAATATTTCACCAAATGTGTTCTCAAAACGCTGGAAATGTCATTTCAGAGCCCCTAATTTTAAAAATGTCCCCGGACCCCCTAGGAGGCTCGTACCAACGGTACTCGATGTTAGTGTCACTATTCACTAACTATGAGCCCCCCCAGACAAAACCAAAACTCTACGCCTATGTTGCTGAACTTTGGTCATTAATAATAAAGTTTCCGAGTTCCCCCAGTATCAAAGAAAAAGTGATTTAACAAATTATTATGACTTTTTCCGATATTTTATGAGTTATTGACCAAACGATTATTAAACAATGGTCATCTTAATTTTGCATTCAATGCTTTTTATGTTGTTTTGTTTGGGATTTTATACTGTCTTGTTTTTGAATTATTAATATTGGTGATAAGCTATAATAGGGACCTTAAGAACAAACATCATTATTGAATTTTTAAAAGGCCTATTTAACCATTTAAATAGGCGAATTACTCAACTATTGTAACCGATTACTCGGCATTAGTGTCTACACTCATGGCGTTCAGACATGCTTTTCTAGCTCTGACTTTCTGGATATATTTTATAGCGTTATTCCAGAGCATTACTAATAAAAATGAAAGAGACATTCAGCACGATGATAGAAGAGTTCTTTACTTTAAAATCTCGGCTTCTCTGACGAGTATCGATGCAGATGGAAATGGATTGAGTTGGTGCCATACTAGAGATCAGGCACTCAGACGTCAGCTCGGATGGGGAGTGAAGGAAGCTTACATGATCAAATTCGATGCAAGACAAAATCAAGCTTTACAAATCGCTCTACTTCTGCTTTCGGGTGACGTTGCTACAAATCCTGGACCATTCCAAACGGGAACTTTCAGTACCAAAAGATTACAAGTCAACGATAACGACGGCAGCAATACTCTATATCAGAAGGATATACGTTGCCTTTATTTAAACGCTAGAAGCATTGTGAATAAATCCAGCGAACTTCAAACCATCACAAGTGGATACGATGTAATTGCTATTACTGAAACATGGCTCAAACCGGAGATTTTAGATTGCGAAATATTACCTGGCAATGAATTTATCATATACAGAAAGGACAGAGTGGGCAAGACTGGTGGAGGTGTGATGTTGGCCGTGAGGTCCAACATACCAAGTACAAGAAGAGTCGATATCGAAAGCGATGCAGAAATTTTAGTATGTGAGGTACGTCCTAAATCTAGAAAGAAACTTCTCTTAGCCGTGTTCTATAGACCACCTAATTCAAGTTTGAATTATATAAAACAATTCAAGAAATTCCTTCAGCAATCTCATAAAGCCGCTTTTGAACATTTAATTACACTAGGAGATTTCAATTTACCGCACATCGACTGGTCCACCAACACGACGACTAACAACGAAATAATTCACAGTTATTTTACCAAACTAGTAAACGACAACTTTCTTTGCCAACTTGTAAATTTTCCAACAAGAAAAGACAATATGCTTGATCTATTGCTGACTAACCTTCCGGACAAGATAAAAAACATTACTGGGTTCGAAGACGTTATCAGTACAGACCACAAACTGATCAGTTTCCTAATAAATCTTCAAATACCGAAACGGAGTCCATCAGTAAAACGCTCTGTTTATAAATTTCGGAATGCCGATTGGGCCGGCCTTAAACAAACATTAAAATGCACCCCATGGGACCTGTGTATTGTTCCTAATGAAGTTGATGAATCTCTAAACAATTGGATTGACATGTTTCTTGCGGCTGTGGACCATCACATACCAAAATGTAGAGCACGCAACACAAATGATCATCCATGGATAGACTCGGAACTACGTGTATTAATTAAACGCAAAGATAAACAAAGAAGAAAGGCTGTAAAGAGTCGAAAAGCTAGAGATTGGAATTTATACAAACGATTTCGCCGGGAACTAAAAATCTTAATAAATAAAAAGAAGTCCGATCACGCTACAAAACTCAACTCATTTCTTTACGAAAATCCGAAACGATTTTGGAATTTTGTTAAATCCACGACTAAACAGAAAACAAGCCCACATTTTCTACGAGACGGACAGGCATTCATTACTGAGTCTAAATGTAAAGCAAATATGTTAAACAGTTTCTTTCACTCAGTTTTCTCCCAACCTGATATCTCAAATACTCAGTCTATTACAAGCCCTGAATCTCCAACTACCCGGTCGTGTTCTAATGCCTCAAATAATCAATCAACTATAAGTCCTGATGTCCCATATTCGCAGCTCAGTACAATTTATGACACTTCAAATACAAGCCGGATGACAAAAATTGAATTGACTACGTCCGAAGTCTACGAGATGCTTAGAAACATCAACCCAAACAAAGCAAGTGGTCCTGACAACATACCAGGCAGAATATTTAAAGAGGTTGCAGCTGAAATCTCACCATCTCTGTGTCAGCTCTTCAATCTTTCGCTAGCGATGGGGCATTTTCCAGCGCAATGGAAATCGGCAAATCTAAGTCCACTCTTCAAAAAAGACGACCCAACACTGGTTAACAACTATAGACCTATATCGCTGTTATGCGTCCTTTCAAAAGTTTTTGAAAGATGTGTTTTTAACCATTGTTACCCCTTTCTAATGCTCCAGTTTTACCACCTACAGCATGGATTTTTAAAGGGAAGGTCAACAACAACACAACTTTTACAGGTCTACCATGATATATTACAATCCTTATCAAATGGTCACGAGGTAGATGTCATCTATCTCGACCTCTCCAAAGCTTTCGACACTGTTTCCCACGACCAATTAGTTCAGAAAATGAAAACGATTGGAATAGAAGGCAAATTGAACGACTGGTTCAAAAGCTACTTAACAGGAAGAAAACAACGAGTGGTCATCGATGGAGAGTACTCTGATTGGTTAGGAGTGACATCGGGTGTACCTCAGGGGTCCATACTGGGGCCTCTCCTTTTTCTTGTCTATATAGATGACATGCCTGATTATATTCGATATAATTCAAAGATGGCATTATTTGCTGACGATTCAAAACTCTACAAAGCCATACAACACTCGAATGACTCTGAATGTCTACAAAGCGACCTGACGAGATTATAATATGAAATTTAACACATCCAAATGTAAGGTTGTGAATATATCCAAGAAAATTGCAAAGGTTGAACGATTTTATGAAATGAATTCTGCTGCCCTTGAAACGGTTACCCATATTTCTGATCTAGGGATAATTGTGACAAACAACTTAACGTGGACAAAGCATATCGAAGAAATTACACTCAAGGCAAATAAAAAACTTGGACTAATTCGGAGACTATGCAAAGATATTGTCGATCCACACACGAGAAAACTTCTCTACTGTTCCATCGTTAGGCCACAACTAGAGTATGGTAGCGAATTATGGTCACCTTACACGATTAAATCAAAAATGCAAATAGAAAACGTTCAGCGGCGAGCTACGAAATTTATACTTAGGTATCCCAAAGATATCAGTTACAAGCAACGCCTGGCCCACTTGTCAATGCTGCCGCTCGAATACAGAAGAGAGATGGCAGACCTTTTACTTCTATTCAAATCAAGAACTGGTACCTCAGCTATAAATCATCTCAGATTCTTTCAGCCAACGCGAAATCCTCGTTACAAAACCCGGAATTCAGATCCAAACAACTATGAAATTAAGTTAGCCAAGCAAGAATATTTGAGGAATTCCTATTTTTTCAGAGTGACTGGACTATGGAATAAACTCCCCAAAGACTGCAAAAGTCTCTTAACATTTAATCTTTTTAAAAATAGCTTATATAAATTTTACACTAAAAAATTTGAAACTGAGTATGTTCTTCCGGATGGAACAGGATAGTTTTTAACCAATTTATTTTCTTTTTAACGCTACATGATGTAAATAGTTTTTATAATATATTTTAAATAATACTACTAGGAGTCTGATGTCAATTGGGGCATTTGCCCTGTTTCTTTCTCCTGTCGCTATTTTGTATTTATTTTAGTATTATTTTGTATTTATTTATATTGCGACAAACATATTAAATTAAAAAATTAAAAATTAAAGGCGAGTGATAAAGGCGTTTGTTGTAATTTGATTTTCGGGCGCCTCGATCGGGAGTTGTTCAAGGACTCGGCTTAGCCCCGGTATCTGATTTATTCCGATATCTATTGTGAATACACCCCATTATCAAAATGTGGGATGTTGTGGTCAAATAAGTTGGGTAAAATAACCCCGTTTTTACAAAACCTCAAGAAATCATTGAAATGTGCTGAAGTTTTGGTAATAATACTTAATTCGGCATTGAATAACATGTGAAAAATTTCAGAAGAAGATATTAAATCTAATTAGTTTGTGAATTACATCTTAGCTTGTCAGATCGGCTTTGGATATTGTGATCGAACCCTAACTAGCGGCAAATAACCCCGTTTTACAAAACCTCAAGAAATCATTGAAATGTGCCGAAATTTTGGTAATAATACTTAATTCGGCATTGAATAACATGTGAAAAATTTCAGAAGAAGATATTAAATCTAATTAGTTTGTGAATTACATCTTAGCTTGTCAGATCGGCTTTGGATATTGTGATCGAACCCTAACTAGCGGCAAATAACCCCGTTTTACAAAACCTCAAGAAATCATTGAAATGTGCCGAAATTTTGGTAATAATACTTAATTCGGCATTGAATAACATGTGAAAAATTTCAGAAGAAGATATTAAATCTAATTAGTTTGTGAATTACATCTTAGCTTGTCAGATCGGCTTTGGATATTGTGATCGAACCCTAACTAGCGGCAAATAACCCCGTTTTACAAAACCTCAAGAAATCATTGAAATGTGCCGAAATTTTGGTAATAATACTTAATTCGGCATTGAATAACATGTGAAAAATTTCAGAAGAAGATATTAAATCTAAGTTTGTGAATTACATCTTAGCTTGTCAGATCGGCTTTGGATATTGTGATCGAACCCTAACTAGCGGCAAATAACCCCGTTTTACAAAACCTCAAGAAATCATTGAAATGTGCCGAAATTTTGGTAATAATACTTAATTCGGCATTGAATAACATGTGAAAAATTTCAGAAGAAGATATTAAATCTAATTAGTTTGTGAATTACATCTTAGCTTGTCAGATCGGCTTTGGATATTGTGATCGAACCCTAACTAGAGGCAAATAACCCCGTTTTACAAAACCTCAAGAAATCATTGAAATGTGCCGAAATTTTGGTAATAATACTTAATTCGGCATTGAATAACATGTGCAAAATTTCAGAAGAAGATATTAAATCTAAGTTTGTGAATTACATCTTAGCTTGTCAGATCGGCTTTGGGTATTGTGATCTAACTCTAACTAGCGGCAAATAACCCCGTTTTTACAAAACCTCAAGAAATCATTGAAATGTGCTGAAATTTTGGTAATAATACTTAATTCGGCATTGAATAACATATGCAAAATTTCAGAAGAAGATATTAAATCTAAGTTTGTGAATTACATCTTAGCTTGTCAGATCGGCTTTGGATATTGTGATCTAACCCCTAGCGGAAAATAACCCCGTTTTTACAAAACCTCAAGAAATCATTGAAATGTGCTGAAATTTTGGTAATAATACTTAATTCGGCATTGAATAACGTGCAAAATTTCAGAAGATATTAAATCTAAGTTTGTGAATTACATCTTAGCTTGTCAGATCGGCTTTGGATATTGTGATCTACCTGTAACCCTAACTAGAGTCAATTAGTATATATTCATATATATAGTATATATATATATATTAGTATATATTCAATTAGTATATATACTGCAGAAAGGATCCTCTGTGTTATTTATATCATAATTTGGAACAAATGTATGACAGATGTACTACATACATGTATATATCACACATAGCTGTAATTTTTTATTGAAATTTGAAAACGGTGAGAACAACGAAATTGTAGTCTATTTATTTATATATTAACACACAAACAGGCTACAGGCTACAGACTACATATATTTATGTTATACCACATTTAGAGAATGGTTGCAACCACTCAGCCAATCCATGTCGAGTATTTCACGGCTCTATATTCAATAGTGTTTTAATTGATGAATATTAGACAGATTAGTGAACTCTATATACTGTAGAGTCCACTGAAAATCTTTTGTTTTCTTTTGTCATAGCGCAGTGGACTCTATATAGAGTCACTAATGAATTCAATAAAGTCAATGTCTCCGGTAAATGTGCGAGGCAAAAAAACAATTTTATAGTAAAAGTTAAAATTACTTCGTGGTTTCAACCATTCTCTAAGACGGTTAGAGCCAATAGAGCACATGTGACCATGCTCTAACCCTTACATGTACGTTAATATTATCTTTATTATTATGTATAACAGGATTATTGAAGATTTAGTAAATAAGCTTCACTTCTAAATCTGTTGCAACGTTGATGTTGGGAAAGAAGGTGTACGGCAACCTGAAAATGTAAATAAACGTTACTCTTTTCGCATTAATAACACAAAAAAGGAATTTAAATACACTTTCAATCAGTATTTAGACATGTGAGAAAAAGCACCAAAATTCCATTTCGTACCTCAGGAGTCGCAATATCCCCACAGTATACTCTTCTCAATGTATTGTTGTTGCAATTAGGAGGGTAAAGCTTTTCTTCAGTAATTGTCCTCTGAATCAGATAGGACAGGTACTCGGCCTAAACAAAACATTACTCGTTATAGGGGTCCAGTAACAGTAGAACGAGTGGACAAACACCCCAAGTGTAGACATACCAAATCCTCATTGCTACAGTTAACATATCCATCGCGCAATTCTGTTGCGACTCCAACAGGAAACCCACGACGATGTGAAAATAATGTGGCGAATCTCCAACTTTTCAGTTCACGTTTATTGATCTTAGACATCAGATCATGTGTTTAAAAGATTTATATAAAAAGAAACGAAACAAACCGATATACTCGAACATGTACATAGATATACTGGACTTAATTAGGGAACGTATGGTGGGAAAATTTTACTGGTATATCAGTATGGCGACTGATCCACATGATTATGCATGATTAGTGACCACTGAAACGTTTACCAATGTAACAAATAAATCAATGTAAACAAAAGAAAATTATTGTTGGAATACCCTGTTTGCACGTTTTTTCATTTGCCTCGTTATATAAAACTAAATAATTACTTTCATTCCACCATTCTTCCTTGTGACGAACTGTTCGATCTTCCTTGTAGTAAACACTTTCTCAGGCCTATATTACGGTGGCACAGGTGCAATACACGAACACAAAACAGAATACACGAACACAAAACATAATACACGAACACAAAACATAATACACGAACACAAAACATAATACACGAACACAAAACAGAATACACGAACACAAATCCGAATACACAAACACAAACACAAAACCAGAATACACGAACACAAAACCAGAATACACAAACACAAAACCCGAATACACGAACACAAAACCCGAATACACGAACACAAACCCGAATACACGAACACAAATCCAAATACACGAACACAAAACACGAACACAAAACCAAATACACGAACACAAAACCAAATACACAAACCCGAATACACGAACACAAAACCCGAATACATGAACAAAAAACCAAATACACGAACACAAAACAGAATACACGAACATAAAATAGCCGATCTCCTGTTGTCATGGAAACAACTCGTACCAGGAGTTGCCGGTGCTTGTTCTTTTTATATTTCAAGATTTCAAAGGATATTTCAAGCCTCAAGGTACTGTTAAAAGAAGTTTAAGTTGTTGAAATTGATCTTTATTTTATTCCTAGGCCTGTGTTAGTGTTTGCTGACACATTCGCTGTCATTGAATTTTAATATCAATATCATGTGTACATTTTGATTGTTTAGATTAGGATGTTCTGTCATGCATGTGGGCACCAGCACAATGACAGCGCAAAATGTTGCGAAAGTTGTGGCGTGAATTTTAATTCTAGTTCCAATGCACCGAAACCATTAAGTTTCAAAGATTATATGGAAAGAAGACAAAGCGAAGATGTGGTGCTCAACAAAATACAAAAACGAAAAACGAACGAACGCCTAAGCGCGATTAAAAAGAAGAAAACCAAGCAAGATGAAATTGTAAAGGTATTTATTTTAGGTACCATTTTTTGAAACAGATGAAATACCTGCAGGCTGCAATCGGTGACATCACTTACATATTATAAACGTCTAAATATGCATCTTCATGTACCCTCGCCACTCCCCCCCCCCCCCGCCCTCCCTGGTTATTAGAGACCTTTAACAAACCAAGACAGGAACTGCAAACGACAACTTCTATTAAACAACATAATTCTTAAAAATAAGAAACTAATTACAAATCTAATGCATTATGTCTCCGAAAATTATCCATCTCAATTGGTGGTGTGTAACCAATCCCCAGGGATTCGAGGAACTAAGACAATTTCGCCATGTTGGATGAAATTACAATTACAAATAAGCAAAAACCTTTGTTTTATTTTAACTAATATGGCGCCAGTGACGTAACGTGCACAACGAGAATAAAGGTCTTGATGCAAAATAAAGAGAATGAATATTTTTTAGTTTCAGAGGCCAGAAGTAACCCTATCGCCATCCTCGTTCTGCATACAGCGCCACTCAAATGATTTTCAATGTATCTTTAGGATGAATTGACTTTAGAACAGTCAATAATATTCTTTCAGAAATATTTTGGAAGTTGTAAAATGTTCATCAAGTATTAAACACGTAGTCTGTTTCCAGCTGTGCCCATGCCCCCCGGGACTACCCCCGGCAATTAGCCTTTTTTGGAGAGGAATTGCCCCACCCCCGGGGAAGACCTAGTGTGCCATGACCACACCCCCGGGCAAAAAACTCTTGTCCAATGCAACACCACCGGGTAGTATTATTGGTGGAATTTCATTGCAATTTTCAAATAATTCAGGCGAGTTGAGTAAAACATCATAGCGCCAGTGATGTTGGCAGCCCACAACAATTTTCCCTGCAGTCAGAGGTTTCGCTCCAAATTATTTTTTTGCCATCTTGCTCCCAGTCCCCCGATTTTGCATGCTAGTATTTGGGAAGCCAGTGACGTTACCTGTGAGCTGTGTCTCACTTCGCTAGTTGTGTGTTTAATATGAATTGCTATATAATATTTACAACATCGCTAGAGTATTCTAAATACGTTTGTTCAAAGAGAAGTGTTTTGTACAATCAAATTTGGATCATAATTGTGTCAATGAGTTCTTATATTTTATTAACATAAGGTATAAAGACATTCGAAGAAGCGTTTAGGCCCTTTTACAAATGCACAATGACGTTGTTTCGCTCCTCTGTCCTCTGTACATGTGCAGCTACATATGTCATGTCGTTGGTGAAAGAGCAGGTTGTATTAAATATATTTTTCCATAATGCATAGTATTAGTGAGAGGGCTCAGGTTTTGTGTATTTTGTTGGAATATGAGTCTGAATCCGCTTTCTAAATATATCACAAAATTAACGTTTGCTCACAAATTTTCTGTTGAAAAATACTGATTGGTGCATTTTATAATATTAAACTTTTAAAGAATACAATCCTTAATACTGTAGATTGCGAATGGCCAATGATTAACTGATTTGGGCGATGTCAACCAGGCCCATGTCAATCAATATATTTTATATGATCAAATGATGCCGACGCAGTGAACCTCCCCAGAAATGGCTTGGAAGACCCGCAGAAATTCTCATTCACAGGAGGGTGCATATTAAATGGATGGCCCTGGGTGGGGGAAATCACAAGAGTTGACAAGAATTTCGTTCCCCACTCAGGGGCATTTGACAAATTTAACAAAAGAATTACAGTAATTACAGCCGCTATTGTATTTGATATGTGTTTCCCTCGCCAACACGGCCGCCCGAATATTTTTGTCTTTTGAATCTCAAGGGATTGGTTGCAAACCATCAATACATTGATATATAGGCCAGCATCCATACACATGTATGCAGTAGGTTGGTACTTGGTACTATAACTAAATATGAAATATGTTAAGTCTGAATTGAAAATACTAAAAGGTTTGAAATTACTTTTTTACTTATCCACATTATATATCTCAGACTCCCTCTGTGCCAGTTTCCTAAACCCCCTACCCCCAGGAGTGAACTTAATTAAGCAATTCCCCAGGGCATGCTTTAATTCAGGAGGGAAAATTGATACATGCTGTACATATGCTACACTTTTATACCCAATAATTTCAGTGTTGCTTTCTTGGAAGATAAAACAACATACTGTACAGTTGCATTCATTGAGGGTAGGGGGCTGGGATCACAGGTGGGTATTCAAAAGTATTTCTGTCCACATGTGCAGATATGATGCTTTTCACATGATGTTCCCAGATCATTTTTGTCACTGATTGTAGACATTGTAGCACAATACCCATCAGCCCTAAAAATGTTGTGATCCGCAGCCATTTCTCTTACAATAGATTGCCTTTTGACATTTCCCTAAAACCATTTTCCTCTATACATTCTACCATATTCTCATAATGATTACAAGTCAACATGTTAATGATTTCATATCAATATTGGACTTGTGGAAGCTGAAGAGAAACAGCTAAAAATAAAGAGAAGCTCACTTCTTCCTATTGAAGTTAAACGATCTGATCTACATTTCACTGTAAGGAATATCGGTGTACAGAAACAGCTTGCCCACAACAAACAGCTTAGAGAATATGCTGACTGTGAATGGGTTCTATTATATCCTGACTTCGATTTGGTGGTGAATCTACCAGGAACAACAGTGCCATTTGCAGTAGAGAAATATAAAGAAACCCTTGGAAGGCCATATAGTCGTGTCAACTTGTATATATGCAGAATGGAGGATTATGAAAGTAAGAAATATAGAAATGTAATGAGCATGGTATATGTACTGAGGTCATTTAAATGGTAACTGTAAACAAGATTATTGTATAAATTGTATTAGTGTACGTCTTTACTTCACTGCAATAGCATGGCTCCAAGTTGTGGGCAAATACTGTAGTCACCCCAAATGCGAACGTTAGCAAACGTTAGTTGCGAACGTTAGCAAACGTTAGTTGTTTAGTTAAAAACGTTGGTTGCGAACGTTAGCAAACAAAATGGTTAAAAGGTGGACAAACATCAACAGGAGGTCGTCACAAGAAACACCGCTTAATCCAATGAAGAATTAAAATTAAACTTTGCAAAAAATTAATGTTTCCACATCTTTTTCGGGTCAAATCGTGTGTTTTAGAGTAGTCCATTTTAGGTAGTCTACATGGTAGTACATGGACTATAACTGTTGGCGACTAAAATAAAATCCCCAGTTACTAATGGCTACTTATTACGTAATTTGACTGCCATTATAGTCAGCAATTACTTGGATGAAAATGCAGCTCCAGATCAAGACACTACAATTGATCATGCTTCAAACATACTTGCTGATCCAGATCAAGAAACTGCAGTTCACCATGCTTCAAACATGAATGCTTCTCCTGGTTATGATACTACAATTATTGCTGATAGTGCTTCCAACATGCATGCTGCCCCAAATCAAGATACCTCAGACCAAGTCATTGATCCCACCGACCTGCCCCCTTTCAACTTACGTAATTGGTTAATTGAACAACCAGAAATTGTTGAAGGTTTGTTTGTCATATAATGTGTTCATACTGTAAAACTATTACCCTGCATATACATGTACATATAAGTGCACCCTCCAAATCTGTGAGTTTGATGCCCTGAGTTGCCTGCATAGCTGGCTCTTGGAGGAGGGGGCCCCTATGGAGCGAGCAGAAACGTGAGGGGAGAGCCTGCCAGCGCAAGCCTTGGTAATTTTCATCCCTGCCTACTATTACACCAAAAGTTGAACGTCAACACTTTCTGTCGATTGTGTTAAAAAAAAACGAGAGAGAGCCGCTCTATAAATAACGCTCCTCCATGACCCAAGGAGCCCAATTTCATGAGCCTACTAAGTAACTTAATATGTTCCCATAGTCAAAGGAAAATATTAGTCTTAGAACTCTTAGAAAACTCATGGTCTCAAAGAAAACTTTCAATTTTCATCTATCCATTTTTTGTAGTTGAAGTTGGGACCACTGAACCTGTAGATGGTAGTGGAGAAAGAGAGTGTAACATATTGGTACAAACAGAAGTGAGCCAACGTGAATCAATATTTGAACATGTTGACCTACTTATCCATCGCTCAACACTTTTGAAGGATCTAATATCTGCATTCTCTGATCCACACGTTTTGATCTAAGAGATGTGCTAACCGAATTTTGGTGTCAGTTCTTCCAATCTTTGGCAGTTGGTGCTTCGTCAAAAGTTCCAGTCATCCGACATGATTACCAAAAGGAGCAGTGGCAGGCAGTTGCAAGAATCCTGCTATATGGCTATTGCACAGAAGGCATTTTTCCAATTCCTCTGTCTGCAATATTTATCTCCAGTTGCATACATGGCGAAGACTCCATTTCAAAGAGATGTTGTTGGAAGCCTTCAAAACGTATGTTTCTGAAGATGAAAAGGAAATTATCACAGACTGTTTAGAAAACAGACGCAACCTCTGTGAAAATTCCGATTTGCTCGAATTTTTGAGCAGCTACAAATGTTACAGAAACCCTAGCGAAGAGAATATCCAGGAAATCTTATGTCAACTGGCACACTAGGAGCTGATTGAAAGGCCTCGTTACGTGTCTAACTGCTGGAGCCCAATCCTGCAGTCCCTGAAATCAGTTAATGCATTTCAAAATGCTGCAGATGTATGTGCATTTTATGATGAGAAAAAGACCACGCCTAAAAAAATAGTTAAAATGCTGAATGCATCTCCACAAAATGATGGAGCGAAATAGCTATGATCATCTAAAGAGATTCATCAAATCTCTTGGAGTTAATGTTTCTGCTTTTCTTCAATTCACGACTGGTTCAAGCGTTATCTTGGATGGCATGCAGATAAAGGTTTCCTTCACCGAATTACATGGTTTAAGCCGTCGGCCTGTCGTGCATACTTGTGGACCGTTACTCGAACTTCCAAATACATATCAGTGTTACAATGAGTTGGTTGAGGAATTCTCTGCAATTCTCCAACAAAAGAGTTCTTGGCCTTTAATATAGTTTGAATAGGACATACTATGTGAGAAACTGTATTTTATCTATAAAAGAACCAGACTACATGAATTTATGCATGTTAGCCATTTCACTTTTCAGGTAACAGTTCTAAGGTAACTTACGTTACTAAGGTTACGGTTGAGTTCTAAGGTTTTCAGTTTTTACCTTAACGTTAAGAAATCCACAAATGTTTATACTTGTGATGCAAATGTTTACATATAATATGATATTTTGATATGATAGTATATGATATACAAATGTTTAAACGTTGACTGGAAAATTCATACTATAATATATTAAAATATATAGTATAACTATAAATGATCTGTGCTTGACCGATCCTGCACTTAGTATACTGTAAAGAGGGGTGCCACTCGGAATTTGTATAAGGTGGTCGCAATTCCACCCCCCCCCCCCCACCACCCTTTATAGGGGTCGGGCTGACTCCTAGAAGACAGGTAATTCTAGAAACTAAAAAAATGCTTAAAAATTGCTTAATATTTAGTTTCCCTGTTTGGAAAATGGTCTTCAGTTTTTGAGAGAAAAATACACTAAAGTATATAAAAAAAGCCAATAGAACTAAGCTACTTCAAGGAGTCGTTCATACATTGCCAGGGCATCTCTCCAATCCTGGGGTGGTTCTAAGCCTAACATACCGACACTGTATGAAAAATATTCTTGATAAACAAGGTGACTCGGGTTGTTAGCTGGCATATTAGTTGAATTTTCAACTCCTGGTAAATCTCCTTGATCAAAAATCTTCCTGTAATCTTCAGCACCCACAGACTCGGGTAAAAGATAGAGCTCATCTGGAATTCCATGTGCGGTGTGGTGGCGTGATTTTCGGACATAATGACAATTCCACGATTCTTTTACTTCGTTGAGGGCCTTTTTCATCACAGAACTGAACGAAAACCAAAGACACTCGAGATGGAGGGTATTACTGGTATCCAGAAGTCCCCTGGCAATGAGATCTTTAAAAATATATATCCACCACGAAGACCAGGATCGGTGTAGCATGGCCCACCACGCCTCTATGCGCTGGTTGCTATGTGAGGACCCATAACGGTGCGCTTTAATTCCAGATAGTGAATCTGTATGATTTCTGCGCAGGAATGATTGACTCGACGCCATAATTCTGTTTTCTGTCCCTCTATCTGTTCTCAGAATCGTAGGACAACATTCCAGTTCCTTTACGCAGTCGACGAAAAGCTTGCCAACCACACGAGGATCATTATTGGTCCTGACGATTTCAAGCCACAATATTTTACGACTAAAGCCATCTATACATCCGTGTATAGGAAAACCGTATGGTTTTAGTTTGTCATAGCCGTCTGCATGCCAGCAGTGATTAGGGCCGGGATTAAGATATTCTCTCCTGCGAAGATGTTGTGTTCTTCTTAGCCTTGACCCCTCTGGATCAATGTCGCGAACAATAGTCTGCACAACCAAACGAGGCACCTGTACGTCATATTTCGATTGTAGTCGCCTCCACATCGACCTGTAGCCAAGCATCTGACCGCTGCCATCAAGCTCTCGTTGGATACACTCTCTTACATGAACACAATCCACAACGTTACCTCTGTGACGTAACCCTTATTCTTTTAGTTTGTTTAAAAGAGTATGCTTCGAAATGTTAATGCCGTGGCATTTGTCTAGCAAGTTCAGTTTAGTTTTGTATTTGTAGTTTTTTCCAAAATAGTACCTAATCGCTTCCTCCATCGAACGAATTCAACGAAACTAAATAAACAAAGATAACATGGCCGATTGGCGGGAGACCTTTGCGTTCATGCCCGTATTTCGTGTTGCGTTGTGTAATATTGACTTGTGTTCGTGTATTCTGTTTTGTGTTCGTGTATTTGGTTTTGTGTTCGTGTATTTGGTTTTCTGTTCGTGTATTTGGTTTTGTGTTCGTGTATTTGGTTTTGTGTTCGTGTATTCTGTTTTGTGTTCGTGTATTCTGTTTTGTGTTCGTGTATTCTGTTTTGTGTTCGTGTATTTTGTTTTGTGTTCGTGTATTTTGTTTTGTGTTCGTGTATTGCACCTGTGGGCCACCGTAGCTTCGCTTGCAGGCGGAGGAACAACAACCAAATTTTCAAAAATATCTTGTACACCAGGACCAGCTCTATATAATAGCTCATTTCGTTTTCGAACACGATTTTCTAAGTTAGCTTTTCCTTCAGCGTAATATGAAAAGTTTCGGAGCCATACACGCCATTTCTCTGCGAGCTGTGATTTTGGTTCAGAGACATCCATCGCCTGTAATTTGTGTTCATGGTTAACTACGAAGGTTCTTCTGCTATCCTCGTCTCCAATATAATAACGACTCACGATTGATAAGGATTGAAGTTATAAATTTTCCATTCAAGCGACACTTTGCCAAATAGACTTCACGATTGTATAGTATTTGCTGATTTGTCTAGCGGTCGAAAGGTCATATTTCAAATCGAAGTAACGAACGGGAATGCGAGATGTGGCCGTTGTCAAAAACATTGAGGTTTATATTGCAGTGGATAACAATGTAAACCATGCTCGTATCAAGGCGATCATATGGCCCAATCCATGGCCTTCTCATTTAAAAATAACATACGTGGTATAACCTAAACGGTAATGATATGGCGCGTTTATAATATCGAAATTGAATCTGATCATTTGAACACCATACATCTAATAGCGTAGAGTCTGGCTGCTATTAATAGCTCAAAAAGCGCACAAACAAACCAAATTTGACTCACAAATGATTGCAAATGAGCTATTTTCTTTTGTTATGGCCGCAAGAATTATGGGTAAAAGCGGACAAACATCGATACTGACGTCATCTCGACGGAGCTCTATTCGAACAACATTTACTCGAAACGAGCAAGAATCGTGAAGTTATAATTTTCCATTCAAACGAAACTTTTGCCAAATCGAACTTCACGATTGTAATATTTCTGAATTGAACGATTTACAGGTATCTCCGGTCAAGTTTCAAATCGAACAAACGATTTATACCTTCCTGGCTAATATTAAAATAACGTACGGAAATCACTCAGGATGTCACCGTTGTCAAAAACATTGAAGTTACAGTGTCTCCTTCAATCAAGACGCTGTTATATATATATATATATATTAGATTTATTTATTTTCATAATTCGTCACAGCATAATTGCCAATCTTCATTCGCCATTTACTGGACCAAGCGTCGAACACAATTACATAGTCTTTGATTACTCCTATAGTCATAGTTTATAGGAATCGTTCGCGTTTATAATTCGAATAATGGTTTTTAAAGAATTACGAGGCAATAACATTGTTATATACTTATATATAATCTTGTTGGATCACTCATTTATCCGTTTTAAGTGCACAAGATATTTTCGCCACAAGTATAACGTGTTATTGTGTTGCTTTTATGTAGGATATCAATTTAAGCGGGCTTTATTACAAATAATATTGTTCCATTGAATAGCGATATGTTGCATAGTTTTGAAATAGAAGGAAACAACAACATATAATATTGTTTCATTCAATAGAGATATGCCGGTTGTGTAGTTTTGAAATAGAACGAGACAACAACATGTTGTTTCATTCAATAGCAATATGTTGCGTAGTTTTGAAATAGAAGGAAGCAACAAAATATAATATTGTTTCATGCAATAGCATGAATATGTTGCATAGTTTTGAAATAGAAGGAAGCAACAAAATATAATATTGTTTCATGCAATAGCATGAATATGTTGCGTAGTTTTGAAATAGGAAGCAACAACATATAATATTGTTTCATGCAATAGCGATATGTTGCGTAGTTTTGAAATAGAACGAGGCAACAACATGTAATATGTTTTCATTCAATAGTTTCATTTGAATTAGTTTTTAAAAAACGAAGCAATACAACATTGAGCATTTATGAAGTGTTATTGTTGATAGTGTAAATGGAGGATGTTGATGGGTTGTTAATCTGTCATTTACGACCTGTACGACTCGTACGAGTTGTTAATAAATTTTGGCAACTGTTATAACATGCGCACAGCTGGTGATGATATTGATTAACGACGCCATGAGGTTAAGATAACGAGTCGTGAAGTTTCATTTACGAGTCGTGTCAAGTGGAGTGCCTTCACGAATCGTACGGGTCGTGAAGTTTGGTTTACGACCCGTATCAGGTCGACAGTATTGGACATGTATGTAAAGAAAGGGGGTTGTTATAAAAGGTCAGAAAAGTTAAGTGCCAAGGGAAATAACATGACATAATTTATACATGATTCAAAAATGCCATTCTAAGTTAATGCATTACCCAAACAGTAAGTGTAAATAACTGGATTGTGGCAGCCAAGCGTTCATAGCGACGTTGCTTTTTGATCCTTCGATGTCGGCTCTATCTATCATTGCAAAGCAGAATTGAAGACCAGACGTAGAGGGTTGTTGGAAAAAATTCTGTTGCGAGGAATAACTGGAATAATTTCCATTTGTTCCATTGAAGTGAATATAATGTTACATTTCAAAATATTGGCCATAGCAGTAGTTATAACACCATAATGGAATATCTTGACAGTAAACGCAACTGAGATAGGTTAAAATCCATTTTAACCAATATTACAAGTGTTAACTCATGACCAATTTAGCTAATGTTCAGGACAAAAGGAGTTTTACACGCTAAAGGGATCTGGTGACCCTCACCTACAGTTATTCGAAGACATGAAGCAAAATTTACAGGAGATCGATACAACACTAACTGGTGAGGCGAAGAGAAAAAAATAGAATGCTTCAAAAAATGAAATTGGAGAAACTTCGCCATGTATTTAAAGGGAGGGGGAGAGATCTGAAATATGAAGAATTTCTAGACCTTGCTGGAATCCTCGAGTTTGCTTTTGGCGAAGGAGATCGTGTGGACAGAGCAGGAGGTGGCTTAGAAAGTAATCCGAGACTTATCGATACCGTACTTTATCGCGCTGCAGACAGCAATACAATCATGATGCATGCGAGGGAGACAATTTTAGCATTTGCCCGCGAAGGATTTAACATAAGTCTCAGTTCTTGTTTTAA
Source organism: Chrysogorgia sp. JL179-B06 (assembly GCA_035772405.1). NCBI lineage: Eukaryota > Metazoa > Cnidaria > Anthozoa > Scleralcyonacea > Chrysogorgiidae > Chrysogorgia > Chrysogorgia sp. JL179-B06. The sequence goes on from JAYKKM010000263.1 coordinate 4,249,824, forward strand.
TTATACCCAGAATTACAGAGAGGGGACATACCAATCTAAACGCCATCACTCTGGAAGAGGAATTAATGCTTGTCTTTCCTTACATAAATCTCCACATACTGGAGTGGAACAATTCGTCGTGAATTTTGCCTAACAGCGTAACGATCGATTCTAAAAAAGCAAAAATTCATGCAGATGTGTCACCGGTTCAAAAACCTTGGAAAACGTGCAGGAAAATTACACTCCCCGATCATGACTGGAGCAGAGCAGCCCGTAACTCCGTCACACCAATGACACATCTATTCATAGAATCTGACTTAAATTTGGAAGGAAACGATGGTGAAGATTATTTTTATAGTGTTAGACGAACTGGTACGGCAGCTACACTCCTTAGGCTTTCGTACTTTGAGCAACAGACCGTACAACGAGTATTTAACGACATTCTACTTCTAATGGTTAATCCGGCACTTGACAAATTTTTCTGAAATTCGTCTTCATCATAGACAATGGCCCTTCAGAGGCCCCGTCAAGTCCGTTGGTGAGAATGTGGTTGGCTCGTTTAACCCAAGTACTTCAACTTAAATCGATCACGCAGAAGTCATTCGCTGAGTATCACAGCAAACGAAATCCCGTAGAACGCGTCCATGCTGCTCAGAACCACGCTTTGTCGAATGAAAAATTTTCAAGTAAAGCTGCGCATAAGACTATGACATTGGAGACGAAAGGCATCAAGAAAACATGGAACAGATGGCTACACAGCTCCAAAAGTGCTTGGGCTAAGAGGCTTGGATTGAGCAATATGGTGGAAGACCATGCCTAGTTGACCGGGGGATTGGGAAAAAGGACAATTTTGTCTTTGATGACGAGAACAGCTCATCACTTTTCCGAGAAAAGTGAATGTCTTAAACACGAAGATGATTTAAGATATCAACCCGTTATGAATGATTTGTGGAAAGGAGATTACAATGCTGTGGAACCTCGACGAACACTACAAAGGGAGTTACAGAGAGCACTACAAAGGGAGTTACAGAGAGCACTACCAAGTTCTACAGAACAGTTTAGAAGAGGCAGAACGGACTTCCTGGATGGATAAATATTCCACTACGATTTTTAATCCAGATTTTCAACACAAACCAGTGGATAGAAAGTGGCTAACGATGCAACCGATGACTGATTATGTCAGATGGTTAAAACCCACTGATCTAGAAATAGACGGATAGCATCCTAATACTGAGCCCTTTTTTGTGAGCGACGCCATATTGGAAGGTCCCACTTTGAATACATTTTACTGTTGTGAAGTCGTTGTTTTCGCATATAATCACGAAATAAACGAACAAATCAAACTCATTTTGGTATTTCAAGCAACAGGACACATCATGGAACTATGGACGATCTAAAAACGTGAAGGAAAACTGAATGGTAAGTAACTAAGTTGACATATTGACGAAATTTCGAAGCAGGCGCTCGACCAGAGAGCTCCAAAAGCGTGAAAAGGGTTTAATACAACACTTTACACTAAGTGTGAGATAATACTGTAATTGTGAAATCTTCTCAATCGGTAGATTATTTTCAAAAGCGACAAAGGTGCAATTAAATGCACAACAGATAGATTGGCTTGTAGGTGTAGATTTCGACAAACAGTATATTTCTGACAGGAGCATGTTTTACTGTAAGTTTGCAACATTTAATATATTGTCATTGTTATATTACTTCAACAGGGTTTGATTGTTCTAACGTTATTTGGGCGTAGGTAATAAAACTACAATGCCCTTAGGATACTGCGATGTCATAGTGACCCAGTCGTTGTTAATTAATAGATCTTATTCATACTTAACAAGTTATCATTGTTTTTGAGGTTTTTGTCTGGCCTATTTGGGGCTGATCAACTCACCTTATGTGCATATTATGGCTGAGGCGTTCATGTTCCTTACGATTTAACGTTAGTGAGGCTTTAATGGTCCTCACACTGACTACGATCTTCGCATAGTTTATATTAGTTCTCACTTATGAATGACAAGGTTTCAAGTGCTGCCACTATTATTTTTGAGGCTTTAATGGTCCTCACAATATCGTTGAGGCTTTATTGGTCATCACACATTAATGTTGAGGCTTTAATGATCCTCACTATTATATTTCAGGCGTTAATGATCCTCACTATTATATTTCAGGTGTTAATATCCTCACTATTATATTTCAGGCGTTAATGGTACTCACGTAAACGTTGTTGAGGTTTTGATAATCCTCATATAATTTAATTGTGGCATTCAAGGGCTTGTGATGCGGGGACTAATATGTCGGCCATACTTGACCTTGTCACCGTATCTTGTTATATCCTGTCTGTTAATATATTACTAACGTCTGGTATGTCCCTAGAGTTTTTGTTTTTTCTAGTATTTTGTTTCAGTGTGCCTACTACGAAATCTCAACGACGTAATCGTTCAGCAACGACAGCTTCAACAACCATTTGCCACGACGTATTTGAAGGAATGTTTTTTCAACAATTACTCCTTCAAAGAGCGCACTCAATCTGTGACACCTACCATGTTAGTGTCTGCAAGTGCCATCCAAACGTCCTGCAGGTTTGATGCAGTCACTAGTCTCCACGGTAACAGAGGAGGCGAAGAAACAACTTTCCTCCATCCTTCTGCCTCTGCTGACGTTTTGGAGACACCTATTGGTATAAACAACAATGCAAGCCAACCTTCACCAAGTACCCTATTGGAATTGGCAAGTCCAGTCAACTTAGTCCCTGGGGCAATAGCTTTGGCTCACGCACCTATTACAGGTGAGTTACAGCTATTTCATTTACATTGAGCAGCAGTTATTGCCACAGGTGTGTGAATCGTAAAAGTGAAATGGCAGATGATTTTGCAAATTCTTGCTGTCTTCGTGCTCTATTTTAAGATTGTCAATTGAGAAAAAATTGCAATGCCAACATGTAGTAATCTATCATAACAAGTTCATGGCTGGATACAACAAATGGATAATTTATCTTTTTGGACATGTTGACCACAATGCTCAACATCCATTACCTGTAACTTGGTGAAGCTTCTTATTACCAGTAATCAAAGTTATTGAACACAGACGTTATTATGGTAACATATGTATAATATAATGAGTATATGTGTTGGCCATCATGGCGGCCACAAAATTCTCCAGCTTTTCTGCTTCTTGCCATGGTTACGATCTCTTTCGGGCAAGACAATCATCAGAAACAGCAAACTAAGCTTATAAATTTCGGCGTCAACACAACTTTTGCCACCAAAGCCCCATTTAAAATTGGTTTTGAGATGCTTCATCGAGAACATGGAATGAAGTCTGCCATTTTGAAATAAGACTCTGCTTCCAACTTCTGCTGTCGTTTTTATTACTTGGTGGAAATGTAGAGGTGAATCCTGGCCCTCAGTTTAAATATCCTTGTGGCTGCTGTGCTAAACCAGTGAAATGTAACCAGCGTGGAGTTTAATGTATCATACTAGGTGTATATTAATGTGCTCTGAAGTCTACGACGGTTTTGCGAATTCATCATCCGTTTGGATTTGTGCAAATTGTTAACTCCGAATTTTTGCACAGTGAGGAAAGTAGTTTTGAGCATCTAAACTCGTTCGCAAGCTTATACACAACTGATGCAATTAATACATCTGACCGGCTGGGCTCTCCAAAAGCAACTTCATCACCAAACACAGGCTTACACAGATACTCCCAGATCAGAACACACCATCTCTGTCCTTAACGTTAACTGCCAGAGCTTACCAGCTAAATGCAAGACCTTTCTACGGCTAACCAATGAACTGAAACCAGACAATTATCCTGACTCACTGATGACCATAGGAACAGCAGGTGTTTTCCAACCAAGAACTATCAGGTGGAACGGAGAGAGACCGAATGATCCTCGTGGAGAGGTGTTAATTGCCGGAAAATTAGATTTAGCCTTGGATCACACAAAGAAAGAATCAAACGTAGAGATCGCCTAAACATCAAAAGGAAGCAAGCCAGAACAAGAAGTGACCACAGACTTGCTAATCAACATGATCAGAAGATGAGGGATTTAAAGAGAGTCGAGGAAGGCGTATGAAGAAGGAAGGCAAGCTTTTTTAACAACCACAAGCATACTTTATAAACGCAATGTATATGCTTTCTTTTCAACAATCCCAACACCTGTTTTATAACATCCCCAAACGCAGTTACTTATAAACACCAAGTATATGCTTCTCAATCCCAACATGTATATTTTATAAACACAAAGTATATTTCTTAAATAATTGTTACAAAGTATATATTACTTCACAACAATCCCAACCCGCATTTTATAAATACAATGCATATTATACGTAAAATGAATATTAGAGCCCAGCTCAAAATTCTAATCTGGAGAGCCATCTTATATAAACATGGAACAAACAAGAAACAAATTTTTTTAAATTTTTACTGACATTTCGTTGCCACGTGCAAATTTTTAAAGTGAAATACAAGATATAAAAACTATTAAATATATTTACAGTGTTAATTATTGTTAACACCTATCTGGCACCTACTTAAAGGATGTCATAATTGACTTTTTTATTAAGTATTTTTTATTAAGCCAATGAAAGCAGAGTTAAAACAAAGAAAGTGCAAGGTTTAAATTTAGAAATAAGCAAACTTTCTCTGATTAGTAATTCAAACGTTGAATTACACAAAGAAAGAACAGAAAAGTTATCAAAAGAAATGTGTTGGCAAGTTCCGTTAGAGTGACATCGTATATTTGAAACACACATCTGTGGCATACAGGCTTAGGACATTTATTTCCGCCAGCGTAATTTTACATGAGAGATGAGATCTGGCATAAAGGAGTGTAAGAAATCACCAGGCTATATGGGGCAATTTCGAAATCGCAACTTTTATAATTTTTAGCGTGGCGTATGAAAACCTACACATTACTTGGCGTAAAATATGTGGCGGACGTTTTGCACCGATTCCAGCCTGGTTTCTTGCCGTTAAAGTCAAGACTCCCATATGTTTTCCGAGATGCGCGTGTGTAAATTACAGCGTGTGTAAATGCTTCGTTCTCAACAATCCCAATCGTTATAACCTTATTTTGTAAACACAATTCATATGTTTATAGACAAACAATCCCAAGCATTTTTAACAACCCCAACCGTAGTTTATAAACGCAAACTGTATCGTTTTTGTGGGTACCGCGGTCCATATAGTCCCGGCGTTGAGGTGTTGATTTTGGTATTTAGGGGTTCAACATCGAAATTACAAATGCGCAACTCAAATACTCATTCGGAATTCATCGGAAAATGTCGTCTCGATCGTGCGGGCATATGCATTCCTCGTGTCTTGTGCAAACTATGGTAGAAAATATCGAAAAACCTGATCTTTTGATTAGGTTTCTGTGGTTTATTTGAAAGGTAAGCAGTTTCTTTCGATCGTTTACGAAACAGTCTGTCGTTGACACTAAGAATACTTTGTAAATTGAGCTATTTTTACTTTTCTTTTCAGGTCTATCTGTTGTGTCGTTCGCTAGACAGTCTCGGCATCGACACTTCGCGCTGATACTAACTCAAATCAAACTCAATATCAAATAAAGCAGCGTTAAGAAGGAACGATTCTATTGGTCGATATGAAATAATTAAATTAGTAATGACTGGGCGTGGATTTTGTTTTGGGAGTGATAGACTAATATGTAATTATATCTATAGCTTATTACCTTATATTTACTACTTCTTCATTACACTACACTACGAAAAAAAGAAAAAAATCTTAAATTCGGCGTACGAACTCAGCGTAGCGAAATTGAGGTATGTTATTACTCAGCCTATTTCAATAGTTTTTTATTGTCTAAAACATCGTAGCTAAGAAATATACTCCATTTGTTTAGTATACATTAGCAAGTGGCCTTTCATGTTATGAGTGTATTTCGTTCATGTTGGTCTTAATTTTTAACATTTTGGGCCTTTGAATTCACTCATGTGCCGTGGGGCTAAATGAGACAGGCAGATTTCCTTATAAGATTATACATTTCTGTTTGCTTCTGTGCATTATCGTTATCTGTGACTGTTGCAATGTTGTAATCAATATACAGGTGTATGTACCACAGAATACCACAGTACCACAGAATACCAGTTTTTTTATTTCTCTTATAAAATTTGGAGGAAACATGCTATATACTTTATTTTTGTGAATATATATTAGTTTTAGTCTTAACGAACATATAAAAACAAAATGAATATTTTCATAAAAATTCTTAAAAATAATCTGGATTAACAAGAAATAAAATTCTATGTTTTGATACTTTTTTTCCTCTTAATACCCGTAAAATCCGAAAGTTTGAAAATAAGTTTGCAAACCAGCATAATTTATGTTGATCAATATGTCATTAATTAACCCTTAACCAACTGATTAGTACTACCGTATATGTCTTTGACAAATGGGAGTTTCTATTTATTACATTGGATAACGATTTGACTGGTATTCTGTGGTACATGTATGTATATTGTTTTTCAACATCCTGTAGTTAATATATTTTACTTAAGGAACATACAAAAAACATTATAACAATTATTAATATTAAAATAATTATACAACTATTTAAAAATTATGTACAAAAACTGAACAAAGAGTTTTTAATAAAATTCGTCCGATCTCTGCAACTAAACATGTCCGGTCAATCTTCTTTACAAGTTCGAACGTGAGACTTGACATTTTCATAACACGGAACTAAAAACTGTGTTGCACCCTTGGGTATTACTTCTAAAGGGCCTGCAATGACATTTGAAATGTCAAAGTTGCTTCATCTACTGGCAGATGCTTAAGTGTGTCTTCCAAAATGTTGCCAGAACCAACCTTTGGTTTCAAACACTTCATCAGAATGCACTGTCTACCGGCCCATCCTTGTCCGTATGGAAAATAAAAATCGTTTTTCGTATGGAAAACGTTTGACTTGGTAAATTCATTTTTTATGACTTTTTTAGTACGGAAAACTTTTGATTTTGTGTATTAATTTTTTTTATTTTCGACGCCATCTTGGATATTCAGCCTAAACTCGTACCCAGACCCCAGGATTATTTCCGAATTTTAGCCAAGGGTTTTTGCAGTTTAAGTTGTTAAGCCTGGATATCAGGCAGCTTAGCTAACAGAATAAACAGGTAAAGTTAATGCTTTTCAATGCAACACAATAGTATTACTATACAGGAATCACGCTGAGTAATCAGTTTTACTATCGGAAAACTGAATTTTTCATAAGCTCCAACCACTAGATCGAAGTTTCTTCAAGCCGCTAAAGAGTGCTTTCAATGCGGCATGCTCAACCTGGTTGTGAAACCACCCTTGTCGCAGAATCACTGTGGACAAGCTTGGGGAGCTGTTCAAAGCTGCCACCATTGAGAATGCTGTGTCTGGATTCCGGTGCACTGGCATTGTCCCATTCAACAAAGAAATTTTGCCCCCGTCTGAATTCTTAGAGGACCCCCGTGTCGTTGATCCACAATCTGATGAGACCTTGCCTTCCCCCGCTGACACAGCAAAGCAGAGTGCAAGCCATGACGAAGCATCATCTTCTGAAGCACAATCCAGAGCGCCATTGTCTGTGACTGAAGAAACCACACCAATGCCACCTGTCCCCACAGAATCCAGAAATTCTCCACCTGCCCCAGAGGAACCACCTGTGGTTGACCATGTCAGCTTCTCCATGATCATGAAGCTACCCTCCCTCATTGAGAAGAAGAAATCAAAGAGGTCTGAGGAGTCTCAGATAATCACCAGTTCTCCATATAAACAGTCTCTTGTTGAAAACATCACCGAACAAAACGAGAAAAGCAAGCAAAAACTTTTTACCAAATAACAGAAGTTAAAGAAAGCTAAGGTGCAACAACCAAAAGCCAAGAAAGCTAAGATTGAAAGAAAGAAATCAGAGAAAACTAAGAATGTTAGCACTGACATTGTGGAAGATTCACAATGTCCAACGTGTGATGGATTTTGGTCGGAGTCATTGCCAGGAGAGGATTGGGTCCAATGTTTCGAGTGCAAAAAGTGGTTGCACGAACAGTGTTGTTGCTCTGTAACACCAACAAGTGTGACATGTGACCTTTGTCTATGACTGCCAATGAACTTTTAAACTAAGTTTTATGCTACCATTAAAATAATTTTTAAATTTTAAAAACATTTCAGTATATTTTATATCTGTCTCATTTTGCCCCGGTTCATTGGGGCAAAATGAGACATTGACTTCCGGTCGTTTTTCTGGTATTAATGCCACAATATCTCAAGAAGAGATATATTGCACTGAATTGGTTCACTAGACTCTACTTAGCATGTCAATGTTGAAAAAAGCGTTTAAATATACTTCCTTGCTTTTTTATGACAGTCACACTACTTAAAGTGCCCATAACCTCAAAATGTTTTATTGTCTTGTTTGGAAGAACTTTTAAAATGATAAAGTATCTTATTTTGAAGATTTTCACTTCTTCGCTTTCTTTTTGAGATATATCAGTTTGTTTTATATGCAAATGTCTGGAATTTCGTCAGACATGCATAATGACTTATTGGAGAAATGTGTATATCTCTTTCATTCTCGAACGAAATTATTTAAAATCAAGAAGTTTGGTGTTGTGGGAGAAACGCACACACGTGTTATTCACACTTTAGAGTGTTTTTATTTCATGAACGCAAAGATATATAACATTCTCTGATAACTCATTATGAATGTGTGACGAAATTCCAGATATTTGCATATCAAACAAACTGATATATCTCAAAAAGAAAGCGAAGAAGTGAAAATCTTCAAAAGAAGTTATTTTATCATTTTAAAAGTTCTTCCAAATAAGACAATAAAAAAATTTGAGGTGAGGGGCACTTTAAGCATCTCGTTTAAGTTGTGTTTGATTCTCGTTCTTCTCTCTATTTAGATCCTTTCCTTGAACATTTTCTTCAGTGGCATTTTCATCTAGAAATAGAGTATTATTAAAAGAATTATCATCAGAATTTATTTGTTAATCTGCTCTGATGATGTTGTGATATACAACGAAACGTTAGCTATAATAAAATGTTCGACTGAAATGCTGTGCCTAAAAGTTATTTGCTGGGCTTTGATTTTTATATTCAAATTACGGTCCCGCCTAGTACCTCAATCACTTACCTAATTGTTTAGATTGTTTTATAGTTTAGATTGTAACTCTTTAAAAAATAACAGTGTAACTACCACAGTAATACCTCAGGCATTATTTTTCATTTAATGAAATAATTACATTAATTAATATTTCACTTACCATCACTAAGTTGTGTTTGATTCTCGTTCTTCTCTCTATTTAGATCCTTCCCTTGAACATTTTCTTCAGTGACATTTTCATCTAGAAATGAGAGTATTATTAAAAGAATTATCATCAGAAACATCCTTGAAAAAATATAATTTTTGTAAGATACTTACCTAATTGTTTAGATTGTTTTATAGTTTAGATTGTAACTCTTTAAAAAATAACAGTGTAACTATCACAGTAATACCTCAGGCATGATTTTTTATTTAATCAAATAATTACATTAATTAATATTTCACTTACCATCACTAAGTTGTATTTGATTCTCGTTCTCCTCTCTCTTTAGATCCTTTCCTTGAACATTTTCTTCAGTGGCATTTTCATCTAGAAATGAGTATTATTAAAGGAAATATCATCAGCAAAATCCTTGAAAAATACATTTTTGTAAGATACTTATATAATTGTTTAGATTGTTTTATAGTTTAGAATGTAACTCTTTAAAAAGGTTCCAAATACTGTACAGTCTTTTATGCTTTTTCATTTGACGAAAAAGTCTAAAGATGATGGTCTTAGTAGCAAATGGAAATATTACACATTTATTTTTCCATTTGAAAAATAACAAAATATGAAGCACAGTAAACCTTTTGCCATAATATTAAACACTGCTGCACTAGGGTTCGATTTATGAACACTTCAAAGAGGAACTCATGGTAAAGAAAGAGTTAAAGTTTTAACCACTTTCATTTAAATGTCAAAAAATATATTCAGCAGTGTTTAACAACTGCAGTAAAGATTTGTTTCAGGATTTAATCATTAAATAAACATACGGTGACAAGACAGATTGAAGAAATTATCGAACATAAAATTAGTTTATGGTTTCAAAACCACAAACCTTAGTGTTTTCAGTACATGGAAATATATACAGTGCCACTTTACCTATTTCAATATATTTCATCAATTTCCTGGTTGTCAGTTACAGTTACAGTTACCGTAATTATTGTTATGGCTAAGCTTACTGGATTCATCTGAACCCAATATCACAAAGTATTTAAATTTGATAATTCAATATTGGGCAAAACCAAAGATCAAGTATAATATTGCAATAAAGACTTGTCAATATAATTCATTCATTTCAGATGAATTCAATAAGTGCATAAAAATTACATGGCTGTAGAATTTTCAGCAGATTGGAAGGAAGTTTACTATAGCTAACATGAACGCATGTGCACGACGAGCTTCCACCCCGTAAGGTTTTGCCTGTACACCCAATGTTGTTCTTGTTAATGTATTGCCATATCGCTGCTGCAGTTGTGGAAAGTTTTAGAGCTTCAATTACTTTGGATGGCGAAAATGCTACTGCCTTTCCACAAAGACAGCCCTTTGGTTTAACACAAGCTTTGAAAAACTCTTCAGTCTGTGAGAAAGAATATTGTACAAACAATAAACAAAAAGTAATGTACAAACAATAAGGGCTTACTCAAATATATATAAAAATAAATAAATACTTTATAAGTGGCTGATACTATACAATGAAAGTGTTTATTAGAAGCAATATTCTTAATTTAATTTAATGTGATTCTTAGTGAAAAAATTAACTTATTATTAAATTATTACCGTAATTTCCCATTAATGGTTGGTCTGGATTACGGATTTTGTCAGCCATTTTGTTTACAAAGGAACAAACCGAACAATGATAGGAAACTTTGAAGAGCAACAAAAATTGCATGAATTTAGTAAATTAAGCACTAAATCATGTACGAATCGGACGATGAACAATCTAAAAGAGAGTCTTGCTATCATGAAAGCAATAGAACAACAAGATTGAAAATGACGATTCTGTCACTCAAAACGTATTTAAAGTATGTCGTTTAAAAAAGCCATGCCATATAATAAACCTCTTATTAACTTCGACCGCTTGGTCATTACAGGAAAATATCAGACCTAGGTCTTTTATGTATGAACCTCACCATACGGGCTCGGTCCATACTGTCAAGACCTCGGTCTGATATTTTCCCTTAATGACTGCGCTCTTGGTTAATATGTAGTTTTTAATTTCAACATGTTACATTATTTTTACTGAGTTTGGGCTTTTCTTGATTGGATCATCATCATCAAGGGATGAAAAACATTACAGTACAATCTGAGTAAAAATACCTAAACTTAAATAAATTTCACATTTTTGTTTATTACCTTTTGTTTATTACCTTATCATCATGCTTTAACAATTATATTTTTAATTTGCTGTTATGTATAACTTTTTGGGGTTTTCAGTCACTGATTGTAGCAACGTCTCCAAGACCACAAAAAATGCACCATCCTCATCGTCACAGACTTCATCCTCTGTAAATTTACCATTCAGTAAGTCTTTATACCTTGGGACCATTTCCTCTAGCATGAATTCCAAGAGACCATCCCAACACTAGCCTGCATAGCCCGGGGCTTGGGAGAGGGGTGGGCGGGAAGGGCGGAGGAGGAAGCACCTGCAGGCGCCTATTGTAATTCTTCGTGTATAGCTTTCGGGGGCGAACGCTAGCATTTCATTGGCTAAAGGCCAGACAAGTGTTGGCTATAAATAATCAAGATGGCGGACAGTAGCGAAGGATTCGAAGAGTGTTTACATAATGTGCTTGACTATGCTGGAAGGACAGGGATTCAACATAAATTTAAAGAGGGAGCAGAAGAGTTGTACGAGGGGAAAGATTTGTTAGCGGTCTTGCCGACAGGTTACGGGAAGAAGAGTTTAATCTTTCAGGTATAATAGTGATGATCATTGGCGAATAGAAGAGGATCTCCGTCCACTGATAGTCCAAGTGTTCTCGTGGTTTGCCCTTTCACGAGTATCATATCCGATCAAATTATAGAATTATATGTCAATGGGACTATCTGCCTGTAATTTAAATGAAAAGCTGGATAGAATGCATGAAGTCGAAGCGGGTAACTACCAACTTGTGTACGCTTGTGCGGAAAGTGCAATTGACCAAGAGGTTTCTCGATGCATTGAAGAATGAAGATAGACTCTGTCTTCACTCGAAGTCTTGTGGCGTGTATTATTGACGAGTCTCATACCCTGGAAACATGGACTGGTTTAAGGTACGTTTTTCAAAATTTACTCAGAGATAAATATTTGTTTATACTGTGTTATATGTATTTCCTGTATAAAATAGTGGTTTCTGTATATTAATTCTTGTATAGGGATGCAAAAGCAGAGAGAAGCAATGATACTTTGGCGTTTCGTGGCGCATACGGAAAGCTATCAATTTTACGTTCATATTTTGGTATTCAAACGAATTGTACCGTCATGCAAATTACTAAACCACCAATGTTTGTTTCATAATTCATGTTCAGCTTCTTATTAGTCGTAATCACGGTGGTCACACGGGTCTGAAGTGTTTATGCTCAGCGGTGTTTCACTAAAATAGTAAAATTCGAAGCGTTCAAAATATCAGTGGAGCACATGGATTGTGAGATGGATTTCGAAATGACTGGCAACGACGATGAAACTAATCGATTGGATGAACGCATAGATGTTTGTCTTGAAGCGTTTAACGGTCTGGATCTTGGGCCTAATCTTGACATGTTCAAGAGAAATGTCAGGGATCTACTTCGATCATCGTATTTGCCACTCAAACCACCGTCCGATACATTGAATGTTATTTTGAATGCCAGCATAACTTGCGGAGCCTTTCTTATGGAAGAAAATAAGCTTTGGATGGAAAAAATTCGTGCCCATTTCAGGGGTAGAACTAGTACTCGGCACCAATACCAAAGCGAGATTATCCGCAGCATGCCTTTTCAAGTTTCATGAAATTGCTTCGAGACGCAATACTGCACCAGAGGAAAGTGGAGATAACAAGTGGTGTTATTTATGCCTCCAACAAAAAATGTCATGTTATTTCGTTTACGACAAGAGAAGCTGTTGTGATGTTGCTCTCAGCGTTGTCTGGGCTGACCAAAACAACAGTTTCTTCGAACTTTAGGCCCTTTCTCGATATATGAGCAACCGAAATGTAAAATTATTATAGCATCAACCCAAGTCAGTTTTAGGGTAAGGATTAGGATTGGAGTTAGTATTAGGGTTAAATAACCATAATCCTAACCCCACTCCCTCCGCCTAGCAAGTTTGTTTTCTTACCCAAACCTAGCGAGTTTTCTAACCCTAACCCCCCGCCTAGTAAAGTTTTCTAACCCTAACCCCCCGCCTAGCAAGTTTTATGACACGACCATACCTACCATTCCCATACTTGGTGTCCTAAATAAGTGACTAATAAGAGACTAAGCATGTGGGATTAGTAATTGACTGTTAAACGCATGCGTGATTCTTACGATCCTATCTTAATTCAGAGCGATTTCTAACTTAAGGATAATGGTTAATTTAAGGATACCGTGCTGATACCGTCTAGAAAACAACTCGTATTCCCAACTTGCAAATTCCCAACCTGCAACCTACAAATGCCCAACCTGCAATCTGCGTTTTGTACCAGCCTATATAAAATAACACTGACACGCTTACAGATCAATGTTTTGTAATAAATTTATTGTACCGGTATTACAATATTTACGATATTCTTGTTAGTACAGTACTATATACTATATTATTGTATTATTAAAACAACTATAACAGAGCCTTAGATGAATTAATAAGATTTGTTAACTTTTTGACATTTACTTGATATTATTTTACCTCAGACAGAAGTTGACTATCAACCATAACTTTTCCCATCCGTGTACTTTCCTCTAACTGCCTGCGATACGAATGAGAGCAATAACAACATGTCTGTTCATCCATAGCCTTTTCCAACCCACAAAAACAGGACTCATCGTTTGTTACCCTTGTAGGTATATACACCTGCTTGTGGTTGGACTTATCTCTGATATCATACCCCTTCTTCCTAAGCCAAATTAGATGCACAAATTCATGCTGAAAGATCTGCATCCACCTTTGGACAAAGTTTGTTTTTTGGCTGTACCTACGAATAGCCATGTGCTTGGCCTCTCTTACTTCCATAGAAACAACATTAAGACCAAGTTTATATTTGGAAAATACTTGAAATGCACTAACAGGTACAACATGGCCAAGAGTTCATGTGGTTGGAGTAACCACATTGAACAAACACTGTGCACGGAAAAAGTTTGAGCAGTGTTGTTTTGTTTAAGCTTGGTAAGATCTTCCTCACTAACATGCACAACTCGTGAAAATAGTGAGACACACTGTCGTAACTGCAGATATAGGTAAGCAAACACATGAAGACGGAATGTTTCTCTGTCTGAATCATATGGTCTCAGTGCATCGACTAGAAACACGAAATTTTGTAGAAACACGAAATTTTGTAGAAACACGAAATTTTGTAGAAACAAACGAGAATCTTGTCATGTAAACCTATAACGAAATGGTGAAGTGTCTCTACTTTCATTGAACCATCTTTTCACTTTTTTCGCAAGGCGACAAAGCTTAGCCTTATCCTTCAGAATGGTAACTAGTTTACGGAAAGAAGTGGAATGAGGAACAGACTCAAAGTTTGTAATTGCTGTAGCAATACCAGATTTTCCCAAGCTTTCAGTGAGAATCATGGTAAAAAGTTGTTGACAAGCATTATTTTTTGGATGAAGTGGTTCAACATGAACCCTGTCAACAAATTTCCCAATTAAAGGTTCAAATTTCTGGCAACTGCTCTTAGAGGATATAAATTCTGTAACTTTCTTTCGTTTTGTTTTATCAGAAACTTTCTGCTTATTCACCTTATATTTAAGCTGGTGAACTTGTTTAGAAATTTTAACTCTATTTGTATAGTTCCAGTGTCTCCACTTATCATTTGGACCTGACCCAAATGTCCCTTTGGGATCATCACAGTTATCAGTGTTAACAGTTCCAAAAGTTGAAAAGAACATAGCACTGACTGATAATTCACCTGCTAAAAATGCAAGCATTTTGAGATCATTTGGAAACTCTGAAAATTTAAACTTTATCTCCATTTCCATCACATAGTATACCTTGCTTTCAATCATTAACATCTTCAAAAGGTGCTTCACATACCGCTGAATAACAACACAGCTTTCAGAACAATTTCCCCCGAAGATGAGAAAGTTCTCAATATATGTTTACCTCTATTAAGGAAACTGACAAGCCATGAACATGCAGTATCATCTTTTCCAAAAGGGGCGCCATCACCTTCCTTTTCCAAAGTCAGATAAAATGAAGCTAACAACTGGAGAAATTCTTCTAAAAATCTAAAGCAACCATCACATTTTTCGTCATCATCTAAATCATTACAGAAGTAATCCTTCACACTTTCAACTTTACCAAGGTCAATAGACTTTACAAATGTTATCAACTTATTGTAACACAGGTAGCCCAAGCTCATTATATGGCCTTTCTTTCAATATTTTTTTACTTTACTCTTAAGTTAATTTCTATTAAAAGGTATATTTTTGCTTTTGTTTGTGATTTTGATGAGATTTTGCATGGCCATCCTCTCCGTCAATTCTATTATAAAGAAGAACGCTGAACGCTTGTACTGCAGGCACATGTAATTTTATTATAACCGTCAGTTTATAAACAGTTTTAGTATCGCAAAAATTCCACAGAAATACAAACATTTTTTAACTTTTAACTGCATCCAGGTGTTCTTTGTCATTACCTTTATCTTTTGTAAAAGTTTGAAACCATTTTGTTCAGAATTGAAGTACCTGTACTCGTGGGAATAATCAACACGTTTTGGGACCTCTAATAAATAGGAAGGTAGGCAAGCCCGGCGCCGGAAATCACACACTCGGGTCACTTCAAGAGCGAATATATCACAGACAAGCGATCCTACGGCAATTTAAACGCCAATACACAACTCCTCGATGTTTTCTCATTGTACTTAGCTAAAATCGAGTCTCGTATTTTCTCTTCTCCCAAAAATCGCCGATATCAAACTCTATTTCACCACGGAGGCCAGCGTTATGATGCTGGCACAGATCAGAGCGGACCTTTTCAAACTGTCGAGCGACAAATCATCCCCTATGCCAACCCGTGACGGGAAGTGTCACTGCAAAAATATATACAACAAATCCACAACCCTCCCCACCCAAGGGATGAGAGACTGAATTGAAACCACCTGATTTTCACATTGAGCCACCTATAATTTAAAGAAAAAATTCTGTATAATCCCACTTACAAACGCACAGTGATAAGCCCAACAGTTATTAGCCCCATTGATCGACCCAGTTATAAGCTCCTCTGGTTATAATTAGATACCCGGTTATAATCTCCCCCAGTTAAAAGTCCACTCAATAGTCATACCCCTTACAAAGTTATATATATACAGTAGGCAAAGGGCTTATATATAATAATAATAATGAAAACTTTATTTCAGTATCAATGAAGTAGTAGCAGTGACAAACTATATTTAAGTGGGGACAATCGCACATTTTCATTGCCGATAATCACACATTTTTACCTTATTCTCAAGTCTTCTCAATTTTGTTTGTTGAGCTTCTGCAATCCGCCTTACTTCCAATACTGCTCTATGTGCAACAGCAGCCTGTTCACTTTACTCTCTTTTCTTTCATCATCTTTCCAACATTAAATCTGGTGTAGACTTTCTGCTTGTTTGGCATCTAGTAATTAAAAGTATAAATTTTAAAATTTGATTTACAATATCATTATTGCAGTATACATAGTTGACAAGTACATAGTTATGGTGCTTTCCTGCAATATGCCGGTCGTTCTCATTGCTCGGCTAAATAAAACTGTCTAGTGTTAGACAGATTGATAGAGAAAAGGTCACATACTCACACTATGCAGGGTCTGATTAATGGTCTATGCACATTGCAATAATTTTATAGCTTGAATAATTTCAAGCCAAACTTGCTAACAGTTGATCACTGACTGTAATGTGGCTTGAAATTAATCAGGCCAAACTTTTTATTTTGTAAGATGGCTTGAAATATTTTAGGCCAAACACGTTAACATATTTGATATTGTTAACTTGTTTTGTATTTTGTCACATGAAATATAAATAAAAGTAAATTTACATGATATGAAAATAATTGTTGCTTGAAATACTTATATTTGCAAAAATAGTGTAAACTTTGCGTAAATTGTATTTGTGGTAGACTTATTCCCGTAATTTTATCATTTTTTACATGATTTTTCGTAAACTGGATAGTATGCCAGTTTAATATGAAATATGACATCACATTTTCTGACACAAATTTACAAATTAGGCCATTTACCACCCGTTTTGTGTGTGTGCACTATCTTGACCTCACATAGTGTTGAAACTAAATGATTTTCAAGAATACATCTACACTGCAAAATTGTAAGTCGTGCTGTTTTTGGAAGAAACGGTCAGTAATATCTAGTTCTCCGGGATTCATTTGGCCGAAATTAAATATAATACAGACGTATATCCCAAATGAGCCGGATTTTTGAAGAAAATTAGGTTTTTTTCTTAATTTTCTTCAAAAAATCGTTAAATAGAATATCCCAGTTGATAATATTTCGTGTTTCTTGTAGTTTTTCCAAACTTTAGGAATGATTTAATCTTGTGTGTTGGTATTTGCTGTCTTTCAGAATTGAGGCATTCATGAACACGATATCAAGATAGTGTAGGTCATGCCATATGTCGTCAGTTTATGTGGTTTTGTGAACTGTAGAAGTTCCACTATCATGTTTCCCCCAAATATTTCTGTTTCTAGTGATTCAATGCAGTTAATATCCCTGTCCAATAAGTAGTTGTTGTTTCCGGTTATGTATTGCCAAAGGTTATTAAAGAAATCTTTCCCCTGTCTTGGTGCATTGGATGTGTAGATCGACATTAAGTTCAGTTCTGTATCTTTGATTGTTATTTTGGCGCATACCACCTGCCCTTCGTTGTCTGTTTTCGTCGTTGCAATGTTCACGTTAAGATTGCTGTTGAATAATACTGCGGTACCACAGCTGCGGTTTGACCCGCGGCTCCACAGTGCTTTCAGGTTCCATTGTTTTTCGTCTTCTTCCAATGCGTTATGTGTTTCTTGTAGTAGGTAGATATTGGCTTTTGTTTGTCTCAGATACTAAGGCATCGTTTTTCGTTGGCAGATAAAAAGAAGTTGTCTCTTTATATTCAGTGAACGTTCAAAGTTACTTTTAAGTTTGTTGGCCATTGTTAGTACATAAAAGGTTTCTGTTTTTCGCCTAAGACAGGCTTGTTGAGCGTTTCTTTTTGGGGTTCTTTTTCGTCAGGCTTGCGGGAGGTGTCATAACTTCTCGACTGCGTTTTCTGAGTTTTGATGTGTCCATGTCGTCTATGGTCCTGCTTCTCACATTGATTCTGATCCGGTCTGACTCTTAGGGCAATTCCTTGCGAGGTGGAGGCTGAGGAGGTTGGAGGCTTCAGAGGCGCTGGTCAGTAGGTCTTGAAGGTGCGTGGGTTTGCGGGTGATGAGTACCAGGTCGTCGGCGTAGGCGAGGATGGACATTGGGATCTTCTGGTGAAGGGCTGGTCCCTTTAGCTGCCTTGGCGGTTCAGTTCGGTGGCTAAGTTGCAAAGGATTGGGCTGAGCGGGCAACCTTGCTTGACCCTAGAGAGGATGGGAACTTCGGCTGATAGACCTTCACCAGCATGGATGTCGGTGGTAGCTCCGGTATAGGCGTTGCGGATCAAGTTGATCAGGGTTGGAGGGATGCCCATATGGAGGAGGGTGGTGAATATCGCCTGGGAGGAATGCTGCTAAACGCATTGCGCCGGTCCAGCCAGGAGAGGTAGACGTCTTTCTGGAGGCGTCGAGCATCACCTACAATAGCGCTGCGCACAGATTCAAAAATAGAATAGACCCCCCCCCCCGCGAGACTCAGACAAACAAACCGATCATGTTACTATAAACGTCTGCTGTATTCAACTGCAATTGATCAGTATTATTGTGCTTTATCCTCGCTTTTCAACGCCAAAATTCGGGAAAATAAGCTGTGATGGTCAGTACGAAGCATTGTTGCTGGGATAAATGTACAAGTGATTCGAGATTCCCAAAACATCTGCCGAAATCACTACAAGAAATGGAAGCTTCGGGTCAAAAAGTGTTTATACCTTTCCCAAAGCCGTCGCTAGGACTCGAAATATGTCAACGCTGGATCACAGCGTGTTCACGAGAACACTTTGATATAACAAAAATAACAAGAAATACGTATATATGTGCCCGCCATTGGCCTGGAGAGAAAGGACCCACAGCTGACCACCCAGATCCGCTGAAAGCGAACCTAACTCCAAAAGAAATCGCGAAGGCTTCTTCTTGTAAGAGAAAGGCACCTAAAGCAAGACGTTGTATTTATAAGAAAATGAAAGTACTGGACACTCCAGAACAAACTGAAGATCCTAGCTTTTCTTCCCCTGATAGTGATAATGAACTTTTACTTGAGGAGGCAGAGCAAGATTACATTAGTCCCACTTCAGGATTGTTAGTTTCCAACAAGGAAATTCAGACTCAGTATTCGAATTACATGCTCTCGGCTAAAGTCGAAACAATGTTATTGCGAAACGAATCCGTAAAAGCAAACTCTGCAGGAACTACAAACATCATACCAAGTTTGTCGTATGAAAATATTAGACAGAATTCATCGTCGATGAAACATTTTACCGGTCTTGATAATGAGCAGTTTCAAGCATTATATTCCTTCCTGGAGAGTGTTTGCCCATTAAATGATATCGCATATTGGACAGCTAAACAATCAACTGGATTGAGCAAGGTAAATAATGGGCCAGAACCGAAAATTTCTAATCGCGAGAAGCTATTTATTTGTCTCGTGCGACTGAAGAGAAGTTTCACAGTAAGAACATTGGCTGTTCTTTTAACTTCATCGACCAAATCTATCCAAGAAACAATTATCAGAACATTTTTTACAACCTTCATACAGCTGATGTACAAAATTTTCAGAGATATGGAAGAGGTAATGTTTCCACCCAGGGCTATCATGAGCAGATTTCTACCGAATGTGTTTAAGACCATGAAGAAGGTTAGATGCATTGTTGATTGCACTGAGTTTGCAGTTGAAACACCACGTAACTTTGCTCAGCAAGGGAACACATATTCATCATATAAACATACAAATACTTTTAAGTGTTTAATTGCAGTTACCCCAAATGGAGGCGCCTGCTTTGTTTCAGATTTATATGAAGGAGACATTAGTGATGTACAAATTTTTAAAGAATGTGGAATTCTGAAACACAAATCCTGGTGATGTTATCTTGGCAGATCGTGGATTTACAGTGCAACATTTGCTGAATCCTTTACATGCTCATCTGAAAATACCATCATTTCTCAAAGGAAGAAGCAATCTAAGTGCTGCAGAGGAACTTGAAACCAGAAAAATTGCAAAGGCGAGAATCCACGTAGAACGTTTCAATGAGCGCATCAAGCAGTTTCGTCTCATTGGGCGAAAGATACCATTATCACTTGCTCCCCTAGCAACCCAGATGGTAGTTGTTGCTAGTGGACTTGTGAATTTCCAGAACATTTTATGCAAGTGACTTTATTTTGTTACTGTTATTTTAGATATAGCTAGCTGTGCACCATTTGTGTGTACTATGAGCAAAATTTATGCAAAGTGGTAATATTAAAATGTAATATTAAAATACAGATTGTTTATATTATCCCAGTTGCCTCTAAGCACTATGGTCTGGGTTTCCAGTGGAGTGGGGTTTACTCCCGTCCAGTTGTTCAAAACCCAATTAGCACTGATCCTGGATTAAAATTTGATTGGCTGTTTATTTTGGCATGTTTTGTTTGACAACTTAAGTTAAAATTTTCTGAAGCAAAACATTTCATAATTTGTATGATTTCAAATATCTGAAATTTCCAAAAATCTTTTCCTGCATCTTCATAATTTTGTCCACAAAATTTTCAAGCTAATCGCCTTTTGAACAACCGACCCCAGGTCTCAAAACCCAATAAATTGGAAGTCTATTACTCTGAATTCAAGGAGTAAAGTACAGACAGAGTATATTTTAGATGTAATCTATAAGTATTTTATAAGTTACCTTAACATATGATTTAGATGCAAAAAATAAGGTAGCTTAAGAAGTATCCTGCTTGTTCATTAAATGTCTGGTCATAACAAAGTCCAGAGTTTTTTTTCTGTGATTCTTTCAATCCATTATACATTGTCCATCTATTGTTGTAATAGAACATAGCAATGTAATGCCCATCATTCCAGAGTGTTGCACCATTCAGGTAATATGTCCTTCCATGTAGAACAATTGATAATGGAACCTGAGCTAGTTTTAAAAAGCCTTGTCTACTTAGAAGGTCTACAGAAAAAACAAATAAATTCTTTAGGTTGTCCAATGAGCGTTCAGATGACTCCCTTACACCTGCACAGTGCCATGACGAATGAGCGCAGCCATTGTCATCCAATGTAACATCCTGGACACATGGTATCTGTTGCTGTGGCTTTGAATCAAATTTTCTTTTACAAGGAGAAACACTGGGCTGAAACCAAACATCAAGTGCATTCAAGAAAACATTGCTCTGAGATCTGCAGGGATCCCCAGGTTGACAGTGCATGTATGGAAAATGTCAAGTGGGCAAGGGCAAGTGTCCAGGCTGCATTTAGAAGTGACTTTGCTTTGCAGGTAGGGTCTTAACAACTTAATAAAGTAATCATCCTCATTAGCATAGAGATCAATGCAGTTAGAGACAATCTGTGGTTGCATGGTGTTTAGTGTTGCCATCTTTGCTTCACCAAACAGCTTCTGATCAATGAGATGAAGTGCATTATCTATAATGGCACCAGTTTCTGTAAGGTTAGCCAAATCAATTCGATTAGAATTTACAAGAGCCTGGAAAATCATTAGCCAGTTGTCGATGGGGCATGTATTAGTTAATACAATACCTGTTATTGTTTCTCCACCCCAGGGTATTATAACAAGATCCTTGGTTGAGTGACAGCATGTATTGACTGGGGATCTAACTACATTGATTAATATGTCAACAACATCAAATTCATCTGGAGTATGTTGAGGGATG
The DNA here is from genome assembly GCA_035772405.1 of Chrysogorgia sp. JL179-B06. Taxonomy (NCBI): domain Eukaryota; kingdom Metazoa; phylum Cnidaria; class Anthozoa; order Scleralcyonacea; family Chrysogorgiidae; genus Chrysogorgia; species Chrysogorgia sp. JL179-B06. The sequence goes on from JAYKKM010000263.1 coordinate 4,272,023, forward strand.
CACTCAGATGGGGCTTTGTCACTGTCTGGGACTTCACCATGCTGGTTTGGGACCTCATCCTTTTCTGCTAGTGGTAAAGTAAAGGGGTGCAAACCTCGGGGAACTCGCATCTCAAAAATCTCTGGTGCAAGCACTCTATACCACAAGGCAGTAAGGTTGGACAGAATCTCAGCAATGACAGATTCATTTTGGTAGATTCTCTCAATAGAAACACCCCCTCTCTTCGGCGTAAAGTACAAAGTCACAAAAATCCCTTTCTGTGACAAGCAGCTGCATTTGCACCTGGTAATAGTACACATGTTTTGGTCGCAAGACACACTTACCATCCTTGATGGTGAAACATTGTCGGTTGATTGTGTCCTTGGAAAGTAAAACCTTTCCTGAAGTGATATCTTCGATGCTGTTGTTCTTGAATACTTTCAATGACTTGATTTCCACAAGCCCTTTGTCATTCACTAAGCCATCGGGGGAGCATCCAAGAAAAGGGAATTTGGGATTAACCCAAAGACCTGTCTGGCAAACTTTCACCTTCGTTTGATCTTCATATTTGTTTATTGCTTTTGGCTCGCTATCCAGACCATATTTCATCAAGAATGTCTGAAACGATGACCCCAGCTTCCAAACATTAGACTTTATGAAATTGTAAGCCCTCACTGCAGCTCCAGGTGCCTCATTACACACAAGTTCTCCAATCTTGCATGCAGTCAGACATTTTGATGCTGTCAAACGTCTGAACTTCTGGTTATGCCACTCTTTACTAGAACTTTGGTCCTGCGTTCCAGGTATTTCCATCAATGCATCAGGCTTTAAATTATCTTCAAGAATCTTTGTTTTCCTTTTCAGGTTTTCAGACATTTCATCCTCCAGAGGGTAATCGTCATATGTAATCTGTAACTGTACTTCCCACATCGATATTTCATTGCTTCTCTTTGTATATATACGTTGCAGATTCATCATAAGTCCATTTATATGCTGCTTGGTGACTTTCCTATGAGTTTTCGGCCTTGGATCGAAGTCAATCAACTTCACTTCGCTTTTCTTGCGTTTACAAGAGTAATCTGTATCGGACAGTCTCTTTGGAGTTTTGTTTCTCTTTTTTCCTTTGTTCCAGGAACATGGCTTGCTTGTACAGACTGCTATAGCTGCGTGACCATGTTTTTCAGCATGATCTAGAACATGCAACAAAATAGCTACAATGTGACTGCAACGACCCAAAGCGGCAACTTTGCAAGGTTCACAGGAACCATGAATCACAGCGCCGCTTGTGTTTGATAAGACAACAAATACATTGTGAGGAAGGTCAGTTCTCATGGAGGGCCACACGTGAGCTCGTAAGAAATAATGCTCCTCCGATTTTGCATCCATAACGTCGTGGACAAACCCCGCGTATTTCCGTGCATTCTTTAGAGGTTTATCCGTCATGTGGCCAAGACCGTGATCGTCGTCATCAACATCATCTTTAGCTGATGCAGGTACTGCCTTGATCGACTCTAGAGCGTAATGATAGATATGTCCGTAGTTGAAATGTGGAGGGATATCTCTGGACTGAAAATTATCCCAGCCAGTCAGTGGGATCACAGGAATCTGTGTGTTGCTTTGTCATGTACATTCCGTTTTCTGTGATTCTTTTAAAACTTTTGCTGCAAACCATTTCCGGTCGTCTATACTGATATCAAGTGAACGATGGTGCCAGAACTTATGGCGTCCGAGACTCGTTTGACAAGATCGTCTCGTTTTCCACTTAGCTTTAACCCTCTGCATTTTAACCAACGTTTAATTTGCTCCACTGTATATTCAGAAGGATCGTGGTCGAAATATGAACCTGGAAGATGTCGTTGCTGGTGGCTGTCTTCCAGGCGGCGGGGACGTCTTGCTCCAGGAAACATTGTGCGAAGAGGGGCAGGATTTTGCATTTCGGGTCAATGGTTTTTTATGTCTTGGTGATGGGTGTGGTTAGCTGGATGGGCTGCTGGACGAAGGCGTGGCGGACATTGTTTTGACAGTGGCAACGCATTTGTAACGAAGTCTGTGCAGGCGTTACAAAATGCTTCCCAGGTGAGGTCTTCTTGAAAAGTGGATTCCCAGGTTTGCCTGGAAGAGCTGCAGCCGGGCTTGGTCGTTTTCGGATGGGTCGTTGGCAGTGTGGGTTCCTGGATCGGTTCTGCCGTTTCATGTGGAGGTTGGCCTGGTAGGGTGGAGGACGGTAGGTTTGTGGAGGATACCGACAGTGATTCCTGAGCAGGGGTTGCTGTGTTTGGTGTAGGGCTTTCGGAATAGGTGGTGTTGTCCAATGGATCTGCGTCTGCCACCAGTGGAAGGTTGCCATTGATGCATTCCAATAGTACATTGGCTTTGGTCGGGCTAGATGTTGGAGTTGGACAAGGTTCTCCTTGTGGAGGTGGTGTTGCAGAGAAAAAATCTGCCGCTCAGCGTCGGGGGAAATCGTGGGTTGGGAGGCAGAAACTTCACCAGTTGATGACGGAGTGGTTTGTCTGGCTAGTGGAGGGTGCACGGTGTGGACTCACTCTCGGTAGTGAATGCACTTATCAGCGCATGTGGGGTGCCCTCTGGCAATAGGAATGGTGCTATCACAGTCGGTGAGAGTGGAGACTGACTCAGTCATGCTTCTGTGTTGGTGGGAGACAGCTGTTGGCGCTCGTGCATCTCGTCGGTAGTGTCTTGAGGGTCAGCAACCACAACCGGTGACCAGGACATCGTTGGGAGAACTCAATCCGTTTATAGGGTCATCGACCTGAACCGGCGTTGGCTAGCACTTGCTTGTTGAGGCTGTCATCGAGGAAGACGGAATGACGTGGTGGGAATTGGTGAATTGGTTTGGCAGTTGCGAATGGAATTGGTTCGGCAGTTGCGAATGGACCTGGTTAGCGGTGGTGACTGGCTGGTTTCAGGCTCAGCTGAAAGGAAGGTTTCCAGGACACTGGTTTGGTTGGGAGCACATAGGTGGTTGGTTCTGCAGC